>JALMQS010000681.1:7166767-7219901 GCA_024734495.1 Forficula auricularia | reverse complement strand
TGGCTAATCAGCTGGCCGGCTGCACCCCCCCCTGCTAGAAAAACACCCAAACTACTTCACTGCATAATGAGTATCCACATCAATGGCAAGTAAAGAAGGTAAATGGTTCAACAAATTATTAATTTAACCAAAATCTTTATATTTTCATTGTGTGTCTCGACCATAAATTAAATTTATTCAGTCATGATTTAAATCAAATTTCTTAAATTAAAAATACCGTTAGCACAATTCGTTTATTATGCGAAATCTGTTCGACTGAATAATTTAAAGCTATTGAGAATTTTTTTCTGAATATTTTGAACAAAATTTATATTTAAATTATCTCAATAACCAAAATCTGTTACCAAGAGAAAAGGCTTTTCAATTATATTCACCATATCACATAAGAACCCCCCCCCCCCAAGTAAAAATAAAAATGGAAAAAATTTGAACCACCCTAAGGAGCCTTCCATATATTACGTCACACATTAGGGAGGGGGTAGATTTCAGAATTGTGACTAAATGTGACAGAGAGACCCGGGGATCTTAAATTCAGCGCTCATTATTCGCAGCTTATCAAAATCTCCGCTACTTTATAGAGCTTTGATTTATTTTTAATTCATATAATGAAAAATATCCGATTAAAAACAATTACCGGGCCGTAGCTTTTTTGACCCTATTTTATATTATAAATTAAGAACATAAAAAATCTAATTATTATTTAGGTGTCAGTATAACACAAAATAAATATTATTTATTATTTTTTTTTTTCAATTCACAAGCAAATATTTTAACTAAAGATAATACTTTATTTTTTCTAAAAAGAATCATCTGATTACTTTTAATTTAAACGACAAGTGAATAAAAATTTAATCAAACATTTATTTATTTTAGTGTTTTTGTTTGAATTAGGTTGGCACTCATTAATTACTAAAACTGTAAAGGAAAGCGCCACACGAAGCAGGATTCCCATTCAACAACTTGTTATCTTATTATTAAATAGATTAACTTTTGCTGCGTTTCCTAAACCTTATTTTCCCTGAAATATTGTTTCTTTTTTTGTTCAATTTTGAAATATTATTTGAAAAACAGACAAAAAATTTCAACATGTCTTCCAATTTCGAAGAAATTCTTCAAAAGTTGTACAAGGAGAATGAAGAGATAGATGCGGATATTCTTAAAAACAATTTTGAAACTTTACAGGTAAGATATTATATAGGAATAATAATAATAATTAAATAGAGAGCCGTAGCTTAGGCTTAGGGGCACTCGAGGGTGAACCGCGACCTAATATAGTGTACACCTACTTCCACTTTCATTTCCAAGTAGAAGACAATAGATGTAGGGGCATTATCTAATGAATTACAAAATAATTCCACATAATCTCAAAAACGGTGTACACCTAATTCCAATCGCGGTTCACCCCTCGCCCAATTCCATTCATTGTTTATTTATAATATATTAATAATTATTTGTTTGTTTGTTTTGTGAATAGAAAAAGCAACAAATAAAATTGAAAATAAATCAGCAGGTAAAATTTGTTTATTTATTTATTTAATAAAAAATTCATTCATATTTATATATATTTTATAATTTTAGATAACGGATCAAATTAAATCAATAGAAGAGAAAATGGAGGAAAAATATAAATTAATTGAGGAGCAAAATAAATTCATGGAGAATCAAATGAAAAATTTAAATAAAGAGGTAAGTAGGTACTTAAATTATATTTATTTAGTCATTATTCATTTAAGTGATAGGGCCTGGAGCACTGAGCGATGCTCGATAACTTTTTCCATCTATAATAGATAGCTTAAGTTTCAAATTTCAAGGCTCTGCGACTTAACCGAAGACGAGATATGAACGATTAAAATATTTATTTTGCGACATTACTAATTTACATCCCCTTTCTTTATTTCAATCGCATTTAAATTTATGCACGACTAATAACTCATAAGACTTTATAAGTTCACCAATTTTTAGCGACATCGTTAGAGCCGTTTTCGAGAAACCGATTCTATATATACACAGGGTGTTTCACATTTCATTAAAAGTTTTCATGGAAGGGGTTGAGAGAAAATTTTGAACTTTGACATAATTATGTTTTGGAATATGCTCGTTTTAAATAAATTATTAACAACTTTTGAACACTGCCGCAATCGCCATCTACTTTGTTATTTTCAATGGAACCCCCCCAAATATTTTTTGATCATTAGATTAAATGTTAAAAACTAAGATGATTTTGTATAATGCACTTGATGTCTAAAATTTATAATTTCTGAGTTATTTTAGATGGTTTGTAAAATCTACCAATTTAGCGTTCATCTTTAAAAATGAATAATAATTAAACTGTTGTTTGTAGAATTAATTTGATCAATCAGAACTCTTAATTAGACATTAAAGAATCTTATTTAATCATAAAAATTCAAATTTTATATCCACAGGATGACCATAATAATCGTTTATTTCTGAAAATCAAAAAGTTGTTAATAGTCCAAGAGCTGGTGACACATTTTTGAGTAGGGATTTGACCCAACTAGAAATAATACGTAATAGTACCGTCTATGATAGTTGTACAAGGAATGGCCAGTCTGACTGGCCTAAGCAGGTGGACCAGGTACTGCGCATGATGTGAGTGCGGTAAAAAATACATAAGTATGTGTTAAAAAATATTTTTGACCCACAATGAAATTATAAAAATTATAATTTATAGTCAATTATAAACATAATATTTCATGCTATTTTTTTAATGTTGTAAAAATACACGTTGGGTGGTCTGGTTCCACGTCCCACCACTCAAATGGTCTGGAGTGAATATATTATGTTTATAATTGACTATAAATTATAATTTTTATAATTTTATTGTGGGTCAAAATATTTTTTAACACATACTTATGTATTTTTTACCGCACTCCCACCTGGTCCACCTGCTTAGGCCAGCCAGACTGGCCATTCCTTGTACCGGGTGATTCAATAAGGGTGACTAGGTACCGTATCTCAGGAACTAATAATCGTAGAAGTTTGGGAAAAAAATCCTTCAGAGGAAATCGACCAAGAAAAATTGCTGGAAATATTTTTTAAGTTCATACATCCACCGCTAGGTGGCTAAATAGCTTCAATCGTATAAAAAATGCAATTTTCTCGAAAATTTTCCAATATAAGTTTAAAAATGAATGCTCTCACGTTGATGCCACCATAGTGGTCCATCTTTTATGATAAATGAATTTTTATTGTAGGACGTAAAATGGAGGCGGGAGGGGATGCTAAACTTTTATGGACTCTAGTGTCTATAACTTAAGTTTGACTTAACGGAAATTTGTTAACAAGGTCTGGTTCAAGAAAGGAAGGTTTGGTGAATAAAATAAAAAGACATCCATGCCATTCTAGTTCTTGCCGCCCTCGCTAAGGGGCGTGTTTTATAAAGTTAAACGTTTTATTGATTTTGCTCCGAAATCTTAAATGGAACCGTATAATTATTTTATTAGATTCAGAAAGTAGATCAAATTTGCAATAAAATTTGTTCAAACCGCATGTCGATGTCTCCATTCGTTTAACAGTTATTGCTTAAAGAATATTTTATTAACTAATTTATTAAAGAAACAAAATAGGTAATTGAATTTTCAATTTTTTTTTAAGTTTCGTAGTCAAGCATGCCATGGACAAATAAAAAAAACAGTTTAAAACTTTGTTCTTATTTTCATTTAATCACAAAAATAATGATAATAACGCTTTTTTCCTAATGCTTTTCTGTCGCCTGTGAGTAGGTATTAAATTTCAAAAATGCCTAATTTCTTAGAAGGCTGTGAAAGACTTGGTTGACAGTTTCTATGGAAACGGCGATTTTTCACAAATAGATGTTAATGTTGTAATTGTTATTTTATTGTTTGTTATGTTATATCATTATTTTTGTGATTAAATGAAGATAAGAACAAAGTTTTAAACTGTTTTTTTATTTGTCCATGGCATGCTTGACTACGAAACTTAAAAAAAAATTGAAAATTCAATTACCTATTTTGTTTCTTTAATAAATTAGTCAATAAAACATTCTTTAAGCAATAACTGTTAAACGAATGGAGATATCGACATGCGGTTTGAACATATTTTGTTACGAATTTGATCTACTTTCTGAATTTAATAAAATAATTATACGGTTCCATTTAAGATTTCGGAGCAAAATTAATAAAACGTTTAACTTTATAAAACACGCCCCTTAGCGAGGGCGGCAAGAACTAGAATGGAATGGATGTTTTTTTATTTTATTCACCAAACCTTCCTTTCTTGAACCAGACCTTGTTAACAAATTTCCGTTAAGTCAAACTTAAGTTATAGACACTAGAATCCATAAAAGTTTAGCATCCCCTCCCGCCTTTATTTTACGTCCTACAATAAAAATTCATTTATCAAAAAGATGGACTATTATGGTGGCATTAACGTGAGAGTATTCATTTCTAAACTTATATTGGAAAATTTTCGAGAAAATTGCATTTTTTATACGATCGAAGCTATTTAGCCACCTAGCGGTGGACTTATGAACTTAAAAAATATTTCCAGCAATTTTTCTTGGCCGATTTCCTCTGAAGGATTTTTTTCCCAAACTTCTACGATTATTAGTTCCTGAGATACGGTACCTCGTCACCCTTATTGAATCACCCGGTACAACTATCTAAGACGGTACTATTACGCATTATTTCTAGTTGGGTCAAATCCGTACTCAAAAATGTGTCACCAGCTCTTGGACTATAATAATCAATTTTTTCAAATAGAAGATGGCATAAATTTTAGTATTTTTGAATTCTATATAAAAATCAAATAAATAAGAGTTTTTTAAATATTCCCTATACTTAAAATGAATAGTTTTTTAAATAAAAAAATATTTTAAATTTCATTTATTTATTATGTATATTAAATAATTAATATCTAGACAAGTGAAATTTAAAATATTTTTTATTTGAAAAACTATTCATTTTAGTTATAGGGAAAATTTAATAAACTCTTATTTGATTTTTAAGTAGAATTCAAAAATACTAAAATTAATGCCATCTTCTATTTGAAAAAATTGAGTATTAACAACTTTTTGATTTTCAGAAATAAACGATTATTATGGTCATATCATGGATATAAAATTTGAATTTTTATGATTTAAGTAAAATTAAGAGTTCTGATTGGTCAAATTTATTCTACAAACAATAGTTTAATTTATTATTAATTTTTAAAGATGAACGCTAAATTGGTAGATTTTACAAACTATCTAAAATAACTCAGAAATTATAAATCTATGTCCTCGAAAGTCCTCTAACTTAATTATAAATATAAAAAACTTTTCTAGAGATTACCTCCCCCTCTTATTCTTTCATTTCGATCAAAACAAGAAAATATTTTTAAGGGGATCATCAAAACTTGACAAACATGACAAATTGAAAGTTTCTACCTTTATTATTATAGTCATAGAGTAACATATAGAGTGGAAGGCTACCGTATATAGAAAAAGCGCTCGCAGTACCTACAAATCAATTTCCATTTTTTTTAATTTTTTATTATTTTAATCTTCATAAAATTCTGGTCAATTTGAACTTAGGGGGAACTATAGCTTCAATGGACCCTTCTATGTAAATATATATATTTAGGCATTGGCGTAGTTAAGGAGTTTTCCTAGGGGGGAGCAACCGGCTAACTGATTAGCCACCACAAGGTTTCAATTTCGGTATTCCAACTATCTTTTTATTAGAATTGACAAATTTTGGAAATAACGAAATAATTTATTTTTCTAGGGGGGGGGGGGTCAATCTACAAAGCAAAATATTTAGTGGGAATTTTTTTTTATTTAAAACAAATACGTACTTCAAGAAATTAAAAAAGAACATCTGGTATTTCTTGATTAAACATGAAATATATTTTTTACGGTTAGTTTGCCATAAGAAACGGTTTGTCGTTGTCATCCCATGAGCCCTGCCCTTGGGGGGGGGGGTGTTCTGACCCCCAAATCCTTCGGCGGTGGCTACACCCCTGTTATTGCATACAAAGTTGAAAACTATTGAATCCCGAGGGGTGAACCGCTATTGGAATTAGGTGTACATCCTCTTTGGAATTCATTTGATAAATATCTATTTGTCCTCCACTTGGAAATGAAAGTGGAAGTAGGTGTAGGTCGCGGTTCACCCCTCGTTTGATCCTATCTCCACATAATGTAGAAATTGACCTTTTTACCTGAATTTAATTTAGAACTTTTTATTTAAAATTATAAGCGCCTCAAAAATAGCCTCGCATTTGTGTATATCATCTATGAGTGTTTCAAGGTGTGTAAATTGGTAAAGGGCTTAGATTATATCCAGTTATAAATTCTTGTGCACTGAGCTAGGCTTGAACCCAGGCCTCCTGCTCTCTACCCACTCAACCAGAAAATTCCTTTGCACCTGAAATTGTTCAAAATTTTATGCAGATTATTATTAATATCATTATAGACACACAAAAGATGAGAAAAAGTTGACTCGTTGCTGCATATATATGTAGTTGACCATGGGTATTTGCCTCTAAAAAAAACCGCGACATAATATCGTGTACACCTAATTCACTTCCACTTCCATTTTCAACTAGAAGACAAATAGATGATGGGGAATTATCTAATGAATTCTAAAATATAATAATTCCAAAAACGTGTACACCTAATTCCAATCGCGGTTCACCCCTCGCCCAATTCCATTAATTATTAATTTATAATATATTAATAATTATTTGTTTGTTTGTTTTGTGAATAGAAAAAGCAACAAAGTGACGAAATAAAATTGAAATTAAACCAGCAGGTAAAATTTGTTTATTTATTTATTTAATAAACAATTCATTAATATTTATAAATATTTTATAATTTTAGATAACGGATCAAATTAAATCAATAGAAGAGAAAATGGAGGAAAAATATAAATTAATTGAGGAGAAAATGGAGGAAAAATATAAATTAATTGAGGAGAAATATAAATTCATGGAGAATCAAATGAAAAATTTGAATAAAGAGGTAGGTACTTAAATTATATTTATTTAGTCATTATTCATTTAAGTGATTGGACTTGGAGCACTGAGCGATGCTCGGTAACTTTTTCCATCAAGATATAGCTTAAGTTTCAAATTTCAAGGCTCTGTGACTTAACCGAAGACAAGATATGGACGATTAAAATATTTATTTTGCGACATGACTAATTTACACCCCCTTTCTTTATTTGAGAGAAAATTTTGAACTTTGACAAAATTATGTTTTGGAATATGCTCGTTTTAAATAAATTATTAACAACTTTTGAACACTTTCTGCTTTGCCGCAATCGCCATCAACTTTGTTATTTTCTATGGAACTCACCAAATATTTTTGCATCATTAGATTAAGTGTTAAAAACTACGATGATTTTGTATAATGCATTTGATGACTAAAATTTATAATTTATGAGTTATTTTATGGTAGTTTGTCAAATCTACCAATTTAGCGTTCATCTTTAAAAATTAGTAATAAATTAAACTGTTGTTTGTAGAATTAATTTGATCAATCAGGACTCTTAATTAGACATTAAAGAATCTTATTTAATCATAAAAATTCAAATTTTATATCCACAGGATGACCATAATAATCGTTTATTTCTGAAAATCAAAAAGTTGTTAATACTCAATTTTTTTCAAATGGAACATGGCATAAATTTTAGTATTTTTGAATTCTACATAAAAATCAAATTACATATTTCCTATAACTAAAATGAATATTTTTTAAATAAAAAAATATTTTAAATTTCACTCGTCCAGATCTTATTTATTATGTATTAAAAAATTCAGATCTAGACGATTGAAATTTAAAATATTTTTTATTTGAAAAACTATTCATTTTAGTTATAGGGAATATTTAATAAACCCTTATTTGATTTTTATGTAGAATTCAAAAATACTAAAATTTGTGCCATGTTCCATTTGAAAAAATTGAGTATTAACAACTTTTTGATTTTCAGAAATAAACGATTATTATGGTCATATCATGGATATAAAATTTGAATTTTTATGATTAAATAAGATTCTTTAATGTCTAATTGAGAGTTCTGATTGATCAAATTAATTCTACAAACAATAATTTAATTTATTAATAATTTTTAAAGATGAACGCTAAATTGGTAGATTTTACAAACTATCTAAAATAACTCAGAAATTATAAATCTATGTCCTCGAAAGTCCTCTAACTTAATTATAAATAGAAAAAACTTTTCTAGAGATTACCTCCCCCTCTTATTCTTTCATTTCTATCAAAACAAGAAACTATTTTTAAGGGGATCATCAAAACCTGACAAACATGACAAATTGAAAGTTTCTACCTTTAATATTATAGTCATAGAGTAACATATAGAGTGGAAGGCTACCGTATATAGAAAAAGCGCTCTCTCGCGACCAAGGACGGATCCAGGAATTTTTTATGGGGGGAGGGAGAATGTATATAAGGTGCCCGATCGAATTGTCCAAGCGGGGGTGGGGGGGGGGTCAAAGACACACACACACACACACACACACAATTTCATATTTTAAGTTCATTAAAATAAAAAAAATTGTTATAAATTCCCTGTCGATATGGCCGCCGTTTTTTGGCATCTGCGTGCGACACACGTGTTGCACGGGCCTGTATGGGATGGCGATCGCCCCCCCCCCCCCCTGGATCCGCCCTTGCTCGCGACTGCACTTAGTAAACTCTTAGTTCTTAAGAGCTATCAAAAGATCATAGAATATTCAAAGCCTTTGTCATAGATGCATACCCTTTATCTATATATATAAAATTAAGGCTTTGTCTGTACATTGGTCCAAATCACGCCCAAATTTTGTTTGCACACGTTTCAAGCAAAGTTATGAACGAAAACACCCTCAACAAAATTCCTGTCTGTCTGTCTGTCTATATGTCTGTTTCAGTTGTTTCCGAAAAGTTGCTCACGATTCACGTAAAAACGGCTGAAGGGATTATTATGAAATTTCATATTTACATCAGATGTCTTCTAACTTACGTTTTTAGCTATATAACGTTTTGATATTTTGACCCCAGAAGGGGGTTTGGGGGGGCGCACGAATGAAAACTATCAAATAACTCCTAAACTATTAACCCTACGGCAAATTTTATGATAAACAAAGTTGTAGTGGGTGTGATTTCTGACAACTTTTGATTAAAAAAATTTCCTCAAAAAACCACCCAAAAAGAGGGGGAGGGTGAAAAATGTAAATTCTTGCCCTTGGAGCAAACTCAACCAAATTTTGTATACATAATCTGTGGGTCACTAGAAGGCTAGAAATGCAAAAACTGGGTGCGGAGGATTGGTGCGGGGGTGGAATGGGGGTTGGGTGAGGAGTGAGGGGGAGTAGGGTGGGGGTGCGGGGTGGTGATTGTTTCTCGATCTAGAACAAGCTTTCAAGGGTATTTCGAGGTCAAGTTTTGTTTTTTAAATGGAAACCTATACGTTTCTGTACATATTCTGAATCTACAAAACAAATTGAACAACTTTTATTAGAACTATTTTTTATACGCCATCAAATAATAAAAAATATTAAATCAATTACTAGATCTCAAAAAAAATTATAATAATTATTTTTAACAATTATTCTACTTATTTATCAAATATTTAATTATTAAATAAATAATTTAATAGTTTTTCGACACTTTTTTTTAATACATTTACAATACGATAAAATGAAGCTTGGGTGGGTGTATTCCTATCAGGAAAACGTTGGGAATCCATTTCAATGGCAGCCATAAATAATACTTATTCCACATTCACCATAAATTAAGACCATTTCAATTCTGTCTTCAACAGAAAATGCACTATTTTTATTATGGCAATACAATATAACTATCTACTGGATTCACACGAGAAATAAACTTTTTTAAACTCAAGAATTTTAAATAGATCTATTAAGTAGAAAATAATCTCTTAAATCTGTGTACCTACGTATAATGAAGTTTTAAGATCATTATATAAGCACTTATTTCCATTGTTGTGACTTTTCAATTTAATAATTAATTATTTAATTATTAGTATTTGATAATTAAGTTAAATAATTGTTAAAAATAATTATTAAGATTTTTTTGAGATCTAATTGATTTAATATTTTTTTTATTTCATGTATAAAAAAATAGTTCTAATAAAAGTTGTTCAATTTTTTTAGTAGATTCAGAATATGTACAGAAAAAAGAGGTTTCCATTTAAAAAACAAAACTTGACTTCAAAAAAACCTTAAGCTTGTTCTAGGTCGACAAACAATAGCGTAGTTTAGTTTCCCCCCTGATAGAAATAAACTTTTATTTGAAACTTTTTTCATATAATGCACTGTTTTTGAGTTATAAGACTGTCTCAAGATAAAAAAAAAGACCTGGTATAAGCGTATTTTTTGCTCTTGATAATGTCACCAAAATTTGACCCGAAGTGAGCGGTTTCCGCCATTTTATTGCCCAATGGATTTGCCCTTGTCTCGCCAGAGAGCTCTGTACCTCGTATACGCTATAAATAAATTGGCTCTTTATGGAACCTTCCACTCTATATTACTCTATGATTATAGTTATAAAGCTATATAGCAGTGAGCAGACTTTGAATCTTTTTTACCATAAAAATTAACTTTTTTTTTTTAATTTATGTTTCAGAATGAAGAACTCAAGAAACAAATTCAAAAGAAATCCGAAGAGGCCGAAACGGTTGCAATATGTAGAGACAAAATAAAAGATATGTGGGATGCAATTACATCCGGATCTATAAATGCTGTAAAATTTTATTATAAAGATAACCCGCAGAATATTATTACGTGTAAAGGTGATTATAGTAAATCTACTCCGTTACATTATGCGTCCGAACTTGGCCATTTGCATATTATTGAATTTCTAATATCCAAAGGAGTTGAGTTAGATAAAAAAATTTTCGGGGTGATACGCCTTTGATTTGTGCAACGAGAAATTATCACCTATCAGTAATTAATTATTTATTGGACAAGGGGGCTCAAATAAACCATCAAAATAACAACAAAGAAACAGCACTTATTATAGCAACTTGGGGGAATAATTTTGATATTGTTAAATCACTAATTGACAGAGGAGCTGATATAAAGGGCGCATTGCATCATGCATCCAGATGTAGTTATTTGCATATTATTGAATTTCTCTTATCCAAAGGAGCAGAGATTGATGAGATAGATTCTCAAGGTTACACACCCCTAATGAGAGCAGTTGAGGGGGAAAATTGGATGCTGTTAAATTCCTAATTGACAAGGGTGCTAATACAATGGGCACATTGCATCCTGCATCCAAAAATGGTTAATTTGGATATTATAGAATTTCTCTTATCCAAAGGAGCAGGGATTAATGAGATAGATTCTGAAGGTTTCTCTCCCTTAATGAGAGCAGTTGAGGGGAATAAATTAAATATTGTTAAATTACTAATTGACAAGGGTGCTCATACAATGGGCGCATTGCATCTTGCATCCAGATATGGTTATTTGGATATTATTGAATTTCTATTATCCAAAGGAGAAGAGATTGAACAGATAGATTATGAAGGTTTTACTCCCCTAATAAGGGCAGTTCAAGGGAATAAATTGGATCCTGTTAAATTCCTAATTGACAAGGGTGCTAATACAATGGGCGCATTGCATCTTGCATCCAAAAATGGTTATTTGGATATTATTAAATTTCTTTTATCCAAAGGAGCTCAAATTGATGAGATGGATTCGGAAGGTTTCACTCCCTTAATCAGGGCAGTTCAGGGGAATAATTTGGATACTGTAAGATTCCTAATTGACAAGGGTGCTAATACAATGATAAAGAATAAATTTAATCAAACTCCATTGGATTTGGCCAAGTCGTATAGAATTATTAACTGTTCTAGTCGTAGTTCTAATTACTCCTGCAATACATGTGATTCAATTATGAAATTATTGTCCTAAATACGACAAATAATTATATTTTACATTAAAAATGATACTATTCTTTTTTTCTAATTGTTTTTTTTTTTATTTACAACATAAGAAATAGCACCATAGCATCAATCATCCTCCTCCTAAAGCTTCATTTGCGCTAAATACCCATAATAATTTCCAAACATATTCAACACCTCTTCACTATTGAATAAGATAGTAAACTAAATAAACAACGCATTGCCATCTCCTATATACCTATAAGACTTCCCGCATTTTCTTCCGACAAATTCACCGACACCTTCAACGTTGATAAAATCCCTGAAATTCTCTTTCTCTTTTCTAACATGCAAGAACTCGCCAAGTTGCAGCTTTTTGATGCAACATCTTGCTTCATTTCGCGTACCCCTCTCAGACGGTTTGCGACTAAATTATCAGGGCCGGCCCAAGGCAAGATGCAACTGATGCAGAGCATAAGAGGGCTCCTTATAAAATAAAACTCCCTCTGTCCGAAAATATGGTATACATTTGAAAGAAAATCTTAGATTATCTAGAATTTTGAAACCAACTGGCAATACTCATTATATTGTTAGTGTTTACATTGATAGCTAAATAATCTAACATATTTGACAAACTATAGTCTCGTTATAAATAAATAAAATTTATAATTCCAGCAGAAGACACACTCTTTTATTGTCTCCTTCAATATTTGACAGGAGTTGCTTTTGAGTTAAGTTGGAATTTGAAGACTAAAAATTTAGTTTTTTTAAGAAAAATAAATACCTACTCACCGCTGTAATTTCAAAATGCAAAATTTTTTAAACCATATAACGTGAATTTACAAACAAGAGATGCCAAATTGAAGCAAAGAAGAAGAAATCCCTATAAAATTCGTCACATAAATAAGGTAAAACTTCGTCGTGAGGGTCAATTAGCTGAAAAGTATGTGTTCAGAAGAAGGGTTCTAGAAGGCTAAATCTCACTTTAATTAAATTTGGATTACACTAAAATTATCTGGGGGCACGGGGGGCAGTGCCCCAGCCAAGTTCGATTCGCCGTGCTCTGCCAGACTACCCTTTACAGGAAACAACTCAGACCATTTTGACGGCTCTGTAACTTCGTACTGGAAACCTCTATATGGCTGAAATTTATTTCCACAATACTGGTCCATAAGCTTAACTAAATTACAAAATTTCGTATTTCTACTGATTATACCCTCTAAGTTACAAGAAGCCAAAGATAGGCTTTTTCGTCACTCACTCAGTCACTCACTCATCAAAATTCTAGAGTACTTCCGCTGATCCTAGAATGCTGAAATTTGGCATGCTCGTAGAGTTTGGGGTACAATTAATGGGCAAAATCCAAAAATCGAAACTTTCTCTTCTTCAGGACCTAAAATGAAGGAGTGAAAGTTATAGGCTAAATGAACATATAGTGAAAACACAATGAACTTAGAATGCTGAAATTTGGCATACTGGTAAAGATTGGCACATGAATAAAAGAGGAACTTGAAACACCGAAACTTTCACTTCTTCAGGGACCCAAATGAAGGGGTGAAATTTATAGGCTAAATTAACTTACAGTGAAAATATATTTGATCCTAGAATGTTAAAACTTGGCATAGTGGTAGAATTTGGTAGGTACATTAATAAAGAATGAAATCGCAAAACCGAAACATTTCCTTCGTCAGGGCATAAAATGAAGTGGGTGAATTTGGATCGATAAATTTTCATTATTTTTAGGATGGTGGTAGAGTTTGCGGCGTTAATAAAGAGTGAAATCGAAAAACCGAAACTTTGCCTTCTTCAGGACATAAAATGAATGGGGTGTATTGATTTGTGCGATAAAATTTCATTATTTTTGGGATGGTGGTATATTTTAGGGCGTTAATAAAAAGTGAAATCGAAGACCGAAAATTTCCCTTCTTCAGAACATAAAATGAATGGGTGAAATTTATAGACTAAATTAACATATTATAGTGAAAATACAATGACTCTAGAATGATGAAACTTGACACACTGGTAGAGCTTGGTTAATAAAGAAGAGAATCGAAAAACGAAACGTTTCCTTCCTCAGCATCTTAAAAGAAGGTGTGAAGTTATAATATAAATTCTTATCAAGTAAAAATTCAAAGGGTATAAAATGTTAAAATTTGCCATGTTAGTATAGATTTTGGGGCATTAACAATAGGAGAAATCGAAAAACTGTAACTTTCCCTTAATCAGCATCTAAAATCAAGGAGTGAAACTTATGAGCTAACTTATTAACTAATAGTGAAAATTCAACGACACTAGAATGCTAAAATTTGACATAGTGCAATAACTTGAATCACTAATAAAGTCGGAAATCGAAAAAGATCTTCATCAGCCTTTGAAATAAATGCGTGAATCTTGCAGGCTAAATTCCCAACCGACTTACAAAAAGAAGTGAAATCTCAACAAAAACACTTTTGTATAAAAAGGCCAAGTTCGATTAATAAAATCTGTTTGCCAAAAAAGTAGTGAGATCTAATGTGCTGCCAAGTTCAATATCATCAATTTATTAAATGAGTCGAGAATATATTAGCAATTAAAACGAATGTTTTTCATTTCACATGTCTAACTATATTTTTTATTGAATTCACATTTTTAGTTGAAATTATTTTCATAAGAGTTGGCTTTTACGCATTGTTATGTACTCTATGTCACGAATTACTAGTTACCATATCAAGAGATCATAATAAGAGGGGTGTGGTGGCGGCCCTATCAAACAATAATAATAATAATTTAATGCATAAAAGCCAAGTTTTAGGAAAATAATGTCAACTAAAAATTTAAATTTAATAAAAATATAGTTAACATGTGAAATGAAAAACATTCGTTTTAATTGAAGTTACTAATATATTCTCGACTCATTTAATAAATTGATGATATTGAACTTGGCAGCACATTAGATCTCACTACTTTTTTGGCAAACGGATTTTATTAATCGAATTTGCCTTTTTTTTAACAAGTGTTTTTGTTGAGATTTGTATTTAAGTTATATTGTGATAATAAAATTAATTTAAATTTTAGTTTTTTTCGATTTTTTCGCAATTGTATACCTACCATATTTTCGAACAGAGGTAGTATTTTTTTTATTTAATAAAATTTATGATTCGAATAAATCTGTTTTGTTTTATGCTAGGTTTTATGTATACTAGGTACTCGATAAATATTTATACTTATTTAGGTTACTTTGGCGACCCGTTCCTCAGTGCGGCGGTTCGGTGCACGCGGGTCCCAATTCTCAGGCCATCGTCTTCTATCACGCGCCAGTGTGGTCCAGTGAAGTCTTACGCCTCCTTGATCTGCCCTTGTGGAGTTCTTGATTGAGAGCGAATCCGCCCAACGGATAGGCGGTCTGCCTACTGGTCTTGTAATATCTCTTGATATCCACAGTTGCAGAGCCGTACTCCATCTTGAGTCACTCCTTCTCATGAGATGACCCGCCCAATCATGTCATAGCCTTATTGAAGTGCGCCAGCATGTCTTTAAGCCCAGACCTCATTCGAATGTCGGAGTTGTGGCGACCGCGCTGACGTTGGTCCCAGAGCGTTATGCCGACGAGTGTGCCTTGATGGTGTTTATCTTGTTCTCATGGACCTTTGTTAAGGGCCATGTTTCACTAGCATATGTGAGTGGAGGATATTCCAATCCACCACAACTTTGATACTACGGTTTGTCAGAAAGCTTTCTATCCATTTGTGAAGTGTTGGTGTGAATCCAAAGGCTGTCAGTTTGGCAAGAAGATTTTTGTGCCAAACTTGGTCAAAACCTCTAGGGCTACAGCGAGGGTTTCTTTTCCGGCCTCTAGAGTTTTGTTCCAGGTGTGGGTGACATAGGTTAAGATGTCGCCTATGTCTTTAGCAAAGGTAACGGATAAGAAAACAACGCAGTTGCTATGGTTACTTATAAAATTTTCTCCCAAATTTTTAGCATTTCACAGAGAGAAGCCTATCCACTCTTATTTAATCAAGTTTAAATGAGCTATATTAAAACGATCAAATGAATAAATTTTAAAGAATTAAAAATAAAGGTAATATCTTACTCTAGAGTAAAGTACTTTAAAATATAATTTTACTAAAAACTTTATTTAAGGGAGGATACAAAATGGGTGTCCACATCAATGGCAGGTAAAGAAGGTAAAAGGTTCAAAAAATTATTAATATAACCAAAATCTTTATATTTTCATTGTGTGTCTCGAACATAAATTGAATTTATTCAGTCATGATTTAAATCAAATTTCTTAAATTAGAAATATACCATTAGCACTAGAAAATCTATATTTAAATTAAAGACGGAACTTTGTTCTAAATATTCGTTTATTATGCGAAATCCGTTCGACTGAATAATTTAAAGCTATTGAGAATTTTCATTTGAATATTTTGAACAAAATTTATTTAAATTATCTCAATAATCAAAATCTGTTACCAAGAGAAAAGGCTTTTCAATTATATTCACCATATCACATAAGAACCACCCCCCCCCCCAAGTAAAAATAAAAATGGAAAAATTTGGACCACCCTAAGGAGCCCTCCATATATAAAGTCACACAATAGGGAGGGGGTAGATCTCAGATTTGTGACTAAATGTGACAGAGAGGCCCGGGGATCTTAAATTCAGCGCTCATTATTCACAACTTATCAAAATCTCCGCTACGTTATAGCGCTTAATTTGATTTATTTTTAATTTTTTAATTCATATAATGAAAAATATCCGATTAAAAACAGTTACCGGGCCGTAGCTTTTTTGACCCTATTTTATATTATAAATTAAGAACATAAAAAATCTAATTATTATATAGGTGTCAGTATAACACAAAATAAATATTAATTATTATTTTTTTTTTAATTTACAAGCAAATAATTTAACCAAAGATAATTCTTTATTTTTTCTAAAAAGAATCGAATCATCTGATTACTTTTAATTTAACGACAAGTGAATAAAAGTTTAATTAATCATTTATTTATTCTAGTGTTTTTGTTTGAATTAAGTTGGCACTCATTAATTACTAAAACTGTAAAGGAAAGCGCCACACAAAGCAGGATTCCCATTCATCAACTTGTTATCTTATTATTAAATAGATTAACTTTTGCTGCGTTTCCTAAACCTTATTTTCCCTGAAATATTTTTTCTTTTTTTGTTCAATTTTGAAATATTATTTGAAAAACAGACAAAAAATTTCAACATGTCTTCCAATTTCGAAGAAATTCTTCAAAAGTTGTACAAGGAGAATGAAGAGATAGATGCGGATATTCTTAAAAACAATTTTGAAACTTTACAGGTAAGATATTATATAGGAATAATAATAATAATTAAATAGAGAGCCGTAGCTTAGGCTTAGGGGCACTCGAGGGGTGAACCGCGACCTAATATAGTGTACACCTACTTCCACTTTCATTTCCAAGTAGAAGACAATAGATGTAGGGGCATTATCTAATGAATTACAAAATAATTCCACATAATCTCAAAAACGGTGTACACCTAATTCCAATCGCGGTTCACCCCTCGCCCAATTCCATTAATTGTTTATTTATAATATATTAAATAATTATTTGGTTGTTTGTTTTGTTAATAGAAAAAGCAACAAAGTGACGAAATAAAATTGAAATTAAACCAACAGGTGAAATTTGTTTATTTATTTATTTAATAAAAAATTCATTCATATTTATATATTTTTTTATAATTTTAGATAACGGATCAATTTAAATCCATGGAGGAAAAATATAAATTAATTGAGGAGAAAAATAAATTCATGGAGAATCAAATGAAAAATTTGAATAAAGAGGTAAGTAGGTACTTAAATTATATATATTTAGTCATTATTCATTTAAGTGATAGGGCCTGGAGCACTGAGCGATGCTCGGTAACTTTTTCCATCTAGATAGCTTAAGTTTCAAATTTCAAGGCTCTGCGATTTAACCGAAGACGAGATATGAACTATTAAAATATTTATTTTGCGACATGACTAATTTGCACCCCTTCCTTTATTTCAATCGCATTAAAATTTATACACGACTAATAGCTCATAAGTTATGTATGAGCGTTCGAGTTCCCTGGAATTCTCTATCAGTGAGATAGGGTTTGGAACGCGTTGAAGTCTAAAGAGATCAGCAAGCTCTGTACATTTTACCTGGCACGACATAATTTTATTTTATATATAAATATGCAATCAGAGGCGATCATACAGGAATTTACAGAAGCTAGGCAGAAAGACGCAGCAGCAAGAGTGTAGTCAGGATTAAATCATGACATTGGATTATCCGTAAATGGTTTTGCCCTTGTCTCGCCAGAGAGCTCTGTAACTCGTATAAGCTAAAATACCTTGGCTCCTTTTGGAGCCTCTTCCACTCTATATTACTCTATGATTATAGATATAAAGCTATATAGCAGTGAGCGGACTTTGAATGTTTTTTACCATAAAAATTAACTTTTTTTTAATTTTCAGAATGAAGAACTCAAGAAACAAATTCAAAAGAAATCCGAAGAAGCCGAAACTGTTGCAATATGTAGAGACAAAATAAAAGATATGCGGGATGCAATTACATCCGGATCTATAAATGCTGTAAAATTTTATTATAAAGATAACCCGCAGAATATTATTACGCTTAGAGATGATTACTATAAAGCTACTCCGTTACATTTTGCGTCCGAACTTGGCCATTTGCATATTATTGAATTTCTAATATCCAAAGGAGTTGAGTTAGATAAAACAAATTCTAAGGGTGATACGCCTTTGATTGGTGCAACGAGAGGTGGTCACCTATCAGTAATTAATTATTTATTGGACAAGGGGGCTCAAATAAACCATCAAAATAAGAACAAAGAAACAGCACTTATTATAGGAACTCAGGGGAATAATTTTGATATTGTTAAATCACTAATTGACAGAGGTGCTGATATAAAGGGCGCATTGCATCATGCATCCAGAAATGGTTATTTGGATATTATTGAATTTCTCTTATCCAAAGGAGCAGGGATTAATGAGATAGATTCTGAAGGTTTCACTCCCCTAATAAGGGCAGTTCAGACCAATAAATTGGATTCTGTTAAATTACTAATTGACAAGGGTGCTAATAAAATGAGCGCATTGCATCTTGCATCCAAAAATGGTTATTTAGATATTATTGAATTTCTATTATCCAAAGGAGAAGAGATTGAACAGATAGATTATGAAGGTTTTACTCCCCTAATAAGGGCAGTTCAAGGGAATAAATTAAATATTGTTAAATTCCTAATTGACAAGGGTGCTGATACAATGTGCGCATTGAATCCTGCATCCAAAAATGGTTATTTGAATATTATTGAATATCTTTTATCCAAAGGAGCTAAAATTGATGAGATAGATTCTCAAGGTTTCACTCCCTTAATGAGGGCAGTTCAGGGGAATAAATTGGATACTGTTAGATTCCTAATTGACAAGGGTGCTAATACAATGATAAAGAATAAATTTAATCAAACTCCATTGGATTTGGCCAAGTCGTATAGAATTAATAACTGTTCTAGTCGTAAGTTCTAATTACCCCTGCAATACATGTGATTCAATTGTGAAATTATTGTCCTAAATTCGACAAATAATTATACATTTTCATATTAATAAAAATATCTATTCTTTTTTTTCTAATTGTTTTTTTCACTTCCAACATAAGAAATAGCACCGTGCCACATCAATCATCATCCTCCTAAAGCTTCATTTGCGCTAAATACTCATACTAATTTCCAAACATATTCAACACCTCTTCACTATTGAATAAGAAGATTGTAAACTAATTAAACAACGCATTGCCATCTCCTATATACCTATAAGACTTGCCGCATTTTCTTCCGACAAATTCACAGACACCTTCAACGTTGATGAAATCCCTGAAATTCTCTTTCTCCTTTCTAACATGCAAGGTTGCAGCTTTTTGATGCAACATCTTGCTTCAATTTCGCGTACCCCTCTCAGACGGTTTGCGACTAAATTATCAGGGCCGGCCCAAGGCACGATGCAACTGATGCAGAGCATAAGAGGTCTCCTTATAAAATGATACATTTTTTTAAATTAAATTTATGATTCGAATAAATCTGTTTTGTTTTATGCTAGGTTTTATGTATACGAGGTACTCGATAAATATTTATACTTACTTACTTATGTTACTTAGTCGACCCGTTCCTCAGTGCGGAGGTTTGGTGCACGCGGGTCCCAATTCTCAGGCCATCGTCTTCTATCACGCGGCAGTGTGGTCCAGTGAAGTCTCACGCCTCCTTGATCTGCCCTTGTGGAGTTCTTGATTGAGAGCGAATCCGCCCAACGGCCCACTGGTCTTGTAATATCTCTTGGTATCCACAGTTGCAGATCCGTACTCCATCTTGAGTCACTCCTTTTATTTATTTTTTAATGAAAATGATGAGAGAAGGAGTTACACCAAAAAGGTGCAACCCCTAAAGGCCTGGATTGGACCCTCCATCGTGAAAAGAAGAAGAAAGAATTTTATGGGCTGGGCGGGGCTCGTAGGTATCTGTGGATACGGGTCTTAAATAGCTGAAGGTTATAAGTTGCGGGAAAGATGGTGGCAGGGAGCAAGTTCCAGTCTCTGGAGGTCATAGGGATAAAAGAGTAGGCGAAAGTACTTGTTCGACTTTTATCCAATTTGACAGCGAATGGGTGCTGAGCGTTAGAAAACCGCGTGTTTCTCGCAAAGAAGGCTTGGGGGGGGGGGGGATTGATTTCAGCTCGACTGAACAGACACCGTGATAGTATCTGTATTACAGGGAAAGGGCAGAAACTGTTCTTCGGTCAGCCAGGGAGTCGAGTGAGTTGGTTAGAGCCGGGTCTCCTATTAGTTTAATCGCCTCCAGTGTAGCAAGAAAATGCTTGGAGGCACCCCTCCACAGATGAGAGCCATATTCGAGACAAGCACGAATTTGAGCCCTATACAATATAAGATGTTGACTGGGAGTATAACAGCGTCTAGACCTAAATAGGAGACCAAGCTTCTCATGAGATGACCCGCCCAATCATGTCATAGACTTATTGATGTGCGCCAGCATGTCTTTAACCCCAGACCTCTTTCGAGTTGTGGAGACCGCGCTGACTTTGGTCCCAGAGCATTATGCCGACGAGTCTCCTCTCTAGTGCTGCCTGGATGGTGTTTATCTTGTTTTCATGGACCTTTGTTAAGGCCCATGTTTCACTAGCATATGTGAGAGGAGGTATCACTGTCGAGTCAAACATGGTCTTAAGTTTTTGATCGTGTCTTGCCTCGATGACCGTTTTAATAGTTACATGACAATATTATTTATGCTATTAAATTAAATTATTCATTACAATATTATATTTTTTTTCACCTCCAACGTTGAATCGAACGTTTGTGTCAAGTGAGTTCGACAGTTGTTGGGGCGAATATTCCTGCTACACGGTGACCACCCAACGTTGGTGCGAGCGTTCTAGCATCGTCTGCACTCAGTGTGACAATGGAAGAAGATGGTAACAATGCTGCTATTACTGTTGTTGTAGTGTCCTGTAACTTATTACTTCAAGAAAGAAGACGCAAAAGACGTACTAGGGGGTGGTGGATCTCCCTTCAAATGAACGAGTCGTGTGTGGCACGGTCTCATCTTCGGCTAAATTGTTTTTGATGGGTTTTTTGTTAATTGAAATAATTATTTACAGGTGGTTGTCTCGATAAAAATGTATATTTGCATTTTTATTCAATTTCTTTTTAATTATTAATTGTTTTTTTAATTTTAAATTCCGCTAATAGATCATTACAAATATTATTATAATTAAATGTAGGCAATTTAATTGATTATACATCAAGTTTTAAATCCCATAAACTCGATAATATATGCTCGATAATATATATATACATATATTTATATTTATATATTTGTATCTTAGTTCTATTTTGAAAACGGCTCTACCGATTTTGATGAAACCAACTCTATTAACAAGTTTTGAGGATGAGAAAGCGATCTGGCTAGGTCTGGACCTCGACAAATTTCTTCTTAATTGATCTTTTCTTAATTAAAGTAATTATTGATAAATGAAAATTTCAATAAAAAAGTTTGTTTACATTTTTTTCAATTATCTTTTATTTATTAATTGGTTTTTTTAATTTTAAAACCCCCTAATAGGTTATAACAAATATTATTATATTATATTAAAATTTAATTTTCAGGTGTCTAAATAATAACATTACAGGTTGATTCATAACAAAACAGGTGTGTTTATAATTAAAGTGGTTGAAGTCGTTTTTTTTTATATAACGTTATTTAATTTTATGTTTTTATTTCAGATCGTATACGATTATTTTTTTTATTATTATTTTCCTATTTATTTTTTTATAATGTTTATCAATATGAACGAATGTGGGCAAATTGGTGTACGAGTAAACAAATATACACATAATATGTGGACCATTAGAAAGCTGCAGGAGGTGGGGTGAAGTTGTGGGGAATCCGGAGGTGGGAGGCGCGGTTGGGGTGGAGTGGGGTGCAGTGGTGGGGGCGAGGTGCGTGGTTTCGGGGAAGGGTCCAGGGGGCGTGTACCATATATATTTGTATTTTTTTAATTTGGTTAGCGTGCATCGCTCGGTGGCTCCAGGTACTAATAATAATAAAGGTATGAAGTCGAGGACAGCCTAAATTCACTTTTTTAAATCACTTTGAAATGCACTTAGCAGGGCTGATCTTTGTCAATTTCAGCACTTTGAACACAAGGAAAATTGGCTTGGAGCTACTAAGCACGTTTTGATATTTTTTGCTCTATTTTTTATTTTATTTTATATTTTATTATATCTAGTGTTTTTCATGATCAAATATTTTTCAATAAAATCTAGTGTTTTTGGTTGGATTACGTTGGCACTAATCAATCACTAAAGGGTTCCCATTCATTCAACATCATTTTCTTGACATAGTGAGTATAAATGCTTTTATTTCTTAACTTTTACTACCTTTTTCAGCTTTAAACTAATATTATCTTTGAAATTTTAGTTTTTCTATTAAGCGTTCAATCTTGTGAAATATTATTTGAAAAGAAAAAAGTTCGAAATGTCTTATAATATCGAAGAATTTCTTATCAAGTTAGATAAGAAGAATTCAGAGAGACATTCGGAAATTATTCAAAAAGTATTCGAGATTTTACAGGTCAGATATTATATTAATAATAATAATAATAATTATATAGGGGGCCGTATCTTAAGAGTCAACTCCGCAGTACAAATCAACTTTATCTAAATAGTCCACTCAAATTGTGTTTTTATCAGGAAAGATTTGGGGTAGCTCTGATTTTTTGCAAATATATGTTTTTTGGGGCGCTGAATCCAAATCTGAACTCTCCCACTAAAATTTCGTGACGCAATATTGTAGTAAATGCAAAAAAAGGTAAAAATTTCAATTTTTTGACAGTTTTCCACTTATAACTCAAAAACGATCAACTTTTAGTAAATAACGTTTATATTCAAAATGAATGTTCATAAAATTTTCTACAAGTTTCATTATTTATGTTTTTTCTCGGACCAACCGTTCAGGCTCAAGCGCAAAATCCAAGTTTTCGACCTCGGCAGCCCCCACGGATCACCCAAGAACTCTCACTTTTTTCGATATTTTCCCATTTTGACCATGAAGGAGGACGTTTTCGACAAAAACCACTCTATACATTTTTAAACTAGATTAAATTTTCTACAATTCAAACAAAGTTTCATCTTAATTGAATAAATGGTAATCCGTGCCCCAATGAGGTTATAGTTTTGCAAAACTGCAATTTTTCTTTCATAAAATGAAAACCACTCATTCTAGAAACTTGATTCCTATCTCATTCTCTAGGAAATTTTGGTGACTTGAACATTTACCTGGACCACTTTTTAATAAAACTCTTAGATTTATAGATATCCAGCATTTTCCATGACAAAATATAATCCGAATCCTCAGAAATGTCATGGAAAATTATTAAAAAATTCCAGGGTACTGACAAGCGGATAGTCTAGTTCCAGTAATTTGCATCACAGCAGGCGAGTGTCAAATTTTTATGGGCCGGTCTTAGATAACACATTCAGGTGTAGACGGCATCTTTTGAGATTTAGTAAATCCCAACAAAGTATTACAACACAAACAACGGTTGAGAAATTCCAAACTAAAATATCAACATGTATGGATTATTGGTTATTATAGTCGTTTCTTTTTCTTTTTTCTTAATACAGATTTTTAATAAATTTTTGTTTTAAATTGTAAAAATCATTCGCGTACCGGTACTGGTACGCGTACCCAAGGTTGGGAACCACTGCTCTATGGTATAGTAATAAAGAGTGATAAGATACAATTAATGTATTTGTTAACTAGATGCAAGGCCCGCCTTCGGCGGCCCTCTTGCTGACCAGGAGGCACGCCCCCTGGACCCCCATCCCACGAACCCCACCCTAACACTTCACTCCCACCCACCACACGAACCGAAAACCCACCCAGCACACCCACCCCCTGCACCCCCCCAACACTCCATCCCGCACCCCACCCACCTCGGACCCCAACCTCACACCCCCCGAAACCCACCCAACACCCCCGCACCCGTGCCCCACCCCATGTCCTAACCCACCCCCACTCAACACCCTCGCACCCTGTTTTTGCATATCTTGCCTTCTTGTGACCAACAGATTATGTATACAAAATTTGGTTGAGTTTGGTCCCAAGAGCAGGAATTTTCATTTTTGACCCCCCCCATTTTGGGTGGTTAGTTTGCATTTCTAACTCTCTGAGGCCCACAGATTATGTGTACAAATTTGGTTGAGTTTTGCTCCAAGGGCAGAATTTACATATTTTTCACCCCCCCCCCCCTCTTTTTGGGTGTTTTTTAAACAAAAGTTGTCAGAAATCACACCCCCTACAACTTTGCTCATTATAAAATTTCCCGTAGAGTTAATAGTTTAAGAGTTATTTGACAATTTTCATTCGTGCACCCCCCCAAACCCCCTTTTGGGGTCAAAATATCAAAACGTTATATAGCTAAAAACGTAAGTTAGAAGACCTCTGATACAAATATGAAATTTCATAATAATCCCTTCAGCCGTTTTGACGTGAATCGTGAGCAACTTTTCGCGGAACCCACTGGAACAGACAGACAGACAGACAGACAGACTGGAATTTTGTTGAGGGTGTTTTCGTTCATAACTTTGCTTGGAACGTGTGCAACCAAAATTTGGCCTGATTTGGAGGAATGTACAGACAAAACCTTTATTTTATATACATATATAGATTAATGGTTTAATGGGCAGGATCCCTTCCAGGGGCGTTATTTTCTAGTATATTTCAGAAAGAGCGGCAAATCCTAATTTGCACCAGGGCCCATAATGGGTCAGAAACGGCCCTGTATATAGACACAATAGATACAAAAAAGTTGACTCGTTGCTGCGTAGTTGACTATATGGGTATACTTGCCTCTTTGGCACCCAATCCATCCATTTAATGTTTATCTATAATATATTAATATTTGTTTGTTTGTTTGTTTTGTGTATAGAATAAGCAACAAATTGAAGAAATGAAAATGAAAGTAAATCAACAGGTAAAATTTGTGTTTATTTACTTATTTAAATTCATTTATTTATTTGTATTTTATATTTCTTAGATAATGGATCAAATTAATACCATGGAAGCAAAAATTAAATCGCTGGAAATAAAAAATGAATTCATGGTGGAAAAATATAAATTAATTGAGGAGAAAAATGAATCCATGGAGGAAAAATATAAATTAATTGAGGAGAAAAATGAATCCATGGAGGAAAAATATAAATTAATTGAGGAGAAAAATGAATCCATGGAGGAAAAATATAAATTAATTGAGGAGAAAAATGAATCCATGGAGGAAAAATATAAATTAATTGAGGAGAAAAATGAATCCATGGAGGAAAAATATAAATTAATTGAGGAGAAAAATGAATCCACGGAGAATCAAATGAAAAATTTGATTAATGAGGTAATAAAATTATTTAATTATTCATTTGAATGTTAAAAAATAAAAATTTAAACAATATTGTTTTTAACAAGACAAACTATAATTGGTTGCCAAATTTCTAAGTTTCTAGCTTTAATTTAGTTGAGAACCTACCGAGCAGGGAGATAACCCTAAATGTTTTTTTTACCAAAAAATTTAACTTTTTTTTTGTTTAATTTAATTTTCAGAATGAAGAACTCAAGAAACAAATTCAAACGAAATGCGAAGAAACCGAAACTGTTGCAATATCTAGAAAACAGATAAATGATATTTGGGATGCGATTCAGAAAGGATCCCTACTTGGTGTAAAATATTATTATAAAGATAACCCCCAGAATATAATAATTATGAGAAGTGGAATTCATTTGTCTGAATCTACTCCGTTACATAAAGCGTCCAAACTTGGCCATTTGCATATTATTGAATTTCTCTTATCCAAAGGAGCATCATTGATGGATAAGATAGATTCTCAAGGTTTCACTCCCTTAATGAGGGCGGTTGAGAGCAATAAATTGGATGCTGTTAAATTACTAATTGAGAAGGGTGCTAATAAAAAAGGCGCATTGCATCTTGCATCCAAACTTGGCCATTTGAATATTATTGAATATCTCTTATCCAAAGGAGCAGAGATTGATGAAATAGATTCTCAAGGTTTCACTCCCTTAATGAGAGCAGTTGAGGGAATAAATTAGATCTTGTTAAATTACTAATTGAGAAGGGTGCTCATACAATGGGCGCATTGCATCTTGCATCCAAACTTGGCCATTTGAATATTATTGAATATCTCTTATCCAAAGGAGCTAAAATTGATGAGATAGATTCTCAAGGTTTCACTCCCTTAATGAGAGCAGTTGAGGGGAATAAATTAAATATTGTTAAATTCCTAATTGAGAAGGGTGCTAATAAAATGATAAAGAATAAATTTAATCAAACTCCATTGGATTTGGCCAAGTCGTATCTATTTCTATGACTATTCTGCTCGTTGTACACAGGATTCAATTGTGAAATTATTGTCCTGAATTCGAGAAATAAATAAATTCTTTAACTAAAAAATTTTTATACATTTTTTTTTCACCTACAATATAAGATAATTAGTACAATATTAAGATAGTTTGTTATAACGTGATGAAATCAATAAATCCCCCCCACCTCCCCCTCTTAAGTTTCATTTCCAAATATTATAAACCCATTCCCTAATTAAATTAGATAGTAACTGAACAAACGCATTCGCCAACACGTTTATCCCGATGACTATCCAACTTTCAGTCGACATTATACCTGGTAAGTTTTTTATTTTGAGACAGTCTTATAACTCAAAAACAGTGCATTATATTGAAAAAAGTTTCAAATAAAAGTTTATTTATATCGAGGGGGAAACTAAACTAAGCCATTTTTTCAATTTAAATTAAATTATATATAATTTTTATAAAATAAGCTGACGTGTTCTGATGTGGCCATCCACTTGACTTTACTATACAACCTGAGGTCCCAATGATTATGTATACAAAATTTGGTTGAATTTGGTACAAGGACCTATATTTTCATTTTTGACCTCCCCCCCCCGATTTTGGGCGGTTAGTTTTTGCATTTTTAGACTTCCGGGGTCCCACTGATTATGTATACAAAATTTGGTTGAGTTTGCTCAAACGGCCTAGATTTTTCATTTTTAACCCCCACCCCCCTTAATTTTGGGTCGATATCGACCAAAATCTAATCAGCTCTTAATCTCAATGGACCAAAACTAAATGTGAAATTTGGTTTCGATATTTACACTAGTTTTTGAGCTAGCTCGTCCACAAAAATTTGGTAACGCACAGACTAACTAACTAACTAACAGACATTTTGACAAAACAATTATTATCTCGAAAAATATAATTTTTTCGATGTTCACTTATCAGGGCTTATTTGTAGAGCAAAATACCATGGTTTAGCTCAATTTTTTTAATCAAAATAGTTTTAGCCGTTTTTGAGATATTTCGAAAAAAAGAAGGAAAAAACCACTTTTTTCATGCACGATTACAATACTTGACCATACCCTGTATGGTAAAGTAAAAAAATAAAACCGACTTCAAAAATATTAAATGCAACAACTAAAATAATAATAACTTAAAAATCAAATAAAATACACTAAATCACTAAAAGGTATAAAATAATTATCTTATTTAGTTACAACCAAACGACGAAATATTAACATGAAATTATTTTTTGAAGTCGGTGCCAAACAAACTATACCTATAAGCGAGCGTACCCGCCAAACGTACTAAGTAAGATCCGTCGAGTGCGATTCATAAAATATGTATATGTTTGGCACCGACTTCAAAAAGTGATTTCATGTTAATATTTCGTCGTTTAGTTGTAAATAAATAAGATAATAATTATTTAACTAACTAACCGTCTTACCCAGAAATTCGACTTTTATCAGCCAATCGAACAGGCTGGTTTCAGGAGGGAGTTCAGTACTATTGACCATATCCAAACAGTGCGAACATTAATCGAAAGATGCACGGAATACAACATTCCCCTTCATATAGCATTTGTGGACTACCAGAAGGCCTTTGACTCAATTGAAACCTGGGCAGTTCTTCGGGCGATGGATAATTCTCGTATAGACTCTAGATACTCAAGCTTGATTCAATATATCTACGAACACGCTACCTTGCATGTCAAACTGGAAGAGGAATGGGCTTCGAGAAAAATACCAGTCAGGAGGGGCGTCCGTCAAGGCGATACCATCTCACCCAAACTTTTCACCCTAGCGTTGGAAGACGTATTTAAGAGCCTTTCTTGGGAACAGAGGGGGGTCGACATCGATGGAAGCCGTCTTAACCACCTACGCTTTGCCGACGATATTGTGCTTATCAGCAGCGACCCAGATGAATTAGGAATAATGCTACGTGAACTCGAAGAATCATCACAAGCTGTGGGTCTGAAAATGAATCTTCAGAAAACTAAAATCATGAGTCCGAGCAATATAGTGGTCACCATCGGTAATCATACTCTCGAGAAAGTCGATGAGTATGTGTATCTGGGACATAACATCAAGTTAGGAAAGGATAACCAGACGGCCGAAATCACCAGACGTATCGGCTTGACCTGGGCGGCGTTTGGCAAGCTCAGCTATATTCTCCGGGAACCACGCATCCCTATAAACCTCAAGAGAAAAGTTTATGAGTCATGCATCTTGCCCGTCGCTACCTATGGGCTCGAGACTGTAACACTAACGATACATAGTGCAAATCGACTCCGAGTCTGCCAGCGAGCGATGGAACGTGCGATGCTGGGAGTTAGCCTCAGAGAGAAAATCCGAAATGAGGAAATCAGAAAGAGAACGGGGGTCGTGGATGTGGTGGAACGAGTGCTTCGTCTTAAGTGGCAATGGGCAGGTCACATAGCAAGAGACAATATAAAGTGGACTAAAATCCTTCTACAATGGAGGCCTCGACAATCCAAGAGAAGTGTTGGAAGACCACAGGCAAGATGGCGAGATGACATCCGACGCCACGCGGGGGAAACTGGATGCAGTTAGCCCAGCAGAGATCGATATGGAAGAGAATGGAAGAGGCCTATGTTCAGGAGTGGACGTTAACTGGCTAAAGAAGAAGAAGAAGAATTATTTTATACCTTTTAGTGCATTTTATTTGATTTTTGAGTTCTTATTATTCTATTTGTTGCATTCAATTTTTTTGAAGTCGGTTTTATTTATTTTTTTTATAAAAATTATTTTTATTTTTCTCTTTTTAGTGATGTTATTATTATGATAGTGACTTAGGGGCCGGCTGTATGTCGCAAAAGTAAATGCTTTTTTACCAAACAGATGACAGGAACTTTCAGTGCCTGTCATCTGATTGGCCATCCCTAGTGGCTCCATTTACCATCTACCCTTGGTTAGTGGTAAAAAGCATTTGCTTTGCGACATACAACCGGCCCTTAATATAATACCTTGCATGCATCTCGTAAGAGAAAGCGTCGGGAGAATGAATCAGAAAATGATAATAAAATGAAATTCATAAATATAGAAATTCTCTCGAAACTTTTGCGGGTTTTAAATGAATGTTTTAAGATTGTTTTTTTATAAAAGATTTTATTTATTATATTTTCGATTACCTATTTGGTCATAAGAATTGGAGATTTACGTTATTTCGTCATTGATCATATCTTCAGAACTTGACCAAATTAATATTGCACGACCCTCTAATAGGCACTGTATTTTTTTAACTTGGTTAGGTCTTTTCTACACTGATCACAAATCACAGAGCCATCAAGTATTCGTGGAAATGAACCTGTCATCCAAGGTGTGACATTTCTCAGTTTTTCTCTATCTCTAACACGATGATTTGTTTTCTTCAATGGATTACAACACTGAACTCTTACCACAGTACTGCATTTTTCACTAGTTTCCATATTTTCTAAAAATGTCTTAAACTTTGCCTTTTAATTACAAGTTTTAATAATAGATTAAATTAGCTATTAAAACACACAAAAAAACACAGAAGTTTAAAGTATCAATTGTTTAATGTAAGGTACAGGGCGTGCTGGCTGGCACGGGGCGGCCCTGGATATGCGACACAATTTCGGCCCACTATTTTTTTTTTAATTTGTTAATAATGCTTATTTATTCATTTCATGAAATACCACAGAAACAGTATTGGTGTTTGTAAACTAGTCGTTAAAAGAAAATCTGTGTTTTGAAAATATCAGACGAAAGATTATTTCAATTAGATGCTATGTATAGGCGGTCGATTCTATAATCAAAATTTAATAATCAACATTGAGCAAACGTGTTATTTAATAGCGACATAAATCTATGTAAGATCTAACACAGTAGGTAAATGTTACTTACATTCAGTGGCGTATTTACAATTTTCTTCTGGGAGGGGTCTATTATTGAAAAAATACAAAAATTTAATATATCTTATATTTTTTTTAATATACATTATACAGGTTTTTTCATTAAGAGCGGTCGAACTTTAAAATAAAATAAAAAAAACCTCTTTAAGTGATATTGCCACAATTTTTATTTTATTTTAAAGAATAATCGATGACATTATGTTTGGAATATAATTTCAGCCAAATGGCCGCCGCGACTCCGTGTAGGTGGTGTATCCTGGTGGACCAATTTCGGATGACATCTTAGCATAAACATATAATAAGAGTAATTAAAAAAGTGGAAAAATATAATAATAAAATACAATATTACCTACCATATATTTATATATTTCAAATAACAAATAAAAAATTCTTAGAGCTTTGGGGGGGGGGGGGGATCCAGAACCCATGGACCCCCGAAAATACGCCTCTGTTTACATTAACACAGGACGTCTCGTGATACCCACATGTGTGAAAAACATTGTAAAAGACCTTCCACCCCCATCCTGTTTTTTGCAACTGACAATATCACCGAATATAGCAGGACCACCGGCGAAAAATAAAGGAATAGATTAAAAGGAGAACCAAAGGGCTCTCGCAAGTGATCGAGATGGAGACCGAAGGGCATGAATTACGAAGGAGAGGAACTTTAAAACTAAAAGGAAGGTTTTTGCTATAATCATCGAATAGGCAAGTGGCCCTTGAAAATGAATCGGCGTCAACGATCTTGTTCTTTTAAAATATTCTTAATTTTTAATGTGGCGGGCAGCGGCCCACCGGGCATTTGCCCGGTGTCCCGGCGGGCCAGCACGCCCCTGGTAAGGTATAACAACTATTTTACATTATGGAATTGATAACTTAAGACATTACTAACATTTAAAACACTACTTGTCAGCAAGGACTCTAGTCACTGAATGAATGCTTGTGGAGACAGCCTGGCTTTTGGCAGACTGGTATTTGTTTTAACTTGCTCACAACCACAGACAGGTTCCAACTTGCTAGACCTGCAGAGACTGGATCAAGTGAATGCAAGGAAATTTCTATTTCAGATAACATGTGCTTATCAAACTATTTAGCCTACAACAATATTTATTGTAAATTAACTAACTTTTCATGACATAGCATAAATTGATTTAATTTTATTTAAAATGTTGATGTTTTATTTGTCTTAGTTTTTACTAATATTTTTATAAGACTAATTTAAAGTACAATCCATTCATATTTTTCATGAAAGCATTTATAGGACTATTATTAATCTCTACTATTAAACAGTTATTTAATTAGCACAGAGTGTTTATTTCATAACCATAGTTTAATATACACAAAGTGATTTTTCATAAAATGTCGTTTCACTACATTAAAATCATTATTATTTGGTCAAAACTGGCTATTTATGAAAAACAAGAGTCAGTAATAATTTTTTTAAACATAGACCCCATTACCATCCCATCATTATACTTTGCATAGTAGTTTATGAAAGTACTATCTATTTACAGAATTTTTTTGAAAATTTTAAAAGTGGTACTTTTTAGAAAAAATCAAAATGAAAAATTTGATTTACATTTTGAAAAAAAAAAATTATTACAACCTATGTCATGTTGTATGTCTCTGAAAAGAGCATTAAAAAAAGCTGCAAAATGACACCTGTCCCACCTCTCTAACTCAATTAAGACAGCTTTTAGAGCAGTTTCAAAAATTGTTGGGTGTGTTGAGTTGACATGGAAATGACCTCACCCCCGGATCCACCACAACTGCACCCCACCTCCTGCACCTCCTACATCCAACCCACCCTGCACCCAGTTGCGCATTTCTAGCTTTCTAGTGGTCCACATATTGCAAGCAGTTGTTACTGCACATTCGTTCAGGTGCCAACATCATTGCAATAAAAATAGTATAGATAATAAGGGGGTGCATGTGTAGATCTGAAAGTAAAAGCAAAGGAATGAGCTAGTAAGTGTTACATAGCTATATATAATATATGCAATTATTTACTACACTTATAATAAAGTCCTAGTTTTATGTCTTTATTTCAGATCCTATACGATTATTTTTTTTATTATTATTTATTCCTATTTATTTTTTTATAATGTTTATCAATATGAACGAATGTGGGCAAATTGGTGTACGAGTAAACAAATATACACATAATATGTGGACCACTAGAAAGCTAGAAATGCAAAACTGGGTCGGGTGTGGGGATGGATGTGGGGGATCCGGGGGTGGAGGGGCGGTTGGCTGGGGTGGAGTGGGGGTGCAGTGTTGGGGGCGAGGTGTGTGGTTTCGGGAGGGGTGTGGGGTTACCGAGCATCGCTTGGTGCCTCCAGGTACTATATATATATATATACAAACAAATATATAAACAATTTTTGCTTGTTTAATAAGAGTAGATACCTACACATAATCTGTTGACCACTAGAAAGCTAGAAATGCAAAAACTAAGAGTAGATTTATGCTAATTGGAAAGTTTTTATTGTGGGGGCCAAGCCTTCGAAACTATAGTAACAAACTTTCTTATGGCAAATTAACCTTAATTGAATTTATTTCATATGTTTAATTAAGAATTATGTTTTTTTTTTTAATATCTTGATGTAACTTTTTAGTCCAGTTAAATTGTTCTCTAAAGGGCCCTGCTCGGGAAAGTTTTAATTTCTTGATCCTATATGTTTTTGCGTGCTGAATCCGATTCTGAGATTTGCTAACAAAATTTCGTGACGGACCATTGTCAAAAATGCAAAAAAAAAAATGTAAAAAAAAATCTCATTTTTTGGCGGTTTTTTGCTTATAACTAGCAAACTATCAACTTTTCGTAAATAACCTTACTTTTCAAAATGAAAGTTAATAAAATTTCGTATAAATTTCATCATTTAGGTTTTTTTCATAGACCAACTATTCAGGCTCGAAGCGCTAGTTGAAAATTGGCCTATTTTTTTCTGTAATCGAATGTTTTCTACATTTGATTCAATCAGGAATCAACTGTAGGGAATTTTTGTCAAATATTATAATAATAATAATTCTTTATTTGCTATTTTAGCTATACATCATACAATTAAACAAATATATGTAATTTGTTTTTAAATAATACATTCAATTCACGAGATACAAAAAGATAACGATACTCAATACATTCTAAAATATAACAATTTATAATAAACATATAAATGTATAACACACCATACATGACAATAAACAAATGAACACATGTACATATAAACAATAATAATAATAATAACAAAAGTACAAATTAATCCTACATAAAACAAAAAAAACAAAAATCACAATCTTGGTATTATGGGAAAAGGAATATAACAAAAACAATAATAACAGTAACAACATATATATAAAACATATCACAAGTAATTATTGCTCTGATATTAGCAATAGCCTCACTTCTCTTTTAAATGCCGATAAAGTTTTACATTTTTTGATGTATTCGGGTAAGTTATTATATAATCTTAACCCTTTATAGAATACGCTGTTCATGGTGCTTGCCTTGTTTACTGTACTCAAGTAGAAGTCTCCCTGTTGTCTTGTTCCATGGGAATGTATTGGTTTCATTTCGTTTAATTTATCTATTAGATATTGAGGTGCAAGTTGGTTTATGATTTTGTAAACAAATATCAAAACTTGCATTTGTATACAATTATTTATATTAAGCCACTCCAATGTGTCAAGCATTTCTTTTATCCTGGTGTACCTATTGCACTTTAATATAATTCTCATGGCTTTATTCTGGAGTTTTTGCAACCGTTCAATATCCGTTTTACAAAACATATATAGAACTGTTGGGCAGTACATGAAATGTGGCAGTATTATTGATTTATAAACAAGTGAAGCTGTATATGCCGAAATATATTTTCTTATTCTGTTAAGAACGCCAATTTTTTTTGCTACCTTATTAATGATATAATTTGCGTGTTCCCTGAATGTTAGTTTATCATCAATCATATTACCTAAGTATTTTATTTTCTTTACCTGTTCCACGTTTTCATTTCCAATTTTTATATCACTATTTATATGATAAACTCCCTTTGAGATTAACATGTATTTAGTTTTTTTGTATTTAGGCTCAGTCTATTATAATTTAGCCAATCATATACTTTCACCAATTCATCATTTAACTTCTCTACTACCTCATTAGATTCCTTGCCCGAAACAGTTATCAGTGTATCATCGGCAAACAGGTAAATGTCACTATGTTTAATTACTTTCACAATATCATCCATGTATAATAGAAACAGCACTGGACCCAGGACACTGCCTTGAGGAACCCCATATTTAACTTCCCTTTTTTCAGAATTATATAACCCATATCTAACCCGTTGCCATCTGTCCCTTAGATAATCCTGAAACCAGTCCAAGACGATTCCCTTGAAGCCAAATTTCTCCAGTTTGTTTATTAAGATATTTCTATCAATCGTTTCGAATGCCCTCTTCAGATCTAGGAATACCGCAAGTACCATCTTACCATTATCTATATCTTTTTTCCAGTCTGAAACAATATTTTGTATAGCAGTTTCACAACTGTGTCCTATACGGAAGCCCGATTGTTTACTTGCAAGGAGTTTATTGTTTTTTATATATTCCATTATCTGATTAAATACAGCTGTCTCGAGAATTTTTTCTAAAATTGGTAACATATTAATTGGTCTGAATTCTTCGCATTTATTTGTGCCTTTGATCTTTTGGATTGGTATAATAGTCGAGAGTTTCAGATTGTTGGGGACGATGCCTTCCAATAATGAGCTATTGATTATATGCAGTAGGGGATTGGCGATAGCATCAAAGCAAGTTTTTAAGTAACAAACATCAATGTCATCAGGACTACCCTTATTACTCAATGAAGAAATGATATTTTTTAATTCATTTGTATTCAGTAATTTGAAGTTACTAAACATTTCAGATGTTTCCTCAGCATTCCAGACACAATTGGATATGGGGATATTAGTGACTATATCAGTAATACTATCAATAAAATATTTATTAAATTCATTAGCTATTATCCCCCCATCTTCAATCTCCTTTTCATTAAATAAGATTGCAGAGATTTCATCATCTTTCTTTCCACTTCCTATTAGGAGTTTTAGATTTTTCCACATAGTTACCTGATCATATTTACTGTCATCTATCATTTTCTCGAAATACTTTCTTTTCTTTTCTCTAAGTAATTTAACTACTCTGTTTCTATATATTTTGTATTGTATCCAGTCCTCCTCCTTTCTTTCTAGTTTATATCTATTATAAAAATAGTCCCTGGTGTTGATCACGTTCAATATCTCCTCACAGATCCATGGTATCTTCCTATCTCTTATTATTACCTCTTTTTTAGGTGCTATTTCATTAAGTGGTGACGTAATATCATCAAGAAATATATTGTATTTTTTATGAATGTCACCTTCAATATACATACCCCTCCAGTCTATCATATCTAACTTATTTTTAATGTTATCATAATTTATCTTGCCTCTATTATAAAATTTGCGAATCTTTGACTGTATATTATTAAAAGTTTCAAATTCACATATCATTATGTTGTGATCAGATATCATAGGCTGGTGTAACACTTTAGTATTAACTTCCATATTAGTAATAGATAAATCAATCAAATTATCCTCATGAGTTGGTTCGTTTGTGCTTTGTTTTAGACTCAAATTATATACAATATTTTTCAATTTTTTGGTATAGAAATCATCACTTAACCAGTTTACATTAAAATCGCCTATCATTAAGAAATTTAAGGAATTTTGTGTTATGTTTTCAAGTAAATCTTCCACTTTTTCCAAAAAGAGAGCTTTGCTGCTACTAGGAGAATGGTAAAGGCATGCTACCATGAGTGATTTCTTTTCTATTATTATATTTACTGCTAAGTACCATAAATTAGATTCAATTATCAACTTTTCTCTAATTTTAAATTTAAGATTTTTCTTTATATATATAATTACTCCACCTGTGTGTCTGTTTTTTGAGTCTACCCTAATTAGATTATAATCAGTGATTCTAATTTCGAAGTCCTCTATTTCTTCTGTCGTTCGAGTTTCAGATAAGCAAATTATATCTGGATTTATAGTTTTTATGTTCATTCTAAGTTCATCTATATGGGGAAGTACACTTTGGATGTTTAAGCACATTACTAAGCCAATATATATTGAGTGAACATAATATTTGAACTTATATATTATTCTAACTTGGAAGAATAGATCTGAAATAAATTTTTCTAATTAATATATCGAAGAATAACTGCTATATCAACGAGAATTGTTTTTGACAGCGCTTATTTGAAAAATGCATTTATCGCGAGACTACTGCTATTGGAGTCTGCTGCGGAGTCTTAGAGAAGTCTCGGACCGAGAGAAAAAGATGTGATCCTCACTTCACAATCCAGTCATTTCGCGTACAGCCCGCTAGATCACCTTCGGATGGATCACCAAGCGAATTTGAGATCTCAGATGTTATATATTCGATCTCCCAGTCCAGAGCGCTAGATCTATTAGCATGTATGTTAGATGCTTGCCATTAATTAATCGAATGTTTTCTACGTTTGATTCAATCGATTAATTAATGGCGCAAGCATCTAACTTACATGCTAAAAAAGACGAGTGCTCTGGACTGTGAGATTAAATAAATAACATCTGAGAATTTCAAATTCACTTGGTGATCCATCCGAATGTCTAGCGGGCTATACGCGAAATGACGTTGGATTGTAGCTAAGGGATCATACTTTTTTCTCTTGGTCCAGACTTAAGACTCCGCAGACTCCAATAGCATAATCCGCAGTAGTCTCGCGATAAATATCTTTTTTCAAATAAGCGCTGTCAGAAACAATTCTCATTGATATAGCGAATTATTATTTGATTATATTGAATTAGAAAAAATTATAAAAATTTATTTTTTTTCTTGTTTCCGCAAAATTCTTAAAAAACACGAACTTTTTTCGATTTTCTCCCATTTTGACCATGAAAGAAAACTGCACGTTTTTCGATAAACACCACTCTATACATTTTTAAACTAGATTAAATTTTTTACAATTAAAATAAAATTTTCATTTTTAATTGTTAGATAATGGTAACCCGTGCACGCAATGAGGTTGATTTTTTTGAAAAAAATGCTGGTTTTTACAAAAAATCGCAGATTTTCTTTCATAAAATGAAAACCACTCATCCTAGAAACTTCATTTTCTATTTCATTCTCTAGGAAATTTTGTTGATTTGAACTTTTACTTTTTCCACTTTTTTTTACTAAAACTCTTAGATTTATAGCAGTGGTGTTGTGCTAATTTTTTTTTACCGGAACGCGTATATATAATTATATAGACAGGGCCGATCCTGGGTAGGCGGCCGCTCTGTGCGGTCTCATGTCCCAAATTTAACGTGCGGGGGGGGGATTTTCCATGATAATCCTGGCGGCGACGTTTTTTTTTTTTAGGTCTCATGTCCCAAATTTGACGACGACGACGGAGGATTTCCAATTTTCGCCCGTCGCCAGGATCGGCCCTGTATATAGCATAAAAAGGAAAGGAAACGAAAATCATTACGAAACCCATTTTGTGTATTTATATATATATATATATATATGTTTATTACAATAATAGGAACGTTTAATAAAAATTAGTTAACAAATTATAAAATACGCATAGTAGATACTCAAACAATATTGCATAAATATTTTTAACAATACATGAAAACACTAATGGTTTTTATAAAATATTCCAAATAGGATTATGTTCAGGATCTTGTGGTTGAATTTTCCTTGTTTTGTTGTCATCAGCTGAACGATGAGACCTTAACCAAGTTTTTACATAATCATCTGGTTTAAATAATTGTTGTGGTGGGCCATTCATTTTTATAAATAAAAGATTTGCTAGATTTTCAATTAATATTCTATTTCTTTGTTCATTTGAAATAATATTCATATTACTGAATCCGCGCTCACACTCTGCCGAACTGCAAGGTACAATATTTATGTATCGAATTAAGATTTCTACATCTTCAGGAATTACTTTGCCTCCAGTATCAATATAATCTCTAAACGCATTGATACATCGCATCGGTGATGTTAAATTAAATCTGGTGCATAATGACTGGATTTCATTTTCTCCATAGCCAATTTCAATATCTGCTGGCCACTCCGTTGGATCTAGTACTCGAAATTCACTTATCAAATCATTTTCTGTATGTAGTCTTCTAGTCATATTATTAATGAGACTTACAAGGAATTGATTTCTGTTAATAATAGTAATTTTTTTATTATCTGTTAAAGTTAATGTTCCTAATTTCATCACTTGAACAGCCTCTGATGCTTCTATGAGTTTGTTTCCTTTTTTAACGTCTTTTAGTGATTCCAAATAGCGAATAGTTCGACGGATTAGTTTGTCCGTAACGTACGGTCCGTGGGCCGCTTGCATTAAAATTTATGTATGAAATCTTTACTTTTTTAAAATTTTATATTTTTTTCTTCTAATGTTTATTATAAATAAAGTTTAATTCCCGTTGAACCGGTTCAAAAACCGGTTCACGTATTTGTTTCGGTTCGGTTCGAGTTCCGGTTCAGCAGAAAAAAACGTTCCGGACTCCGGTTCACGGTTCGGAAAAACAAGCCGGTTCGTTCCGGTTTTTGTTCCGGTTCGGGTTCGGTTCAAACCCTTGTTTATAATAATACATATAAAAATTCGTCAAAAATTAGAAGAAAAAATCAGCAATTCTTTTTAATTTTTTTTTCAATACGTCAGCCAATTCTCGTTATCAGAAATCATCTTTAGTTCCGGAACGCGTTCCTGTCCAAAAAGGAAGTACCGGAACGACGTTCCGGAGCGTTCCGGCTCGACAACACCACTGATTTATAGATATCCAACATTTTCCATGATACTTTTGAGTATTCGGATCATATCCTGTCTGGAGCCCGAACGGTTGGTCGGAGAAAAAAAAATCCTTTAGACAACAATATTACTGGACTAAAAAGGTACTTCAAGAAATTAAAACAGACATAATTATTGATTTAAACATATGAAATATATTTAATTACGGTTAGTTTGCCAAAAGAAACGGTTAGTCGTTGGCGTTACACATCCCATGGGCCCTTCCTTTGGGAGGGGGATTCCTGACCCCCCCCCCCCGTGGCTACGTCCTTGAGTATATACATATATATATTTTATATATGGTGCATTCCATGCCAAATCAACTACCAGTCAACTTCTTATACTGTATAAGGCTCAAATTCGTCCCTGTCTCGAATATGGCTCTCATCTGTGGAGGGGTGCCTCCAAGCATTCTCTTGCTCCACTGGATGCGATTCAGAAGCGAGCAATTAAACTAATAGGAGACCCGGCTCTAAGCAACTCACTCGACTCCCTGGCTCACCGAAGAACCGTTTCTGCCCTTTCCCTGTACTACAGATACTATCACGGTGTCTGTTCAGTCGAGCTGAAATCAATTATCCCCCCTAATGCCCTCTTTACAGAAACACCCGGTTTTCTAACGCTCAGCACCCCTTCGCTGTCAAATTGGATAAAAATCGAACAAGCGCTTTCGCCAACTCTTTTATCCCTATGACCTCCAGAGACTGGAACTCACTCCCTGCCACCATTTTGCCAGCGAATTATAACCTTCAGCTATTTAAGACCCGTATCCACAGATACCTCGACCCCCGCCCAACCCATAAAATTATTTCTTCTTCTTTTCACGATGGAGGGGCCAACCCAGGCCTTTAGGGGTTGCACCTTTTGGTGTAACTCCTTCTCTCATCATTATCATAAAAAAAAATCAACCAATTTTGACCCCGACCCCTTTCGATGTGGCTCAAACTTTTTTTTATCTTTTTTTACCCTATCGAAAATATTTTTCAGAATTTTTTCAAATTTTCTACTCAGCCGAAAAAAGTTATTAATTTAAAAAAAAATTGTGTTTTTTCTTTCAAACGCTTATAACTATTTTAAAAATTGTCTATTTGGGATGTTTTTTTTTGTTTTTCGTTTTTAAACGTGCTTTTCAGAAAAAATATTCAAATTGATATTTAATACAATTTTTTAGTTTTTCTGAAAAAATCATTGATTTTTTGAAGTTTGACATTTTTGAAAAATTATAATAGATTATAAACAAAGTATAAAATATTATGAATATATTATTTTTTAATTAAGATATATTTTATTATAAAAACAATGTAGGATTGCGAAAAATATGAATAATATTTTTCAATTAAACAAAAAAAAAATAGAAACAAAATTCTGACCAACAGCACTTTTCTGGCAACCTTTGAACTTGAACACAAACAAAATTGGCTTGGAGCTACTAAGCCAGTTTTGATATTTTTTGCTATATTTTTTATTTTATTTTATATTTTATTATATCTAGTGTTTTTCATGATCAAAATTTTTCAATTCTAGTGTTTTTGGTTGGATTACGTTGGCACTAATCAATCACTAAAGGATTCCCATTCATTCCATCATTTTCTTAGCATAGTAATTATAAAATGCTTTTATTTCTTACCTTTTACTACCTTTTTCAGCTTTAAACTAATATTATCTTTGAAATTTCTGTTTTTCTATTAAGCGTTCAATCTTGTGAAATATTATTTGAAAAGAAAAAGGTTCGAAATGTCTTATAATTTCGAAGAATTTCTTAACAAGTTAGATAAGAAGAATGCAGAGAGACATTCAGCAATTATTCAAAAAGTATTCGAGATTTCACAGGTGAGATATTATATTAATAATAATAATAATAATAATTATATAGTTGGCCGTATCTTAAGAGGCAACTACGCAGTAAAAATCAACTTTATCTAAATTATTTATTATATTAATAATTTTAGATAAAATTCTTGGACAATTTAAAGTTAGTATCTATGAGTATATTTATATGTATGTGTGTGTGGGTGTGGGTGTCTAAATTGGTGTAGAGGTCAGATTAGAGCCAGTTGAAACTTTTTGCACTCTGCCAGGCTTGAACCCGCGCCTCCTGCTCTCTACCCACTCGCCCAACTTGGCTCCCAAGAATTCCAACATTTATTTATATTATTTTTTTTTAAATAAAACGCAACGTTAGAGAAAGTTTATTTTCACATTAAATTGTTCAGAATTTTATATCATAGAGACACAATAGATGCAAAAAAGTTGACTCGTTGCTGCGTAGGTGACTATATGGGTCTCTGACACCGAATCCATCCATTAAATGTTTATTTATAATATACTAGCTGCAAGAAACGCCTTCGGTGGCCCTCTTGCTAGCCAGGGGGCATACCCTCCCCCAACCACGAACCCCACCACCACCACCGACTACACCCCCTGACCACCCCAACCCCAGCCCCCACACCACCACCGCAGCACCCCACTACCCCTCTGGACCCTAACCTGAACCCCCCACTTCACCACCACCCCACCCCGCACCCACCATCCCCTGGACCCCACCCCGCCCCACACCACCATGCCCACCCCCACTCGCACCACCCCACTACGCCTCTGGATCCTCACCTGAAACCTCCGCCCCCAGTGTTTGCATTTCTAGCCTTCTAGTGACCCACAGATTATGTATACAAAATTTGGTTAAGTTGGCTCTAAGGGTAAGAATTTTCATTTTTTGACCCCCCCCCCCATTTTGGGTGGTTAGTTTTTGAATTTCTAGCCTTCTAGTGACCCACAGATTATGTATACAAAATTTGGTTGAGTTTGGTCCAAGAGCAAAAATTTTCATATTTTGACCCTCCTCCCTTTTTGGGTGGTTATTTTGTGGGAATTTTTTTAAACAAAAGTTGTCAGAAATCACATCCCCTACAACTTTGCTCATAATAAAATTTGCCGTAGGGTTAATAGTTTAGGAGTTATTTGATAATTTTCATTCGTGCGCCCCCCCCCTCAAACCCCCTTCTGGGGTCAAAATATCAAAACGTTATATAGCTATAAACATAAGTTAGAAGACATCTGATGTAAATATGAAATTTCATAATAATCCCTTCAGCCGTTTTTACGTGAATCGTGAGCAACTTTTCGCGGAACCCACTGAAACAGACAGACAGACAGACAGGAATTTTGTTGAGGGTGTTTTCGTTCATAACTTTGCTTGAAACGTGTGCAACCAAAATTTGGCGTGATTTGGAGCAATGTACAGACAAAACCTTAATTTTATATATAATAGATATATATTAATATTTGTTTGTTTGTTTGTTTGTTTTGTATATAGAATAAGCAACAAAGTGAAGAAATGAAAATGAAAGTAAATCAACAGGTAAAATTTGTGTTCTATTTATTTATTTAAATTCATTCATTTATTTATATTTTATATTAATTAGATAATGGATCAAATTAATACCATGGAAGCAAACATTAAATCACTGGAAATAAAAAATGAATTCATGGAGGAAAAATATAAATTCATGGAGGAGAAAAATAAATTCATGGAGAATCAAATGAAAAATTTAAATAAAGAGGTAATAAAATTATTTAATTATTCATTTGAATGTTAAAAAATAAAAATTTAAACAATATTGTTTTTAACAAGACAAACTATAATTGGTTGCCAAATTTCTAAAGTTTCTAGCTTTAATTTAGTTGAGAACCTACCGAGCAGGGAGATAACCCTAAATGTTTTTTTTACCAAAAAATTTAACTTTTTTTTTTGTTTAATTTAATTTTCAGAATGAAGAACTCAAGAAACAAATTCAAACGAAATGCGAAGAAACCGAAACTGTTGCAATATCTAGAAAACAGATAAATGATATTTGGGATGCGATTTATGAAAGGATCCCTACTTGGTGTAAAATATTATTATAAAGATAACCCCCAGAATATAATAATTACTAGGAGTGTAATTGATTTGTCTGAATCTTCAACTCCGTTACATTATGCCTCCAAACTTGGCCATTTGCATATTATGGAATTTATAATATCCAAAGAAGCATCATTGATGGATAAGATAGATTCTCAAGGTTTCACTCCCTTAATGAGGGCGGTTGAGAGCTATAAATTGGATGCTGTTAAATTACTAATTGAGAAGGGTGCTAATAAAAAAGGCGCATTGCATCTTGCATCCAAACCTGCCCATTTGAATATTATTGAATATCTCTTATCCAAAGGAGCAGAGATTGATGAAATAGATTCTCAAGGTTTCACTCCCTTAATGAGAGCAGTTGAGGGGAATAAATATAATGCTGTTAAATTCCTAATTGAGAAGGGTGCTAATAAAATGATAAAGAATAAATTTAATCAAACTCCATTGGATTTGGCCAAGTCGTATCTATTTTATGACGATTCTGCTCGTTGTACACAGGATTCAATTGTGAAATTATTGTCCTGAATTCGAGAAATAAATAAATACTTTAACTAAAAAATTTTTATACATTTTTTTTTCACCTGCAATATAAGATAATTAGTACAATATTAATACAGTTTGTTATAACGTGATGAAATCAATTAATCCCCCCCACCTCCCCCTCTTAAGTTTCATTTCCAAATATTATAAACCCATTCCCTAATTAAATTAGATAGTAACTGAACAAACGCATTCGCCAACACGTTTATCCCGATGACTATCCAACTTTCAGTCGACATTATACCTGGTAAGTTTTTTATTTTGAGACAGTCTTATAACTCAAAAACAGTGCATTATATGGAAAAAAGTTTCAAATAAAAGTTTATTTATATCGAAGTGGAAACTAAACTAAGCTATTGTTTGTCGACCTAGAACAAGCTTTCAAGGGTATTTTATGGTCAACTTCTGTTTTTTAAATAGAAACTTATATTTTTCTTTACATATATCAAAATTGGTCAAGTCATTTTGAAGATATTTAGAAAAAACTAAAAAAGTACTGAAATAAAGTGCTAATGTTTTTCACTGTGAAACTACACACCCTTTACTTTATTAACTAATGTTTGTGGGCCGATATGTACCAAAAACTAATCAACGCTTCATTTTGTTAAAGAATAGTAGGTTTTCAATTTAATTTCATTCGGTGCAACGGTGTGGAAAAAATCGTGGGCCAAAAAAACGATAACATACATACATACATACATCCACACGCACTAAATGAAAAAATCGAACTTTTTGGCCGCTTGACGAGACCCCATGTAATTTTTGATAAAACTGTCACGTGCTAAAATTCAACCTAATTGAATACTACAATTTGTGGCTTTAATTGAGTCCATGGGTTCCGTAGTCTTTACCTGAGGACCCTTTAAAGTCGCGCTATCCGCGAGACCGATTACAATACTTTACCCATGCTTCGCATTGGATAAAGTGAAAACTCACACGGTATATATATGTTTATCAATATCAGGTATTGAAGAATTTTCTTTAAGTCAGATTTTACGGTACAATTAATTAAGTATTTTTTAGGATTTTATATCTTTAGAAAAATATTGGCGAACAAATTATTATTATTATTATTAAAGTTGTTATAGGGAATAAGGACTATCATCTTTTATGCAGATAATTTATATGTATTTTATTGCCAACGTTTCATCAACTTTGTTGACTTCTTCAGGGCTCAAATAGTTTAACTTCCCTGCATATTTGTCATATTTATAATTGAATCGGTCATTTTGAAAAGGGGTCATCTCCATTTTTTTTTATTTTTCGTCTCTTAGTATGTTCATTCATGTATTACATTTGAAAACGAGTCATTTCTAGCCAGCTAAACAGCTAAGCAGGGTCAGTGTTTTGCCATTTAGTTTGAAAAGTGAACCAGCTCCGACTCTTTCTTAGGCCCGGTTGTATGTCGCAAAGTAAATGCTTTTTACCACTAACCAAGGGTAGATGGTAAATGGAGGGGCTGGGATGGCCAATCAGATGACAGGAACTTTAAGTGCCTGTCATCTGATTGGCCATCCTTTTTCAAAATGACCGATTCAATTATTCTTTCTTAGTAAACTTCTCAAGGCAAGTCATCGACATCAATCCGATTGAAATTGATGACTTGCCTTGAAAAGTTTACTAAGAAGAATAATTATAAAAATGACAAATGAGTCATGTAGTAAAGGGTGGAGCATGAAAATGGGGCGGGTAGGGGGGGGGGGCAGTGTCCCCCAAGAAAAATAGAAACTCCATTATTACGAGGCATCCCTTATGTATTTCTCATTAAATTATTTGGTTACTTGCAATATTTACCAATTCTACTAAAAAGTTAGTTGATCTCTAATCGGATTACCGAAATTGAAACCTTGTGGTGGCTAATCAGCTGGCCTGCTGCACCCCCTAGGAAAACTCCCAAACTACTTCACTGCATAAAATGGGTGTCCACATCAATGGCAGGTAAAGAAGGTAAAAGGTTCAAAAAATTATTAATTTAACCAAAATCTTTATATTTTCATTGTGTGTCTCGAACATAAATTAAATTTATTCAGTCATGATTTAAATCAAATTTCTTAAATTAAAAATACAGTTAGCACAATTCGTCTATTATGCGAAATCCGTTCGACTGAATAATTTAAAGCTATTGAGAATTTTCTTTTGAATATTTTGAACAAAATTTATTTTTAAATTATCTCAATAATCAAAATCTGTTACCAAGAGAAAAGGCTTTTCAATTATATTCACCATATCACATAAGAACCCCCCCCCCCCCAAGTAAAAATAAAAATGGAAAAATTTGGACCACCCTAAGGGGCCCTCCATATATAACGTCACACAGTAGGGAGGGGGTAGATCTCTGATTTGTGACTAAATGTGACAGAGAGACCCGGGGATCTTAAATTCAGCGCTCATTATTCACAACTTATCAAAATGTCCGCTACGTTATAGCGCTTAATTTGATTTATTTTTAATTTTTTAATTCATATAATGAAAAATATCCGATTAAAAACAGTTACCGGGCGGTAGCTTTTTTGACCCTATTTTATATTATAAATTAAGAACATAAAAAATTTAATTATTATATAGGTGTCAGTATAACACAAAATAAATATTAATTATTATTTTTTTTTTAATTTACAAGCAAATAATTTAACTAAAGTTAATTCTTTATTTTTTTCTAAAAAGATTCGAATCATCTGATTACTTTTAATTTAAACGACAAGTGAATAAAAGTTTAATTAATCATTTATTTATTTTAGTGTTTTTGTTTGAATTAGGTTGGCACTCATTAATTACTAAAACTGTAAAGGAAAGCGCCACACGAAGCAGGATTCCCATTCATCAACTTGTTATCTTATTATTAAATAGAATAACTTTTGCTGCGTTTCCTAAACCTTATTTTCCCTGAAATATTGTTTCTTTTTTTGTTCAATTTTGAAATATTATTTGAAAAACAGACAAAAAATTTCAACATGTCTTCCAATTTCGAAGAAATTCTTCAAAAGTTGTACAAGGAGAATGAAGAGATAGATGAGGAGATTCTTAAAAAGAAATTTGAAAAGAAACAGGTAAGATATTATATAGAAATAATAATTAAATAGAGAGCCGTAGCTTAGGCTTAGGGGCACTCGAGGGGTGAACTGCGACCTAATATAGTGTACACCTACTTCCACTTCCACTTTCATTTCCAAGTAGAAGACAATAGATGTAGGGGCATTATCTAATGAATTACAAAATAATCTCAAAAACGGTGTACACCTAATTCCAATCGCGGTTCACCCCTCGGTGGCACTTATACGCAGTACCTACAAATCAATTTCCATTTTTTTTTTTTTTTTTTTTTTATTATTTTAATCTTCATAAAATTCTGGTCAATTTGAACTTAGGGGGAACTATAGCTTCAATGGACCCTTCTATGTAAATATATATATTTAGGCATTGGCGTAGTTAAGGAGTTTTCCTAGGGGGAGCAACCGGCTAACTGATTAGCCACCACAAGGTTTCAATTTCGGTATTCCAACTATCTTTTTATTAGAATTGACAAATTTTGGAAATAACGAAATAATTTATTTTTCTAGGGGGGGGGGGTCAATCTACAAAGCAAAATATTTAGTGGGAATTTTTTTTATTTAAAACAAATACGTACTTCAAGAAATTAAAAAAGAACATCTGGTATTTCTTGATTAAACATGAAATATATTTTTTTACGGTTAGTTTGCCATAAGAAACGGTTTGTCGTTGTCATCCCATGAGCCCTGCCCTTGGGGGGGGGTGTTCTGACCCCCAAATCCTTCGGCGGTGGCTACACCCCTGTTATTGCATACAAAGTTAAAAACTATTGAATCCCGAGGGGTGAACCGCTATTGGAATTAGGTGTACATCCTCTTTGGAATTCATTAGATAAATAATCTATTGTCCTCTACTTGGAAATGAAAGTGGAAGTAGGTGTAGGTCGCGGTTCACCCCTCGTTTAATCCTATCTCCACATAATGTAGAAATTGACCTTTTTACCTGAATTTAATTTAGAACTTTTTATTTAAAATTATAAGCGCCTCAAAAATAGCCTCGCATTTGTGTATATCATCTATGAGTGTGTCAAGGTGTGTAAATTGGTAAAGGGCTTAGATTATATCCAGTTATAAATTCTTGTGCACTGAGCTAGGCTTGAACCCAGGCCTCCTGCTCTCTACCCACTCAACCAGAAAATTCCTTTGCACCTGAAATTGTTCAGAATTTTATGCAGATTATTATTAATATCATTATAGACACACAAAAGATGAGAAAAAGTTGACTCGTTGCTGCATATATATGTAGTTGACTATGGGTACTTGCTTCTAAAAAAACCCGAGGGGTGAACCGCGACATAATATCGTGTACACCTACTTCCAATTTCAATTTCAAGTAGAAGACATTAGATGACGGGGAATTATCTAATGAATTTCAAAATAATTCCAAATACGTGTACACCTAATTCCAATCGCGGTTCAAGGGCGGATCCAGGAATTTTTTTATGGGGGGTGGGGGAGAATGTATATAAGGTGCCCGATGTATATAAGATCTACTTTTTATCTCGAAATTGTGTCGCGATCGAATTGTCCAAGCGGGGGGGGGGTCGAGTGCCAGTGACGCCGCACTTCCACACACATAGAATTTATTTTCTTTAAAAATAAATGGTTTTTTTTCAAATTTTTTTTACAAATTTAATATCTCATATTTTAAGTTCATTAAAATAAAAAATAAGAAAATTGTTATAAATTCCCTGTCGATTTGGCCGCGTTTTTTGGCCTCTGCGTGCGACGCACGTGTTGCGCTCCCGCCAGGCACGGGCCTCTACGGGGAGGGGGCGTTCGCCCCCTGGATCCGCCCTTGTCGCGGTTCACCCCTCGCCCAATTCCATTCATTGTTTATTTATAATATATTAATAATTATTTGTTTGTTTGTTTTGTGAATAGAAAAAGCAACAAATAAAACTGAAAATAAATCAGCAGGTAAAATTTGTTTATTTATTTATTTAATAAAAAATTCATTCATATTTATATATATTTTATAATTTTAGATAACGAATCAGTTTAAATCCATGGAGGAAAAATATAAATTAATTGAGGAGAAAAATAAATTCATGGAGAATCAATTGAAAAATTTGAATAAAGAGGTAGGTACTTATAGTTATCATAGAGTATATATGATATTTATTTAGTCATTATTCATTTAAGTGATAGGGCCTGGAGCACTGAGAGATGCTCGGTAACTCTTTGCATCTAGATAGCTTGAGTTTCAAATTCCAAGGCTCTGCGACTTAACCGAAGACGAGATATGGACGATTAAAATATTTATTTTGCGACATGACTAATTTGCACCCCCTTCCATTATTTCAATCGCATTAAAATTTATACACGACTAATAACTCATAAGACTTGATAAGTTCACCAATTTTTAGCGTAATCGTTAGAGCCGTTTTCGAGAAACCGATTCTATATATATACCTACAAGGTGTTTCACAGTTTTACTTAGAGAAAGTGATGTAGGTTTTAGATGAAACACGATATTAATTAATAAAGTAAAGGGTGTGTAGTTTCACAGTGAATGAAATAAAACTCAAAGAGGTTTATACAAACTCAATACATATATTTCGGATTATTAGTCCGTTAAAACTGACCTGTAAATTCCTGATGATGGACTAATAATCCGAAATATTTTGAGTTTATATAAATCTATTTGAGATTTATTTCATTCACTGTGAAACTACACACCCTTTACTTTATATTAATTGTTTCACAGTTCATTAAAAGTTTTCATGGAAGGGGTTGAGAGAAAATTTTGAACTTTGACATATTTATGTTTTGGAATATGTTCTTTTTAAATAAATTATTAACAACTTTTGAACATTTTCTGTGTTAAAAACTAAAATGGTTTTGTATAATGCACTTGATGTCTAAAATTTATAATTTTTGAATTATTTTAGATAGTTTGTAAAATCTACCAATTTAGCGTTCATCTTTAAAAATTAGTAATAAATTAAACTGTTGTTTGTAGAATTAATTTGATCAATCAGAACTCTTAAGTAGACATTAAAGAATCTTACTTAATCATAAAAATTCAAATTTTATATCCACAGGATGACCATAATAATCGTTTATTTCTGAAAATCAAAAAGTTGTTAATACTCAATTTTTTTCAAATGGAACATGGCATAAATTTTAGTATTTGGAGCAATGTACAGACAAAACCTTAATTATATATATGATATATATAGATTAATGGTTTAATGGGCAGGATCCCTTCCAGGGGCGTTATTTTCTAGTATTTTTCAGAATTTGCACCAGGGCCCATAATGGGTCAGACACAGCCCTGTATATATTAGACACAATAGATGCAAAAAAGTTGACTCGTTGCTGCGTAGTTGACTATATATGGGTATACTTGCCTCTCTGGCAGCCAATCCATCCATTAAATGTTTATTTATAATATACTAGTTGCAAGGCCCGCCTTCAGCGGCCCTCTTGCTAGCCAGGGGACACACCCCCTGGGAACCCCCCCCCACCCCCCCGAAACCCACTCAGCACCCCCGCCCCCACACCACCAGCCCGCCCAATCGCCGCTCCCACACCACCCGTGAACTCCACCCCGCGCACCACATCCCCGCCTAGGCCCCTGGACCCCCACATCCACTAAGCCCCACGGACTCCACTCCGCTCCACCCTACTTCCCTGCTCCCTCACCCCACCCTCATTCTAGCCCCCCATCCCCTAACCCGCCTCCGTACCAAACTCCAGTTTTTGTTGCATTTCTAGCTCTCTAGTAGGCCCAGAGATTATGTATACAAAATTTAGTTGAGTTTGATCCAAGGGCAAGAATTTACATTTTTCACCCTCTTCCCTTTTTGGGTGGTTTTTTGGGGGAAATTTTTTTAAACAAAAGTTGTCAGAAATCACATCTCCTACAACTTTGTTTTTTTATAAAATTTACCGTAGGGTTAATAGTTTAGGAGTTATTTGATAATTTTCATTCGTGCGCCCCCCCCCCTCAAACCCCTTATGGGGTCAAAATAAGAAAACGTTATATAGCTATAAACATAAGTTAGAAGACATCTGATGTAAATATGAAATTTTATAATAATCCCTTCTCTGTGATTTTAATATAAAAATACTAGCTGCAAGGCCCGCCTTCGGCGGCCCCCTGGACCCCCAGCCCTCGACCCCCCCCCCTCAGAAAATATCAAAACGTTATATATCTAAAAACGTAAGTTAGAAGACATCTGATGTAAATATGAAATTTCATAATAATCCCTTCAGCCGTTTTTACGTGAATAGTGAGCAACTTTTCGGAAACCACTGAAACAGACATACATACAGACAGAAATTTTGTTGAGGGTGTTTTCGTTCATAACTTTGCTTGAAACGTGCGCAACCAAAATTTGGCGTGATTTGGAGCAATGTACAGACAAACAAGAATCAGAATATAAACAGCAAAAAGTTTTGGGCTTATGAATTAAGAATCCATATTGCCTTTTTTTTTTTTAATGATATTGATGTGATGTGTTTAAAATATTAAAACAGGCGGGAATAAAATTCAGGGAGAGAAGACTAATCTACAACCTATATCAAAACCAGACGGCAATTATAAATATTGGTGATGAACAAAGAGAAGCCAAAATAAAAAAAGGTGTAAGACAAGGATGTGTGCTGTCACCCATGATTTTCAACTTATACATAGAAGAAGCGATTAAAGAATTCAAAGACAAAATTGATACAGGTATAGAAATCCAAGGTCAAAAGATCGCTATGTTAAGATTTGCCGATGACATTGCCCTTCTAGGAAGCAATAAAAAACCAAATCATAATAGAAGAAATTTCTTCTGTTATGATTTGGTTTTTTATTGCTTCCTAGAAGGGCAATGTCATCGGCAAATCTTAACATAGCGATCTTTTGACCTTAGATTTCTATACCTGTATCAATTTTGTCTTTGAATTCTTTAATCGCTTCTAATTATTTAGAGGTCTCAACTTATTAAAGGTTTATTTTACAGTATATTTCATTTTTCTTGTTTTTTTTTTAGTTTTAAAAAATTAAAATTTTAATTTTTTGCCCCCCCCCTTGATTTTGGATCGATGTGCACCAAAATCTAATCAGCTTTTAAGGTAGTTGTTCTGCTACAATACTAGCAAAAAGTTAATGCTAGAGTATATAGAACAGGTAATAAAAAAAAAAAAAAAAAATTAAGTGGGAGATAAATTTAACCGAATTTATCGCGCGGAGAATTTACCACTGCTCGAAGCCCCTAAAACCTTAGTAAATTGGATATTGAATTGTATCTAAGTTTCTGAGATTGGCACGTGATCCCGGCTTCTTTTCCTTCTGCTCTGTTCTTTTCACGATGGAGGGGCCAGCCCATACTGGCCTTTAGGGGATCCACCTTCTGGTGTATCTCCTTCTCACATCATCATCATCATTGAGTATACAGTCCTAAGACTGGTTTGATGCAACAATCCGTCTCCACTCGACTCTGTCCCCCGCCAGCTGTTTGACCTCTCTAAATGTCTGGCATCCCATATCCCCAATTATTTGGTTGAAATATTCTAATCTGGGTCTTCCCCTTCCCCTTTTCTTTCCCACCTTCCCCTCCAAGATATCCCTAAGCAGTCCCCCATGTCTCAGTGTGTGCCCCATCATCTGACCTCTTCTCTTCTTCAGACTCTTCCACAAGGTTCTTCTTTCTCCGATTCTTCCAAGAACTTCTTCATTTGTAATTTTATCCATCCATTTGATATTCATCATTCTTCTGTAACACCACATTTCGAAAGCCTCTAATCTCTTTCTCCCCGCTTTTCTAATTGTCCAGGTTTCACACCCGTACATGGCTATGCTCCATACATATGTCTTCAATAGCAACTTCCTGTTTTCTAAGCTGATTGAGGAGGAGCATAGTAGTTTTTGTTTTGAATTAAACCCCATTTTTGCTTGGGCAATTCTTGATTTAATTTCGTTTTCGCTCCTCCCATCCCATGTTACTTTACTTCCTAGGTAGCGGAATTCCTTAACTCCTTCTAGGTTTTCTTGGTTAATTTTGATGCATTCCTGTCTCGTTTGTTCTTTTTTTGTACATACTAGGACCTTGGTTTTATTCTTGTTTATTTTCATTTTCA
>JALMQS010000681.1:7117896-7166667 GCA_024734495.1 Forficula auricularia | reverse complement strand
ATAAAGGTCAAAACGTTCTTGTACGTACCTGCTACATTCAAGGCACACATTTCTTATTAATGGATGTTAATAAAAACTAAAAAATAGATAGCGAATGGTTTATCTGTTTATTAAAGAGCCAGAAAGAGAGAGAGTGTGTGTACGTACATGACTGCTACGCCAGTATCTTGCCAACAGCTACGCCATTCAATTTTTAAAGATGATTTAGATTTTTTGAATTTTTTTTTACCAAAAATTATACTGTTATAGTAAATAAGGAAAAGCTAAAATAAACGTTTATATTTAGTTTTATTTACTTTTTCAACAATACAAAATAAAATAATCAATAAAATATTGTAGGTAAAGAAAACAAATTAATGATTAAACAATTAATTATTAGGTTTAATTATGCTTCAGTTACTCTTTTGATTAAATTATAATAAGTAACTGGAGCCACCGAGCGATGGACGGTAAACAAATTGAAAAAATACAAATATATAGAGTACACACCCCCTGCCCCCCCCCCCCCCGAAACCACGCACCTCTCCCCCACCACTGCACCCCCACTCCACTTTACCATACAACCTGGCCCCTCACTTAACATATATATTTAATATTTAATAAAATTATTTATAATCATGTAGGGGATGTGGGGTTAGTTTTTTTCATTTTTAGACTACCGAAGGCCCACTGGTTAAGTATTCAAAATTTGGTTGAGTTTGGTAGAAGGGCATTTATTTTCATTTTTTGACCCTCCCCCCACACATACTTTTTGTGCAGTTAGTTTTTGCATTTTTAGACTTCTGGGGGTTCACTGATTATGTATACAAAATTTGGTTGAATTTGGTATAAGGGCCAATATTTTCATTTTTTGACCCTAGACCCCGCCATTTTGGGCTCTTAGTTTTTGCATTTTTAGATTTCTATAGGGCCACGGATTATGTATAATTTGTTGAGTTTGGTACAAGAGCGTAGATTTTCATTTTTTGACCCTACACCAGCCCCTCCATTTTGGGCGGTTAGTTTTTGCATTTTTAGACTTCTGGGGTCCCACTGATTATGTATACAAAATTTGGTTGAGTTTGCTCAAATGGCCTAGATTTTTAATTTTTAACCCCCCCCCCCCCCCCCCTTTAATTTTGGGTCGATATGCACCAAAATCTAATCAGCTCTTAATCTCAATGGACCAAAACTACGTGTGAAATTTGGTTTCGATATTCAAACTAGTTTTTGAGCTAGCTCGTCCACATTAATTTGGTAACGCACAGATTAACAGACATTTTGACAAAACAGTTATTATCTTAAAAAATATAATTTTTTCAATGTTCACTTATTAGGGCTTTTTTGTAAACCGAAATGCCATGGTTTCGCTCAATTTTTTTAATCAAACTAACTAGTTTCAACCTTTTTTTGAGATATTTTGAAAAAAAAGAAGCAAAAAAAAAACACTTTTATAATGCACGATTACAATACTTGACCATACCCAGTATGCTAAAGTAAAAAAAATTCGGAGACTTTTTCGTTATCAAATTTCAAAATGGCGGCCGTATTAATTTCTTAATCATTAAATATCTCCGTAAGTATAATTAGTTATATCAAATTATGTATCTTAGATAAAATTTAAGCATTTTATTGTAGACAAATTGTTAGTGAGGATTAATTTTTGGCCCACGGTGGCTAGTTTTAATTTAGACCACCAGAAAGCGTATCGGATTTCTCAGTTTCTCAACATAAATACAATACATAAATTTTCCAAAACTCACTGTATTTGATTTCAATAATTGCAGAAATATCAAATGTCAAATGATGAATGGAAAAACATATTAACTTCCTCATTGATTTATTTTTATGAATTTCAAATTAAAACTATGATTAATCAAATGACCATCACTCAAATACAAAAGGTGAAACATCAAAGGTGATTCATTCATATGTATATTTATTATTACTTCAGTACTACTCTATTTTGAGTCAAAACGTTGTCTATCCTCAAATCACCATATGTTAATTAGACTTAACCATTAAAGCTTCAAATGTATAAGTACTTGTTACAATTTCTAATAATATTTTCGTTTGTTTCTTTTCTAGGATGAAGTTTTGGCAATCTCGGAGAAGGTGGTGCTCAAATTGGAAGATCTCTTGGACAGACTGACTGAGGGATGCCCGTGGAACAAAGGGCTGGAGGCAGTCTGGCAAGGGGACTGCGCCCCCCCTGCCAAAGAAGAAATCCCTTCGGCCATCACGGACAATGGCGGCGACGCAGACTTATCCGAAACCGATCTCGAACTGGCAGAAGTCATTCAGGAAAAACTACGATTAGGTGAGTCAGACACACCCATCCACCACCTTCGAAATAGCCAGCCGACTATACTTCACTCGATAATACTAAGAAATACTCTAGAAACATTTCCTTGCATAATTATATTGTTGTTTATATTTTTTTTTTAATGCAATCGACTGAAAGAAGGGGTGCACCAGTAAAGATGCAGCCCCTATGTATCTCGAAAGACCCTTGCATTACCGAAGAGAAGGGAAAGTTGATTAAGTGAGAGGGTGTAGACGTAGGTGTTTATGCACTCGGGTTTTGAAGGTTTGAAGATTATAAGTGCTGGGAAAGATGGAGGCTGGAAGAGAGTTCCAGTTCCTTGAAGTCATGGGGATATACGTATTGGCAAATGAAGTGGTCCGGCACTTTTCTAATTTGACCGCGTAGAGAGTGTTGGGAGTCGGCAAAACGCGTGCTACGTGCAAAGCATGCTTTGGGGGATCTATTGATCTTATCTCATCAGAGCACCTGCCGTGATAGTATCTATAGAAAAGGGAAAGGGCAGAGACATTTCTTCGATGAGCTAGCGAATCTAAATTTATAGCTTTTCACTTTGTTTCTTGTCCAGTTAGGCCAAATGTCAATTAATTATGAAGCTTCGCGGTGCACCCGTGAAGAGGCCGCGGCGCACAGTTTGGGAACCTCTGGTATCTTCTATCTATATATATATATATAATTAAGGTTTTTCCTGTACATTGGTCCAAATCACGCCAAATTTTGGTTGCACACGTTTCAAGCAAAGTTATGAACGAAAACACCTCAACAAAATTCCCGTCTGTCTGTCTGTATGTTTGTATGTTTCCGTGGTTTCCTCGAAAAGCTGCTTACGATTCACGTAAAAACGGCTTAAGGGATTATTATGAAATTTCATATTTGGATCAGATGTCTTCTAACTTACGTTTTTAGCTATATAACGTTTTGATATTTTGACCCCAAAAGGGGGTTTGTGGAGGGTGGAGGGCGCACGAATGAAAATTATCAAATAACTCCTAAACTATTAAATCTACGGCGAATTTATTAATGAGCAAAGGTGTATGGCATGTGAGTTCTGACAACTTTTGTTTAAAAAAATTCCCCCCAAAAAACACCCAAAAAGGGGGGGAGGGGTCAAAATATCAAGATTCCCTTGGAGCAAACTCAACCAAATTTTCTATAAATAATCTGTGGGTCACTAGAAGGCTAGAAATGAAAAAACTAGGTGCGGGGGGGGGGGGGGGGTTGCGGGCTGGGCGTCCAGGGGGTGTGCCCTGGCTAGCAAGAGGGCCGCCAAAGGCGATCCTTGCAGCCAGTATGATATAAAGTGTAAAATTACATTGATGCCTTGCAAGTATTTTTCTAATGACCCCCTGAGCCCTAATCGACTCCCTAACAATGATATATCGATCTCTGAGTGTCGAATTCACCCCCCTTTGGCGATCATTGCATTTTGATAAAAATACATTTTTTATTTTCGTCCCCACATAAAATTCTATATTTTCCAAAATAATAATTTGATTTGCGGGAAAATAACTACATAGATATATATATGCTTACGAGCTACAGGATACGCTGACATTTACAATTTATAAAACATATAAATATAATATGCCTCGACTCTCGTTTGAAATCAATTATTAAATTGTCATCGATAATAAATAATATTACTCTAGCTCTCAGTCTAAATGATTTTATCTCCATTTGAATATTGCGAATTATTTAGTGTTGTCGATCAATAAATATGACATGGTGTGGTCTCTGTCCCTCTTCTGACATAGTCGAAACACACACACACACACACACACACATATATATATATATATAGGTGTCCACAGAACTCGTTCATTAAAAGTTTTGATGGAACGAGTTGAGAGAAAATTTGGACCTTTGACATATTTATGTTTTGGAATATGCTCTTTTTAAATAAATTATTAACAACTTTTGGACACTTTCTGCTTTGCCGCAATCGCTATCAACTTTCTTATTTTCTATGGAACTCCCCAAATATTTTTGCATCATTAGATTAAGTGTTAAATACTAAGATGATTTTGTATAATGTACTTGATGTCTAAAATTTATAATTTCTGAGTTATTTTAGATAGTTTGTAAAATCTACCAATTTACCATTCATCTTTAAAAATTAATAATTACACTGCCCAACAATGAAAATGCTTCGGGCTCAAAAATAGCTGATTCTTATGTATTTCCACCTGCTGAATTCAAAAATCACCATAAAGATTACCGATTAGCTCTTGTTTTGGAGATATAATCGATCAAAACGGTGAAAAAGACCATTTTGACCTATTTTCGAGTTCCGTTAGATATTAAACAACAATATTTGAGATCACAATATTTTGTTGAACTAATAGAAAACAGCTTCCTCTTGGATTTACAAATTACCACTTGTTTGTAGCTCAATTAGAACTCGAGTTATAACTAAAAAACTAAAACTACGTGATTATAAAGGATAATAAACATTAATAAAGTAAAGGGAGTGTAGTTTCAGAGTGAATGAAATAAAACTCAAAGAGGTGTATACAATCTCAATATATTTCGGATTATTAGTCCATCATCAGGAGTTTACAGGTTAAAAACTAATCTGTAAATTCCTGATGGACTAATAACACTGGGCAACAAAAAAGAGGCAAGCTAAAAAACGACGATCTGATGAAGGCACCAGATAAATCTCTTCAGACACGACCATCTGTGAAGTATTATTCCAGCAATGTAGAACTCTTAGAATGTAACTACAATTTGTAAAAAAATAAAATGCACTTTCAATGTTGTTAGCATATGTAATTAAAATGTATCTTTTTCTCTTGATCCGCCACCTACTGTATTTCACAGAAACTAGAGCTAAGAAAAAATTTTCATTGTCATATTCGTTTTTCTCAACCCAAAATTGGTAGGAATTGACTCATCAAGTGCTCGAAGCATTTAAAAATTATTTTTTTGTTGCCCAGTGTAATTAAACTATTGTTTGTAGAATTAATTTGATCAATCAGAACTCTTATTTAGACATTAAAGAATCTTACTTAAGCATAAAAATTCAAATTTTATATCCAGAATGACGAAACGGTGAGTTGAAAAAGGTACACATTCCAAGCGCATAAACTTTCGGAAAACTAAAAAAAAACTGATTTTTGAAAAAAAAAATTTTTTTACAAAAAAGTTGTCAATGGCAAATTTGTAGATCTCAGTGTGGCAAACAAAATTGCACATATAAACAAATTATTTTAAACATAATTGTTTTTTTTTTTTTTTTTTTTTTAGGAATATGTTCCTTTTTCAACTCAATGTTTTAAATTCAAAGTACTTTATTTAATTTTAGTAGATTATGTTAAACCATTATAATTTTCATGGACATGGTTTAACATAATCTACTAAAATTAAATAAAGTACTTTGAATTTAAAACATTGAGTTGAAAAGAACATATTCCTAAAAAAAAAAAAACAATTATGTTTAAAATAATTTGTTTATATGTGCAATTTTGTTTGCCACACTGAGATCTACAAATTTGCCATTGACAACTTTTTTGTAAAAATTTTTTTTTTCAAAAATCAGTTTTTTTTAGTTTTCCGAAAGTTTATGCGCTTGGAATGTGTACCTTTTTCAACTCACCGATTCAATGACAACAATAATCGTTTATTTCTGAAAATCAAAAAGTTGTTAATACTCAATTTTTTAAAATAGAACATGGCATAAATTTTAGTATTTTTGAATTCTACAAAAAAATTCAATAGGTGTTTATTAAATATTCCATATACTTAAACTGAATAGTTTTTAAATAAAAATATTTAATATTTCACTCGTCTAGATCTTAATTATTTATTATGTTTAATGGACGAGTGAAATTTTAAATATTTTTTATTTAAAAAACTATTCATTTTAGGTATAGGGAATATTTAATAAACTTCTTTTGAATTTTTATGTAGAATTCAAAAATACTAAAATTTATGACATGATTCTTTGAAAAAATTGAGTATTAACAACTTTTTGATTTTCCGAAATAAACGATTATTATGGCCATCCTGGATATAAAATTTGAATTTTTATGATTAAGTAAGATTCTTTAATGTCTAATTAAGAGTTCTGATTGATCAAATTAATTCTACAAACAATAGTTTAATTATTATTAATTTTTAAAGATGAACGCTAAATTGGTAGATTTTAAAAACTATCTAAAATAATAAAGTAAAGAAAATTTTTTGAAATATGTTTTTTTGGAACTCTTTCAAAAAATTTCTTTACTTTATTTAATATGTTTCACCAAGAACCTACACAATTCTCCCTTAACAAACTATCTAAAATAATTCAGAAATGATAAATTTTAGACATCAAGTACATTATACAAAATCATCTTAATTTTTAACACTTAATCTAATGATGCAAAAATATTTGGGGGGTTCCATAGAAAATAAGAAATTTGATAGCGATTGAGGCAAAGCTGTTTTTTTTTTTTTTTTTTTTTTTTTTTAGAGTTAATGTGAATATATTGGCTGGCAAAATGGGTTTGTGCCCGATGCCAATAAATAATATAAGAAAAAAAAGAGGCAAAGCTGAAAGTGTCCAAAACTTGTTAATAATTTATTTAATAAAAATTTTTAAGAAAAAAATAAAAGCCGACTTCAAAAAATTAAATGCAACAAATAAAATACACTAAAAGGTATAAAATAATTATTATCTTATTTAGTTACAACTAAACGACGAAATATTAACACGAAATTACTTTTTGAAGTCGATGCCAAACATATACCTTTTATGAATCGCACTCGACGGATCTTACTTAGTACGTTTTTTTGTTTTTTTTTTTAATGCAATCGAATGCAAGAAGGGGTGCACCAGTAAAGATGTAGCCCCTATGGATCTCGAAAGACCCTTGCATTACCGAAGAGAAGGGAAAGTTGATTAAGAGAGAGGATGTAGACGCAGGTGTCTATGCACCCTGGTTTTGAAGGTTTGAAGATCATAGGTGCTGGGAAAGATAGAGGCTGGGAGAGAGTTCCAGTTCCCTGAAGTCATGGGGATATATGTATTCGCGAATGAAGTGGTCCGGCACTTTTCCAATTTGACAGCGAAAGAGTGTTGGGAGTCGGCAAAACGTGTGCTGCGTGCAAAGCATGCTTTGGGGGGAATTATTGATTTTATCTCGTCAGAGCACCTGCCGTGATAGTATCTATAGAAAAGGGAAAGGGCAGAGACATCTCTTCGATGAGCTAGCGAGTCGAGGGAGTCGGTGAGGGTAGAATCGTCAATTAGCCTGACGGCTCGTTTCTGAATTGCATCAAGGGTAGCAAGAGAATATTTTGAGGCTCCTCTCCATAGATGAGAGCCGTATTCGAGACAGGGGCGGATTTGGGCCTTGTAGATGGTGAGAAGTTGTGGGGGTTTGTAAAATCGCTTGGACCTGAATAAGAAGCCAATCTTCCTTGCTGCAGATTTCGCCACAGAGGAGATGTGTTCATTCCAAGACAGGTCAGATGCGACAGAGACGCCCAACATGGATAGGCTGTCACACATTTTCAGGGTATTCGAATCGAAGTGAATATCAGGGAAATCTCTATTTTCGCGCCTAGAAATTAGACAACATTGAGTCTTATTTGAATTAAAGTTAACTAAATTTTGAGAGCCCCATTTATTCAGTTTGTCTAAGTCGAGAGTAATTGAGGAGGCAATATTGATTCGATTATTTGGGAGAGAGGGTTTGCCGTGTAGAGTGCTATCGTCGGCGTAACAATGAGTGGGGTTTGCCGTTTGATCAATAAGGTCGTTTATATAAATAAGGAAGAGTGTGGAGGAGATTACAGAGCCTTGGGGAACACCAGAGTTTGTGGAGAACGATTCAGATGATGTTCCATCCACCACAACTTTTATACTTCGGTTTGTCAGAAAGCTTTCTATCCATTTGCGAAGTGTTGGTGGGAATCCAAAGGCTGGTAGTTTGGCAAGAAGATTTTTGTGCCAAACCTGGTCAAAAGCTTTGGAGATATCAAGGGCTACAGCGAGGGTTTCTTTTCCGGCCTCTAGAGTATTGTTCAAGGTGTGGGTGACATAGGTTAAGATGTCGTCTGTGGAACGATTTTGTCTGAATCCATATTGTCTATCGTGAATTAATTTATTGTTTTCTAAGTGATGAATCACGTGTTGGTTTGGAGGATATGCTCGCTTATAGGTATAGTTTGTTTGGTACCGAATTCAAAAAGTAATTTCGTGTTAATATTTCGTCGTTTAGTTGTAACTAAATAAGATAATAATTATTTTATACCTTTTAGTGTATTTTATTTGTTGCATTTAATTTTTTGAAGTCGGTTTTTATTTTTTCTTAAAAATTATTTTTATTTTCTCTTTTTAGTGATGTTATTAATAGTGATCATATCATCAGAACTTGACCAAATTAATATGACACCATCCCTAAGACACCCCCTTTCGGATAAAAAAAGAACCATCGAAATCGGTTCATAAACAAAGGGGTTAGGTCTAAACAAACCTAATAAAAAAGGTCTAATACCTATGAAAAAAAATCGAAAAAAATGGGACCAATCGGAAGCTAGACTGGACCCAATGCAAAAAAAATTTCAAAATCGGTTGACAATTGGCGGAGATATGAGGTAACATATGCACAAAAAAAAAAAAAAAAAAAAAAAATTCAGTCGAATAGAGAACCTCCTCCTTTTTTGAAGTCGGTTAAAAAAGAGCATATTCCAAAACATAAATATGGCAAAGTTCAAAATTTTCTCTCAACTCCTTCCATGAAAACTTTTAATGAACGAGTTCTGTGGAACACCCTGTATATGAGTGAGGGTGCGGGGTTGTTTTTAAGGGCAAGAAGGGCTGCTCTGATGCTTTCCCGCCCCATATTATTATTAATTACATGCCAACAAGAGAGAACAGGGCACACCATTACTAATTCCAACTATAATTTATCGCTTCGTCTATCAATGCCCGGACTAGCTATGATTTTCCCATATTTTATTTCGATTTCAATTTAATAGAAACCATTGGTTCTCTACTATAGTACAGAGTGATCGAAAAGTCGCGCACATCGAAATATATGTCTAAATCATTTAATTGATTTAGACTCATTAGGGTACCCTTTCTTCAGGTTAGTGTTTATATTTATTTTCACGGAATTGTAAAAATTAGCATTCTTGTGTTATTCAGCTAACATAGGGGTTTTAATGAAAAATTAACTTTAGCTTTAAATTTTTTTTACAATCAACATAGAGTAATATAGAGTGGAAGGCTCAATAAGGAGCCAATGTATTTTAGCGTATACTAGTTACAGAGCTCTCTGGCGAGACCAGGACGAAACCATTGGGAAATGAAATGGCGGAAAATCGGGGCAAATTTTGGTGACATTATCAAGAGTAAAAAATGCGCTTATATATAACATAAAGGCTATGTAACTTTTATCTATAACAAAGGTTTGAATGTTCTATGATCTTTGGATAGCTCTTAAGAATTAAGAGTTGTGCCCTGCACTCGCTAGAGAGCGCTTTTTTGATATACGGTAGCCTTCCACTCTATATTACTCTATGAATCAACCCATCACCTCAAATTTATATTTTGTCAGGTGATTTACAACTATACTAACTATTCATCGAATTAATTTTAAAATACATAAGTTCTTAAAAAAAAAAAAAAAAAATCAAAATTTTGACTTTAGAGCATCTTCAACATTTTTCAACTTTGATCTGTATATTTTGATTTTATAATCGTCAATGCTGAGAATGTTGCTTTACATTATTAAATACCCCCCCCCCCCATTTTGGCCGGTAAATTTTTGGATTTTTATAATTTTAGGGTCCCAATGATTATGTATACAAAATTTGGTTGAGTTTGGTAAATGGCCAATATTTACATTTTTTGACCCCCCCCCCACTCCATTTTGGGCGGTTAGTTTTTGCATTTTTAGATTTCTGGGGTCCCACTGATTGTATATACAAAATTTGGTTTAGTTTGCTCAAATGTCCTAGATTTTTAATTTTTAACCCCCCTCCACCCCCATTAATTTTGAGTCCATATGCACCAAAATCTAATCAGCTCTTACTAATCTCAATGGACCAAAACTACTTGTGAAATTTGGTTATTTCGAGGACTAGCTCGTCCACAAAATTTGATAACTCACAGACTAACTAACTAGCAGACATTTTGACAAAACAGTTATTATCTCGAAAAATATAATTTTTTCGATGTTTACCTATTAGGGCTTTTTTGTAAACCGAAATGCCATGGTTTCGCTCAATTTTTTTAATTAAAATAGTTTCAGTCGTTTTTGAGATATTTCGAAAAAAAAGAAGGAAAAAACCATTTTTTCTTGCTCGATTACAATACTTGACCATACCCTGTATGGTAAAGTAAAAAATCGAAGAGTAGGTACATACAGTTTCAAAAAACAAGATTAAAATTTTCAAACTCAAAAATCGCATATAAAAAAAAATACTTTAAATAATTTTTTTGTATTTTTTTTATAAAAAGTATGCAAAAAAAAAAACAACAAAAAAATAATATTTGAATTTGGACCATTTTTTGAAGAAGTCATGAGGGAAAAATCGAAATTCGATATCTTTTGAACCGTAGATTAAAACAATTTCAAAATTTACCAGAAAGAGTTTTTTTTTTTGATGGGTACTAAAAAATGTCAAAAAATGAAGGGAATCAGAAATTAAATTTTTTCAAACTGTCTGATTTGGCGTGAAATTCCCCAAATGTATCGCTTATAAAAACTAGTAACAAATTTTTTTTTTTATTTATAAAGATATAAAAACATAAAAAATTATAATATTTTCGCGGCCCCCCTGATAAGAATCTCTGCTCTATTGGATAGAATAAATTGACTGAGGCAGATGGACGTCCGTCCCCTGGTCTGGGGCACCCCTTGCTTGCCTGGTGGGGGTTGGTTGACTTCTAGCATATCCGAGGCAATTTCAACCCTAAGCCCTTTCGACCCCCCATCCCTCCACCCCTCCACTTCCTTTCATTTCCTCTCCATTAATATCATCCCCATCGTACAATAACTTAACACAATTGTATAATTAATTATTTTATTTCACCCTCCACCCCCTTTCAGATCACACCCCTTGTTCTCTCATTCATTCTTTTACCTTATATCATAACTTACAAGGCTAATTAATCCTTTAACAGTGACACCACCTCGGAATTACGTCATCAGACTGACACAACATTTTCTCTGCTCAGCCCGGTCAAGTTTTCGAATAAGTTCTTTCAAAAAAATCATAAGTTTAAAAAAGTGGTCCCCATACAAGTGAAGATATTCTTTATTTAATCAAATAAGCTGACGTGTTCTGATGTGGCCATCCACTTGACTTTACCATACAATCTGGCCCCTCACTTATATTTAAAAAAAATTATTTTTAATCATGTAGGGGGGGGGGGGGGGGGGGTTGTTTTTTTGCATTTTTAGACTCCTGGGGGCCCACTGATCATGTATGAAAAATTTAAATTGAAAGTTTTTCCCGAGAGTAGCAGAATTTTTATATATTGAAGGAGACAATAAAGAGTGTGTCTTCTGCTGGAATTATAAATTTTATTTATTTATAACGAGACTATAGTTTCAGCGAGGGCTTTGCCCTCTTCATCAGCCCAATACACAATGTATTCACAGGAATTATTCATTCATTTATAATTCCAGCAGAGAGCCCACACTCTTTAACTGTCTCCTTCAATATAAAAAATTTAGTTGAGTTTGGTACAAGAGCCTATATTTTCATTTTTTGACCCTACACCCCCCACCACCTCACTTTGGGCGCTTAGTTTTTGCATTTTTTGATTACTGTACTCTTTTTCATTTTTTGACCCCCTCCGCCTCCCTTAATTTTGAGTCGATATGCATCTAAATCTAATCAGCTCTTAATCTCATTGCACCAAAACAACGTCTGAAATTTGGTTTCGATATTCAAACTAGTTTTTGAGCTTGCTCGTCCATAAAAAATTGGTAACTATTAAGTATATTTAGCGTTTCACTTTTTTTTTGAGGATTGCAATTAGGCTGGTCCTTATCTTGGGTATTTTCAAAATTTTATGCTGCCCGAGGCTCATATGGTTCGAAATAAATAAAAAAAAAAATATACTCCAAGTTTCAAAGCCCCTCTCTTAATTTTAACCTTTTTGACCCAGAGCGATGTAAGATTCCCATCTAAATCTAAGTTCTTGGCCTGGAACCATCAAATTTTTATTCCGGCAAAAGTAATGGTTCAAACAATTTGAAACTCTGTAGACTTAATCCTCAGAATTTTTATATATTTTTAACTATTATAATTGTGGAGTCTATAACTTACTCAGTTCCTCGCCGAATACGTAGTTGCCTCCATATTGGAAGAGAACGTTCCCTATCTATGGATGATTGGCTGTTTTCTTTGGCATTCGTCACTTTTCGGGTATTTTTCGTATTAAATAAGCAATAAGTTGACGCCCAGAAGAAAAAAAAAATACTTTTATGATACGCCGCCGTCAATAATGAAAAGGACTGAAGATCATCATCATCATCATTGAGTATACAGTCCTAAGACTGGTTTGATGCAACAATCCGTCTCCACTCGACTCCTGTCCCCTGCCAGCTGTTTGACCTCTCTAAATGTCTGGCATCCCATATCCCCAATTATTTGGTTGAAATATTCTAAACTGGGTCTTCCCCTTCCCCTTTTCTTTCCCACCTCCCCTCCAAGATATCCCTAAGCAGTCCCCCATGTCTCAGTGGGTGCCCCATCATCTGACCTCTTCTCTTCTTCAGACTCTTCCACAAGGTTCTTCTTTCTCCGATTCTTCCAAGAACTGCTTCATTTGTAATTTTATCCATCCATTTGATATTCATCATTCTTCTGTAGCACCACATTTCGAAAGCCTCTAATCTCTTTCTCTCCGCTTTTCTAATTGTCCAGGTTTCGCACCCGTACATGGCTATGCTCCATACATATGGCTTCAATAGCAACTTCCTGTTTTCTAAGCTGAAGATAAAAAATAAAAAGGGCGGAGTTATAAATATGAAAATAAAAATGAGAAAGAGAAACAAAATGGAGAAGGTTAGCACGGGTAATGGAGAAATCGAGAATAGGGGTAATATACCCGTTGATATCTGGACGGAGGACGGGGTGGGATATTTGAGAAGTTCGAGAGGGTTCGAACCCTGGGCGATGCCCCCATGACTATCCTTATTCATAGAGGGTGGGCCACGGATCTTGACGGTTTACCAGGTTTTGTTTAAGAAGTAAAATGGAACCGCCTCAATGTCTGTCTGTATATCTACTCTTATTAAACGAGCTCTGGGGTCCCACTGATTATGGATAGGTACAAAATTTGGTTGAGTTTGGTACACGAGCCTAGATTTTCATTTTTTGACTTTACACCCCCCCCCCCTCATTTTGGGCGGTTAGTTTTTGCATTTTTAGATTTCTGGTGACCCACTGATTATGTAGGTATACAAAATTTGGTTGAGTTTGGTACAAGGGCCAAGGTTTTCATTTTTTGACCCCCTCTCCCATTTTGGGCGGTTAGTTTTTGCATTTTTAGACTTCTGGGGGGTCCACTGATTATGTATGCAAAATTTGGTTGATTTTGCTCAAATGGCCTGGATGTTTAATTTTTAACCCCCCTCCCTCCACCCCCTTAATTTTGGATCGATATTCACCAGAAATTTAATCAGCTCTTAATCTCAATGGATCAAAACTACGTGTGAAATTTGGTTACGATATTCACACTAGTTTTTGAGCTAGCTCGTCTACAATAATTTGGTAACACAGACTAATAATGGATAACAGCACAGACTAACAGACATTTCACAAAACAATTGTTATCTCGAAAAATATAATTTTTTTCGATGTTCACTTATTAGAGCTTTTCTGTAGACCGAAATGCCATGGTTTCGCTCAACTTTTTTAATCAAAATACTTCCTACCGTTTTTGAGATATTTCGAACAAAGGAAAGAAAACCACTTTTTTCATGCACGATTACAATACTTGACCATACCCTGTATGGTGAAGTAAAAGCCATTTCGGTTGTTTCCTTATTTTTAAAGTAAATACTAACAATATTGTGTGTTGTTTTGTTTGTTGTAGAGAAAGAAACGGGTGTGGATAGCGGAGGCGGCGGGCAGGTGATTGTGATGTCGTTTGCCCGATATTGTCGGTACCGTGCCGTAGCCAAGAGGGTCGAAGGCGTCACCGAAAAGTGGCTTCGCAACGCCATCGTCTGCGCCCTCGGTGGCTACGCCGCCCCCGACAAACACACGCGGATCCTCTTCTGCAAGGACACCTTCGACTACCCCGACCTCGAAGGACACGAACTTCTCTGCAATCATCTCGGTGAGCTCTTCATTCGACACCCACGCCCCCACATATTTTCTATTTTTCTATTTCTATCATAGGCTAGCGTAACTAATTTATGAGAAAACTTAGCAGCTACTCTTCTTCTTCTTCATTGAAATTTTATGGCAAGGAAAAAATAATTTTTATATAAAAAAAAAAATAAAACCGACTTCAAAAAAAATTAAATGCAACAAATAAAATAATAAGAACTCAAAAATCAAATAAAATACACTAAAAGGTATAAAATAATTATCTTATTTAGTTACAACTAAACGATGAAATTGTTACATGAAATCACTTTTTGAAGTCGGTGCCAAACATATAGGTACATTTTATGAATCGCACTAGACGGATCTTACTTAGTACGTTTGGTGGGTACGCTCGCTTATATAGTTTGTTTGGCACCGACTTCAAAAAGTGATTTCATGTAAATATTTCGTCATTTAGTTGTAACTAAATTAGATAATTATTTTATACCTTTTAATGCATTTTATTTTATTATCGAGTTCTTATTATTTTATTTGTTTCATTAAATTTTTTTGAAGTCGGTTTTTTTTTATAAAATTATTTTTATTTTTCTCTTTTTAGTGATGTTATTAATAGTGACTTAATATAATAACTTGCATGCATCTCGTAGGAGAAAGGGTCGGGCGAATGAATCAGAAAATGATAATAAAATTAAATTCATAAATATAGAAATTCTCTAGAAACGTGTGCGGGTTTTAAATGAATGTTTTAAGATTTTTTTTTATAAAAGATTTTATTTATTATAATTTCGATTATTTGCTCATAAATAAGAATTGGAAATTTACCTTAATTCGTCATTGATCATATGACATACTTAACCAAATTAATATGGGACCACCCCTAAAGTACCCCATTTCCAATGAAAATAGAATCATCGAAATTGGTTCATAAACAAAGTAGTTATATCTGAAAAAACATAGCAAAATAGGTTCAATACCAATGAAAAAATAAACGGAACCAATCGGAAACTAGACTGAACCCAATGCAAAAAAAATCATCAAAATCCGTTCACAATTGGCGAAGATATCAGGTTACATAGACACAAAAAAAATCATTCGAATTGAGAGCCTCCTACTTTTTTTGAAGTCGGTTAAAAACTTAGCAGCTACTCTTCTTCTTCATAGAAATTTTATGAGAAGAAAAAGCATCTATTTAGGCCATCAGCCGTCGTTACCTTATAATAAAATGTATATTTTATCTATCATCTAAATTTAAATTAGGTAGATATTTTGGCAAATAATAAATAACTCATGAAAAGAAATCAACAGCGTAAGTGTCCACGTTCACGGTATGTCTGTTGAAAAAAGGAAACCCTATCGTAAATGCATAAGATAACCCCACCATGCCGCTTTCCAAGATTCTCACCCATATCAGCCGACTAGGATCATATTACTTATACTATCGGTTTCTGAAATAAAAACTTTTCTCAAAGAGAAACAAAGAGGTTGTCCTCTGCTTGATGCAAATAAACATATACACATATATATCAAGATGATATATCTGTATATATATTATTTATTTGTTTGAGAGTGGAGATCTGAACAGGTACCAAGTTCCATAGCAGTTGTTTAAATCATAGCTATAGGGATGAACAACGTTCTTCAATTGATTTAAAAGAATATTTTTTACGTTCTTTGATATTGAATTTATAACTTGGCAACTAAATTGTTTGTAGTATAAAATAGAACAACTAGCAAAGCTAAATTTTAAACTTGTTTTAAATATGATCACGTTAAAACTTGCCAAGTTATAAATTTAATATCAAAGAACGTAACAAATTTTCTTTTAAATCAATTGAAGAACGTTGTACATCCCTATAGCTTTGATTTGAGCAACTGCTATGGAACTTGGTACCCGTTTAGATATCAACTCTTTTGTAGAGGAAGCCGTTTGCACCGAACTTTTGGCCCCTTTTCACATTTTTTATGTTTTTAGACAGATCTATTTTTCAAAAAGAGATGCTCAATTCTTTCGAATTGTTTTTTCTGTTTTTTTTTCGTGTCTTCTGATTCATTTCTATTTGTTAAGATGTCAACAACAACGAAAAAAAAGAAAAAATAGTAATATTTATTTGAAAAGTTTTTTTGTTTTGCTGAGAGTAGCAGAGTTGTTGATTCACAAGGAGAAACAAAGAGGTTGTCCTCTGCTTGATGCAAATAAACATACAAACATATATATCTGTATATATATTATTTATTTGTTTGAGACTATAGTTTCGAAGACTTGGTCTTCATCATCAGTCTTTCTTCAATTATAAATGTTTTTCATAAGATGTTTGCTAACAAAAGATAAAAGGAAAAAAAAAAGGAAAAAAATTCCTCCTTTCTAAGGAGAAAGGGAGACATATGGTTATATTTGAATGTGAGCCCGGAGAGAATGTCTTTGTTAGTTCCTAGCCTTCCAGCGGTGACGAAGGAACACCAAGTTTTCAATATCCATATGATATTGACTCCATGAAAAACATTTATAATTGAAGAAAGAGCTGATGATGAAGACCAAGTCTTCGAAACTATAGTCTCAAACAAATAAATAATATATATACAGATATATCATCTCGATATATATGTGTGTATGTTTATTTGCATCAAGCAGAGGACAACCTCTTTGTTTCTCTTTGTGAATCAACAACTCTGCTACTCTCGGCAAAACAAAAACTTTTCAATTAAAAACTTTTCTAATTGTTTTTTTGACAAACAGACATAGAAATCACACACACACACACTTTTTTTTTTTTTTGTAAAATTCGTCGATAAACGCAGAATTTTGTGTTATTTTTCAAATTTAACATTAGATTTTTTGTAACACGGTATGAAAATACTCTTGACTTTTTAACCGACTTCAAAAAAGGAGGAGGTTCTCGATTCGACTGATTCTTTTTTTTTTGTATCATGTTATTCGATTTATTTGCCAATTGTGTACCGATTTTGATGATTTTTTTGCATTGGGTTCAGTCAAGTTCCCGATTGGTCCCGTTTTCCGACTTCAAAAAAGGAGGAGGTTCTCTATTCGAGTGATTTTTTTTTTTTTGTGCCTATGTTACCTCATATCTCCGCCAATTGTGAACAGATTTTGAAAAAAAAATTGCATTGGGTTCAGTCTACCTTCCGATTGGTCCCATTTTTTTTTCATTGGTATTAGACCTTTTTTGTTAGGTTTGTTCAGGCCTAACTTCCTTGTTTATGAACCGATTTGGATGATTCTTTTTTATTGGAAAGGGGTATTTTAGGGATAGTGTCATATTAATTTGGTCAAGTTCTGATGATATGATCACTATTAATAACATCACTAAAAAAGAGAAAAATAAAAATAATTTTTAAGAAAAAAATAAAACCTACTTCAAAAAATTAAATGCAACAAATAAAATACACTAAAAGGTATAAAATAATTATTATCTTATTTAGTTACAAGTTATTAACATGAAATTACTTTTTGAAGTCGGTGCCAAACAAACTATACCTATAAGCGAGCGTACCCACCAAACGTACTAAGTAAGATCCGTCGAGTGCGATTCATAAAAGGTATATGTTTGGCACCGACTTCAAAAAGTAATTTCATGTTAATATTTCGTCGTTTAGTTGTAACTAAATAAGATAATAATTATTTTATACCTTTTAGTGTATTTTATTTGTTGCATTTAATTTTTTGAAGTCCGTTTTATTTTTACTTTATCCAATGCGAAGCATGGGAGAAAGTATTGTAATGGGTCTCGCGTCAAGCGCGACTTCAAAGGGTCCTCAGGTAAAGACTACGGAACCCAGAGACTCAATTAAGGTCACAAATTGAAGTATTCAATGAGATTGAATTTTAGCACGTGACGGTTTTGCCAAAAATTATCTGGAATCTCGCCGAGAGGCCAAAAAGTGGCATTTTTTTTGGAAGTGCGTGGGGATGGATGGATGGATGGATGTGTGTTATCGTTTTTTTCGTCCACGAATTTTTCCACACCGTTGCACCGAATGAATTGAAATTGAAAACCTACCAGTATTTTAACAAAATGTAGCGCTGATTAGTTTTTGGTACATATCGGTCCACAAACATTAGTACTTTATTTCAGTACTTTTTTAGTTTTTTCTAAATATCTTGAAAATGACTTAACCAATTTTGATGAAATTTAATATCCTAATTAAGTACCTTGGGGACCACAAAAAAGGTTAAATAAAGTTTTTAGTAAAATTATATTTTAAAGTACTTTACTCTAGAACATATTAATATTTCAAATGAATTTGGATAAAGTTTAGCAACGATCCGTTGCAGTTTATTTGAAGTCGGTTTCATTTTTTTTTTTTTATAAAAATTATTTTTTAACAATTAATTATATTATGAAAGATTTCAAGTTGCCGGTAGTAATAGATTTAAATTTTCTTAGAAAATCCTAAGAGAGTGTATTGTAAATAAAATTAGATTTTGAATTCATATTCTAGGTAAGAAAATATTTAATCCAAATTAGATATCAAATTTAGATATTATAGTCCAGGCAAATTACGTGAAAAATGGCATAAACAGGAAATAATTCCCGGTAATTCTTTTATTTCTGGAATACCTTTATTGGTACTCCAATATTACTACCTTAAATTTTCCCTCAAATCTTTGTTGTGGAAATTTTCCTACGTGCCTCAAAATGAGAAAATTTCAGAGTTTTTTCAGTTTTTCTTGAATAACTCTAAAACGGCTTATCAAATCAAAAAGATATCTATTAGATAAATTAAACTTCTTTAAGTTATGTGTAAAATGATAATAATTTAATCTAATTAGGTTAAGTAGAATCAGAACTAGCGCCTGTCAAAAAACAGTCCCCGGGATCACTTTTGAATTTCCCAAAAACTCGCACTTTTTTCGATTTTTTTTTCCCATTTTGACCATGAAGGAGCACGTTTTCGACAAAGACCATTCTTTACATTTTTAAACTAGATTAAATTTTCTACAATTGAAACAAAGTTTCATCTTAATTGGATAATGGTAACCCGTGCCGCAATGAGGTTGAAAAAATTACAGTTTTTCATTCATAAAATGAAAACCACTCATCATAGAAACTTGATTCTTGTCTCATTTTCTAAGAAATTTTGTTCTCTTGAAGTTTTACTTGAGCCACTTTTTTGTTAAAACTTTGAGATTTGAAGATATCTAGAATTTTCCAAGACAGGACATGATCCTATCTTATTGCGGCACGGGTTACAGTTGTCCAATTAAGATGAAACTTTGCCAATCTCATTTTTTAGCCAATTGGCAACTATTATGGGGGTCAGCACCAAAATTCAAAAAGTGGTTTCTTGTGATTACATAATGAGAATAATTAACTTTTACGCAAAGTTGGTAAAACGTCCCTATCTTTAACGATCTATTGTGGCTAAACGGCTTAACTGATTTTAACTTTTCAGTAGATTATTCAACGCGAAATTCTATGATCTTTCATTTTGGTAAGAGTAAAATTTTCAGTAGGTGGTTTTCGAGTTATAAGCAAATATCTGAAAAAAGTCCCAAATTTTCGTGGTAGCAAAGGGGCACCTTATGATTGCATCGTAGAAAGTTCAAATTTCACACACATGATTACACTTATAAGTGGCAACTTTTCCGCATACAGCCTAATAAATAGAGGGGCTTTTTCGCTCCACCCTAATATAGATAGATAGATAAATATTTTATTTGCATCAAGCAGAGAAGTACTACACTGATTACTTTTGACGTGACAACGTCTTATAATTCGATGGAGCCGGCTGCGCGCACGAAAAAACATGACTCATGCGGCGTTACCTCGCTCTGAGGCGTTCCATTTAAGGCTTGAAGTGCAAGCGAGAGCGCGGAACGAGCGACAAAGATTGAGGCGGGCTTTTTAAAAGCTACAGTTACAAAAATTTTAATGATGTTTCCAAATTTTAAATTTTAAATTTAAGATTTATGAACAATAATTTAATCACAGTTTATTCTTATAATAAATTATTCAAAATTATTACTTTTTTACAACAAATTACAATTAAATTTGCAAAAATAATTAAGTAACTAATTGAACAACAACTTTTATTCAGTTTACTTGCTGAAAGAAATAATGTCAATACAAAATTTATTATTATAAAATAATAAAATCAAAAATTAAATTTTAACAGTCGAGTAGAAATTTAAACAATAAATTTTATTCAAGTATTTTGTAAATTTAAAATGATTTTCTGAACGAAGAATTTTATGAAAAAAATCGGTTGTCTGTAAAGTCGGTTTACTGACGATAGTTGAACGTGACAACGTCATAAGAAAATACTGATGGAATGGTATTTTCTTATGACGTTGTCACGTTCAACTATCGTCAGTAAACCGACTTTACAGACAACCGATTTTTATAAATGTATTATTTTCTCAAAAATACTTTTCTTTGTGAGTTTCTGGCTCTGTGATATTAATTTATTTTAATTTTTCTCTCTTATGAACAAAACCACGTCATTGTAAAAATATTTCACTTTTGATATAATAATGTTCTTGTTATAGCTAATTTATTTATTTAAAATCTATTCTAGCCATAGAGAAGTGTGTAGTGATTTATTATTATCTTCTACAGACAAGATAAAAAAAACATCGAAATTGTGTGTAGGAGAGAGAGAAAAGGAGGAAGAGGAGAGAGGATTAGCGGACGAAAGAGAAAGAAAGAATACATGATTAAATAAATACTCTTGATGAGGAGAGAATTACTATATGAGCCTATAACGATTATACGAGTAGATTCTCGTTATTCTGACATCATCATTCATATCGCTGTTATACATATTATATAGCAATGTTTTTCAACCTGTGGGTCGCGACCCCCTGGGGGGTCGCGAAGCCTCAATAAAAAAGAAAATAAAACAAAGTTTCCACGCCAAATAGGACTGTTTGAAAAATGTTAATTTTTGATTTCCTTCATTTGTTAGTTTCAAAAAACTCTTCCTGGTAAATTTTGAAATTTTTTGATCACCGGTTTAAAAGATATCGAATTTAGGTTTTTCGCTCATAATTCTTCATAATTTTTAAGAAAAAAATAAAAACCGACTTCAAAAAATTAAATGCAACAAATAAAATATACACTAAAAGGTATAAAATAATTATTATCTTATTTAGTTACAACTAAACGACGAAATATTAACATGAAATTACTTTTTGAAGTCGGTACCAAACAAACTATACCTATAAGCGAGCGTACCCGCCAAACGTACTAAGTAAGATCCGTCGAGTGCGATTCATAAAAGGTATATGTTTGGCACCGACTTCAAAAAGTAATTTCATGTTAATATTTCGTCGTTTAGTTGTAACTAAATAAGATAATAATTATTTTATACCTTTTAGTGTATTTTATTTGTTGCATTTAATTTTTTGAAGTCGGTTTTATTTTTTTCTTAAAAATTATTTTTATTTTTCTCTTTTTTAGTGATGTTATTAATAGTGATCATATCATCAGAACTTGACCAAATTAATATGACACCATCCCTAAGACAGCCCCTTTCGGATAAAAAAAGAATCATCGAAATCGGTTAATAAACAAAGAAGTTAGGCCTGAACAAACCTAATAAAAAAGGTCTAATAGTCTATGAAAAAAAAATGGGACCAATCGGAAGCTAGACTGGACCCAATGCAAAAAAAATTTTCAAAATCGGTTGACAATTGGCGGAGATATGAGGTAACATAGGCACAAAAAAAAAAAAAAAAAAAATTCAGTCGAATAGAGAACTTCCTCCTTTTTTGAAGTCGAATAAAAAATGGTTTAAATTCAAAAAAAAAAAAAAAATTGAAATTTTTCTTTTTTACATACTTTTTAGAAAAAATACAAACAAATTATTTAAATTGTTTTTATATGCGATTTTTGTGTTTAAAAATTTTATTCTTATTTTTGAAACTATATGTACTCTTCGATTTTTTATTTAAATAATTTTTAACTTCTAATCATTCTACATATTTTAAGAACTGGGTTGATAGTGGTCCTATGATAATTAATATTGTTTTTTTCTTTTTTTTGAAAAATGTCAAAAAAATGAAGGAAATCAAAAATTAAAATTTTTCAAACCGTACGATTTGCCGTGGATTGACTCAAATATATTTTTAAACTTTGTTTTTTTTCCCTTTTTTTCACTGAGGCTTCGAGACCCACAGGTTGGAAAACCCTGGACTAGACTAAATATCTTTAATAATTATAAAAATATTATTTCATTTATTGCGATTGACAAATTTTAAATAAGAATTGAGTTGAATAGTTTTATCTGTGCTAATAAGTTAAAAAAAAAGCTCCCTTGGCGACCACCCTATAGCTCGGAAGATTATGCAGTATGCCTATATCGGAGGGGCCGTAGAGGCTGTGCACTGTTCTCCCTTTCAGAAAGGGGTCGCTTATCTCTTGATAAGAAGATTCGTGACCGTTTATCATTTTTATAAGAAAATTCTCAATTTTTTACCATCAAATCATTGATGTATTAAATATTTATTCTCGAAATTTGAAGTTGATTGTCTGTTCCATTACCGAGAAATAAATTATTGAAAATTGTGTTTTTAACATGGAGGTAAATGGACTGAGCTTTTAAAAGGGCTATAACTTCTATACAAATTATACCATTTTCAACAAATTTATACAGATCAATAATCTACTCTTATTAAACGAGCAAAAATTGTTCTATTTTGAAAACGGCTCTACCGATTTTGATGAAACCAACTCTAACAAGTTTTGAGGATGAGAAAACGATCTGGCTAGGTCTGTCTGGACCTCGACAAATTTCATCTTAATTGATCTTTTCTTAATTAAAGTAATTATTGATAGATAAAAATCTCAATAAAAAAGTTTGTTTACATTTTTTCAATTATCTTTAATTTATTAATTGTTTTTTTAATTTTAAAACCCACTAATAGGTTATAGCAAATATCAATATATATATATATTAAAATTAAACAATTTAATTGATTCGATAGAAGAACCAATCGACTTGATTGGGGAATAATGGAATTGAAATAATTATCGGAAAAGAGGTTTTTTTATCTAATTAGATTTTTCCTCTTATTAAAAACAAGGACTAAAGATGAATAAGGACACTCGATGGTGGAGAAGTAATCTCCGGAATCGAAGCAAAAAATACAATGTATACATTAATTAATGTAAAATAATTGGTTTAATAAAATTTATAAAAAAAAAAAAAAAAAAAATTTAATTGATTATAAATTCGGGTGGTACGTGGCGGGGGTCCAGGGGCGGTGTGCGGGTGGTGGGGTGCAGTGACGGGGTGGTTTTTATCAGAATTCTAAATTAAAAATAATATTATTACATAAATTTTAACTGAAGCAAAAACTTGCCGAGCATCGCTCGGTGGCTCCAGAGTACTTCAACATGTATGAATCGAATGATACATTGTTCAATAGATTTGACAGTCTAGTTAATTAGTTATTAATAAATGTATAAAATAAAAAGTTATTTGCAGCCAACAGAATATAACAAAAGCACTAGTGTGAAATTCCAACTCTATTTGTTGAAATCGATTTTGTGTTAATTAAATGTTTTTATAAAGAGAAATTTTTTTTTTTATCTTTTTATTATATTAATATTATCAAAACAAGATTTTTATTCAAAATTAACCTCATTATTAAAAATTTTTTATTAAAAAATTTACTAGGCAGAAGTTGTCACTCTGCAGAAATACAAAAGATTTTTTCGTAGATCATCCAGATAGATAAGCTGTCCCGAACCTCCTTAAGACATTTTTTTTTTAATGATCCTTTGTCAAATCTACCCTTATTTTTATTAATTTCTAATAAAAAATTGATAAGTGTTAAGTGAAATTATTGAATTTATAAACTCTCTCTGAGTTTAGTTTTCTATCTCTGGCATTTTAAATGAAAATTTATGACCTTAAAAAGAAAAAATGAGGTTAATAACTTTTATATATATATATATATATATACAATGGAATAAATGAGATTAAATATTTCACGTATTTTAATTAAATTTCAACTACATGAGAGACAAAGGGTAGAAGGAGCAGCCAAGGGGGGGGGCAGAGGGAAGCCAGGAGGGTGCAGTAATAGGGGAGGGAAAACGAAAAGGATAAAGGAGTGGGGGGAGTAAAAGGGGTAGGGATAGAGAAAAAAGGGGGTAGCAAGGGGAAAGGGAGGGAGAATATCTAATTCTATTTATTCACTAAAGAGGGAGTTGCTGAATTAGAAAATCAATAACGAAAATGCGGTTTTATTTATTTATTTATTTATTATTTATTTATTATATATAGTTAGAACGTTACTATTTAATATGGTTGAACAAGTAAAGGATTAAACTAATTGTTTTTTTTTAATCCTGAAGGGGGAGGGGGAATAGGGGAGGGGGTGAATATATTTTATAATTAAAAAGGCAGGCCCGGAAAATAACGAATTTCCGGTGTATAAGTTTTTTTTTTTATTAATAATTAATTAAATAAAAATTCGTCTCTTGTTGGGAACAAGGGCGGATCCAGGAATTTTTTATGGGGGGGGTTATTTTTTTTTTTTTTTTGGCTTTTCGGCCTTTCTAGCCATAAGCCTAATTACGATACTAGTTATATTTTTTTTAAATTTGTCTCTAGCCCATGGGGTCAGATTTTAGCTGGAAGCTTCGAGTTCGAACCCGGGTCCCCTGGTTAGCTCGCTGTGGGGGGTTATTTTCAATTTTAAAATTTTTTTAAAAAATAAATGTTTTTTTTTTAATTTTTTTACAAATTTCATATCTAGGGCGGATCGGGGGGGCGGTCGCGCCTCGCCCCTCCCCGGTTGGGAATCACTTTTTTTATACTAGTTAGACCGTTGAATTATAATAAGTGTGGAATTTAAAAATTGTAAAATTTTGACTAACAATTTTTAAATTATTTTATTTATTTGTATGTTTATCTAGGACTTAGTTGATTTAATCAAAATTTTGTTCAAATTGAATGATATATAGTGAAGTAATTTTTTTTTTTGAAACTTTAAAATTTAAAATATAAAATACTAGGTAAATAAAAGATCAGAATGCTTGTTTAGCCGCCCTTGTATATAGGTTCACACTAAAACATCTATATATGGTATATAAAATTAAGCTTTTGCCTGTACATTGGTCAAATTTTGGTTGCACACGCTTCAAGCAACGATATGAACGAAAACACCCTCAACAAAATGCGTGTTTGTCTGTCTGTCTGTTTCCGTGGGTTCCGCTCAAAAGTTGCTCGCGATTCACGTAAAAACGGCTGAAGGGATTATTATGAAATTTCATATTTGGATCAGATGTCTTCTAATTTAAAATCATTGCTATAGAATGTTGACCCTAAAAGGGGGCTAAAAAAATTATTTTTCCTAGTTCTAGGATTTTTTTTTAATTGAAATGGAACAGTTGCTAAGATAAATTATACTATATGGGAAGTTAATATTTTTGATCAGGGCTATCCAACCTGCGGCCCAGCACTGCAATGAATGCGGCCCTACATAAAATTATAAACTTCCTTGAAACATTAAGATTTTTATATACTTCTGGAAAACATCTGATACAATCTGATATTGTTTTTTCCTAAATAAGAAGAAATTGGAAAATCATTCCAAAAGTTTTCAAAGAATAAAAGGCAGATTCAAAAATTTTTGATGTGAAAAAATATAATCAAGATTTCGGAAAAAATAATCACTATTGTGGCATATTTTGACTCCATTTTTATTATTAGATATAAATATTTTATCTGCAAACTTTCTGAATGAACTGAAAGAAAAATTTAATAATATCTATTTTTTTAAATTTTATAAACATTATCTACTAGAAACAAATACTCCTGATTCACATTACTTATTCACTTTTTGGAAATATGAATTTATATACTATTTATATTTGTCTAGATTAATTTGCCGCAACGCTAACGTAATGCTGCCGAGAGAGAGCGCCATCGGTATATTTGCGGCAAATTTGAAATATAATCGTAATTTGGACTCAAATTTCGAAATGAAAGACTCCAATTCATTTTAAATTAAGAAACATTAAATATATTGATAATTATTACCCCCCCCCCCCCCTTCACCACTCAAAAATTAAATATTCAATTCGCTTTTCTTTGCGCACAGAAAAAGAAATCAATCACATCTTATTTGATTTATATATTATTTGTTTATTTTTTAATAATTTGCCACTTTTTTATAATTTTTTAAAAATCTAAATTTTGTTATTCTTATTTTTTATTTTTACAAAATTGAACGACTGCCCGAGTTTCTCATGGTAATACTGGAGGGAGCAGCCTGTCATACAAACAACACCTGATCTCTTTTAAATATTTGGAGCCTTATATCGATTATCGATCCCAAATTTAAAAAAAATGATATAATATAATTCTCCTCCTCACACGATTCCACTTATTTAAATAAATCTATTTCCACACAAAAAATATCCCAATGCTGTAGATTATAGAAAAAAAAATATTCCCAGATTCATATCTAGATTCTCATTTCTGTAGTTAGCTATTTTATTGTTTTGTCATCAAATACAATTAATATAAAATATTCAATCATCACATTCTTTTAAAATTATATTTAATTACTTATTTAATATGTTTCTAATAGGAAATTGGTCAATATACTGATAAAGGTAAAGTTTTTTTGAAATATGTATTTTGTTATCTGACATTTTTATGTTCTAATGAAATATCAAGAAGTGATTATTCAAATAAAGAAAATGGCTTTATTTTTTAATTTAATTTTGAGATCAATGAATAAATAGTGTCAGTTTTTTATAGGCATTTCGAGGATATTCAAATGTTTTGCTATTATTTTAATTCTCTTATTATATTCTAAGAGGTTAATTAAGAGATGTGGCCACCATGACCCCTCTCTTATATTTAATAAAATCATTTATAATTATTTAGGGGTCTCACCCCCTCCCCCCCCATTTTGGAGTGTTAGTTTTTGCATTTTTAGTCTTCCGGCAACTGATTATGTTTACAAAATTTGGTTGAGTTTGCTCTATTTTTCCTTATTAAAGGTTTATTTTACAGTATATTTCATTTTTCTTGTTTTTTTAGTTTTAAAAAATTAAAATTTCAATTTTTTACCCCCCCCCCTTGATTTTGGATCGATGTGCACCAAAATCTAATCAGCTCTTAAGGTAGTTGTTATGCTACAATACTAGCAAAAAGTTAATGCTAGAGTATATAGAACAGGTAATAAAAATAAATAAATAAATAAAAAAAAAAATTAAGTGGGAGATAAATTTAACCGAATTTATCGCGCGGAGAATTTACCACTGCTCGAAGCCCCTAAAACCTTAGTAAATTGGATATTGAATTGTATCTAAGTTTCTGAGATTGGCTCGTGATCCTGGCTTCTTTTCCTTCTGCTCTGTTCTTTTCACGATGGAGGGGCCAGCCCATACAGGCCTTTAGGGGATCCACCTTCTGGTGTATCTCCTTCTCACATCAATATCCTTAAAAAAAAAAAAAAAAAAAGCTGTGTCAGGACGAAAATGAGGCGAAACTTTTAAGAGACTATGCATTTTCGGAGTTTACAAGTATACATTTGGAGTGTGGTTTTTTAAGAGGAATAAAATTTTTGGACCGAGACGCCGCCCGCCAGGGCACCAGCACGGAGGGCCGAGCTTCGAGGGCGTGCCGAAGGCACGCACGAAAAGCTCGTATAATATATTTACGTAAGAATATTAAAACTTTTGAAGTGCTAAATGAATTAAAAACAATTTTCTGAAGGAAAAGAACTCAAATAATATTATTGTGCTATGATATTGTTGCTTCATTTTCATGGTGGATAACATTATTCTACATTATTAAATATATATATTTTTTTTATTGAGAAATATCAATAGAATTAGTATATTTTATATGCGGCCCGAGGCATTTGTTTTTGCTTAAAATGCGACCCGTGTAAGCCAAAAGGATGGACACCCCTGTTTTTGATGATGGTTGTGAATAAACCAATACGCCTGTCAATTGAATCTCCCTGGGCAACTCAAATTTGATTTTGGTGGTACGGATTAATAAATTAGTTGTGCCCCCCCCCCCCCATAGGGTATTTTTGTCCGGGCTTTACTTCCCATCCAAAGAACCGGTTCCTCCATCGAAATTGCCCTTAAAGTACACTCCACGCAATAATTAGTAATGGTAGTAATTAGCATCTCTTTTTAATTGGTTGCTGTTCCGATGGCTGGTTGGCTTTTTTTCACGTTCATCTCTTAATTTGTTCCAATTATTTAAATCTCTAAACCTTTTTTTATAGCTTGGCCCGTCCGTTCATTCATTCCATTTTAATTAATCCTGATGAAAATTATTTTATCAGTTCCACTTGTTTGAGTCAAGAGCCCTTCTTTGGTGTATGGTCTATGTTCACTTCAGAATGTCCCTTGAATTGGAAAAGCAAGCAGAGGAGAAGGCCTCCTGCCTCACCAACAAGAAGCGGCGGAAGGCCTCCTCGATGCGTGGGTGGGTGGAGTGGGGAGGGGAGAGAGGGGCCCCTCTCCTCAAGTCTCTCAGGGCTGCATCTTAAAATTCATTCATCGATCGATACAGGGTTTATACTGTAATTTTGAGCCCATCTACCCAAGGGGTAAACTTTGGGTGGAGGGCAACGGGAAGGAAGCCAGACCTACTGAACAAAACTACAACTCGGTACCCTCAATCGGCCCGAGTGTAGAATTTTTTCTAAAATGATAAAACTTTAAATTTTGAATTCTTTAGAAGATTGAAATAATTTAAAAAAAAAAAAATAAAACCAATATCAAAAAAATTAATTGCAACAAATAATATAATAATAACTCAAAAATTAAATAAAATGCACTAAAAGGTATAAAATAATTATGTAATTTAGTTACAACTAAACGATGAAATTGTTACATGAAATCACTTTTTGAAGTCGGTGCCAAAAATATACATTTTATGAATCCAACTCGATTGATCTTACTTACTACGTTTGGCGGGTAAGCTCGCTTATATAGTTTGTTTGGAACCGACTTCAAAAAATGATTCCATTAAAAAATTTCATCGTTTATTTGTAACTAAATTAGATAATTATTTTATACCTTTTAGTGTATTTTTTATTTTATTTTTGAGTTCTTATTATTTTATTTGTTGCATTTAATTTTTTTGAAGTCGGTTTTATTTTTTATAAAAATTATTTTTATTTTTCTCTTTTTTTAGTGATGTTATTAATAGTGACTTAAGATAATATTTTGTATGCATCTCGTAAGAGAAAGCGTCGGGCGAATGAATCAGAAAATCATAATAAAATTCAATTCATAAATGTAGAAATTCTCTAGAAACGTTTGAGGGTTTTAAATGAATGTTTTAAGATTTTTTTTTATATAATTATTTATTATAATTTCGATTATTTGCTCATAAGAATTGGAGATTTACTTTATTTCGTCATTGATCATATCATCAGAACTTGACCAAATTAATATGGGACCACCCATAAGGTACCGCCTTTTTCAATAAAAAAAGAATCATCGAAATCGGTCCACGTGGCAAAAAGTTCTCGCTGAACATACATAAAATAAATAAATAAATAAATAATTATATATCTTGACTATCTTGGAGCTATACTTATCCAAACGCAGAAAGAATGATTAAAATCGGTCCATAAACAAAGAAGTTATGCCTGAACAAACATAACAAAAAGGTTCAATACCAATGAAAAAAAAACGGGACCAATCGGAAACTATACTGAACCCAATGCAAAAAAATCATCAAAATCGGTTCACAATTAGCGAAGATATCAGGTAACATAGACACAAAAAAAAAATCAGTCGAATTGATAACTTCCTCCTTTTTTGAAGTCGGTTAAAAAATTAAGGTGTTTTTGATTTTGAATAAAATAAAAAAATAAGCTTGTTGTCGAATTTGTGTTAGTGATAGAAATTTCATAATATTTAAAGAGATTGAACTAAAGGCTTGGAATCGAGGAGAGCAGATGCCTTGGTGGCTGGGTTATTAATAGTTTCCTCTCCTCTCCTACACACAAGAGAACACTCACTGGACCAATGGACCCCACCAATCCACTCGGCAAAAAACATTAACATACCTACTATTAAAAAAATAATACCTACCCAATACAGCTATAACAACTTGCATTTTTTTTATTATTTTCTCTCTTACATATTTATAAAAATTAATATATGTTTTTATTTAAAGAATTAAATCAATGAGCGCTTATTATATTGTATTCTATTTGTTAATAGTAATTCAATCTCTTAAGCCCCTATTTATCGGCAACCCACACTACGAGCTTGACTAATTCCACTAGACTCCCTACACTGAAAAAACAATTTCTTTATAATAAATATAATGATAGAGTTGATCATTTTTAATGAGCTCCTATTTATTCCAAAGGTATTTTATTAATAATCAAGATATATCGAAATCATTTCAAATATGACCAAATGTTTAGGTATTTAATCCAAATATATTATATACTTGAGTGATCTATTTTATTCTATTAGATATCTCTTAATATTAAATGAATATAAAGATAAGAGTAAATAGATATTTTATTTAATATGGATTTACTATGAGTTAAGGATACTGGGTCACTTATTTCACATTAAAATTAAAAAATTAAAGGATATAAAAAAATTTTTCTTTTTTTTTTTTTTCAATATATATATTTCGGGCCAGTTACCTTCTGTATTTCCTGAAGATGGGTTGATAGCCCGAAATATATATATTGAAAAAGAAAAAATTTTTATATCCTTTAATTTTTTAATTTTAATGTGAAATAAGTGACCCAGTATCCTTAACTCATAGTAAATCCATATTAAATAAAATATCTATTTACTCTTATCTTTTATTAAAGATGTTTCACCTTGCACCAACACCACAATCTCTACTGATTATTAAATGAATATCTTGTTTACTTCTAGTAAAACCTCTTATTATATCTAAACGAATGTTTTTTTTTTTTATCATAAAACGACTTAGATTTTTGGCAAATAATGATATCTTAATAATTAAGATATTTAAAAAAGAAATTAACAAAAATTTTGGGGGTCGGATAGGCTAGGCGGTAGCGTGTCATCCTGCTACCAAGTGGACCCGGGTTCGAATCCGACTCGAGGCATCCGGCTAAAATCTGACCCCCGGGGTAGGGACAAATTTAATAAAATAAATAGTATCGTAAATGGCTTATGGCTAGAAAGGCCGAAAAGCCAAAAAAAAAAAAAAAAAAATTTGTTTACATTATTAATTTTTTTTTTTAATTTTAAAACCCACTATAAGATTATAAGAAATATTAATATATATTAAAATTAGATTAATTTATACCTTATATCAAATATAATAATTAATTCAAATGTTTATCTAATTAATTCAACCAAATAAATAATTAAAATAAATATTTATATAATTCATTTGTTTGAATATAGATTCTACATCAAATGAATATACCTACTCATCTTCTAGTCAGAAATACATAATTATATTTATTATAAATAAAAAATATTCAATCTTATATCATTTTTTCGTAATTACGTATTATTCCATTTATTTACCCAACAATTAAATTTAACTATTCACTATTTTTTTTCATCATGAAACGACTTAGATTTTTTTGCAAATAGTGATATCTTAATAATTAAGATATTTTAAATTTTGTTTAGATTATTAATTGAATTTTTTTTTAATTTTAAAACTCACTATAAGATTATAAGAAGTATTAATATATAATAAAATTAGATTAGCAAATTTTTATCTCATTAATAAATAAAATAAATATTTATAAAATTCATTTGAATTTAAATATAGATTCTACATCAAATGAATATCTTCTAGTCAGGAATACATATATTTATTATAAATAAAAAATATTCAAGTTTATATAATTTCTTGTCGTAATTACCTATTATTCCATTTAAATACCCAACTATTAAATTTAACTATTTCACTATTTTATTCAAATAACAATATTTTCATAATTTACTTATTGGTTCTTGGTTCGAATAGCGGTATCTCCGGTGTACCGGAAAGTCATTACCGGTTTTTCTAACAGATGTCGCTAGGCTTAAGTATGCAATGTTATGATTTGACACATATGCATTTTATTCTACTAACATCAAGTTTCAAAGCTATACATGTTATATTTTGCGAAAGTAACACCTTCATAGATTTATACCTCTTTGAAAATGTCAAATTTCATGCCTGAAAACGTGCATTTGCGGCACGCATTACTTTTCTTATTTAATCAAAAGAAAAAAGCCGCTGAAAGTCATCGTTTGCTGGTAGAAACTTACGGTGAGCATGCTTTAACCTTAAAAACATGTGAGGTGTGGTTTCGAAAATTCAAAAGTGGTGATTTCGATGTGCAAGATAAAGAACGTCTGGTAGACCAAAAAAGTTTGAAGATGCGAAACTACAGGAGTTATTGGATGAAGACCCAACCCAAACTCAAAAACAATTGAAAAAACAATACACCGACAACAAATGATCAATTTGAACCACACATTGATCGAAAAACGTCCAGAATGGGCCCGAAGACACGGTAAAGTGATTTTACAACACGATAACGCGCCGTCTCATAAAGCAAAACCTGTCAAGGAAGCGTTGAAAGCACTTGGGTGGGACATATTATTGCACCCGCCGTACTCTCCAGACCTTGCCCCGTTCGACTATCAACTTTTCGCATCGATGGGACACACGCTTGCAGAGCAGCACTTCGCCAATTTCGAAGAAGTTAGAAAATGGCTCGATGAATGGTTTTGCTCAAAGGACAAACAGTTTTTTTGGGATGGCATCCATAAATTGCCAGAAAGATGGGCAAGATGTATAGAATCAAATGGCCAATACTTTGAATAAATAAATTTTCCAATTTCTTAAAAATTACGTAGTTTTTTTTTCGAAAAAACCGGTAATGACTTTCCGGTACACCTAGTATTAATATATCTAGAGTTGCTCCAAAAATATGAGAATACTTAAAATACGTATATCATTTATTAAGAGATCGATTTCGCCATAATTAACTTCATCATCTATTCATATCAAATATAATTTCTTAGCTATAAATATATAGTTTTTTCACTGTACTTTCAATAATATCTCCCATTAGATAATTAGAATTTGCAAATGCATTTCCGCATTTTGGCAATTGAAAAACTTTCATTTTCATTTCTGGGGAATCTTTGTGATTCATTAGAAATGCATGTTTTTTTATAGAACAATGACCACCAATCTTTCCCATTTCATATCAACACTAGCAATTTTCTTAACAGAAAATTTGTTGTTATTATTACTAGATTTGATTATTGTCTCGGTATAGTCATGCGTAGATTCTATCATTTTTTCTTAATGATCTTTAATAAGGGGCGTCCCTTAATTACATGAGGCGATTTTTGCGATTTTTCAACTCCCCCCCCTAATCTCACGTGAGATTTCTCAAAATGCATATTTTTTGTGTAAATACTTTAATCGTTGGATTTATTAAAATAAGCTGACGTGTTCGGATGTGGCCACCCACTTGTCTTTACCATAAAACCCTGGCCTCTCACTTATATTTAATATTTAATAAAATTATTTATAATCATGTAGGGGAGAGGGGTTAGTTTTTGCATTTTTAGACCTCCTGGGGGCCCACTGATTATGTATACAAAATTTGGTTGAGTTTGTTACAACAGCCTATATTTTCATTTTTTGACATTACACCCCCCCCCTCCCCCCACCAATTTTGGGCGGTTAGTTTTTGCATTTTTAGACTTCTGGGGTCGCACTGATTATGTATACAAAATTTGGTTGAATTTGCTCAAATAGCTTAGATTTTTATTTTTTAACCCCCCTGCACCGCCCTTAATTTTGGGTTGATATGCACCAAAATCTGATCAGCTCTTAATCTCAAAGAATCAAAACTACGTGTGAAATTCGGTTTTGATATTCACACTAGTTTTTGAGCTACCTCGTCCACAAAAATTTAGTAAAGCACAGACTAACAGATATTTTGACAAAACAATTATTATCTCGAAAAATATAATTTTTTCGATGTTCACTTATTAGAGCTTTTTTGTAGAGCGAAATGCCATGGTTTCGCTCAATTTTTTTAATCAAAATAGTTTCAGCCGTTTTTGAGATATTTCGAAAAAAAGAAAGAAAAAAACCACATTTTTCATGCACGATTACAATACTTGACCATACCCTGTATGGTAAAGTAAAAAACATAATTTGCTTGATTCTTATTATTTGTTCAACTAGTTGTTAATAGTATGTTTGTTTGTTTGTTTGTTTTTAGCCCCCAACTTGAAAGGCCGCCCCCGCAGAAGACGCAACAAGCGGAGTGCTTCTCCAGTGGGCAGCGAATCCAATGAGTCGGAATCTTCCCTTTCCACCGCCTCGACACCCATGCCCAAGGCAAGTATACCCCATATACCATATACCATATATACCTACCAAAAACACATTGAAAATTATAAATATTCTGAAAATTTCACAAGTCAATATATTATCAATTTATAGAGTCGATCAAGATTTTTTTTTAATTTTTCAAGTAGTCTACTAGTACTTTAGATGTTTTCGAGTGAACTGTAAATATAAATATTACTACACAAGGAGAAACAAAGAGGTTGTCCTCTGCTTGATGCAAATAAACATACACACATATATATCGAGATGATATATCTGTATATATATATTATTTATTTGTTTGAGACTATAGTTTCGAAGACTTGGTCTTCATCATTAGTGTTTCTTCAATTATAAATGTTTTTCATGGAGTCAATATCATATGGATATTGAAAACTTGGTGTTCTTTCGTCACTGCTGGTCGGTTAGTTCCTAGCCGACCAGCAGTGACTAGAACCTAACCGACCAGCAGTGACGAAGGAACACCAAGTTTTCAATATCCATTTGATATTGACTCCATGAAAAACATTTATAATTGAAGAAAGACTGATGATGAAGACCAAGTCTTCGAAACTATAGTCTCAAACAAATAAATAATATATATACAGATATATATGTTTGTATGTTTATTTGCATCAAGCAGAGGACAACCTCTTTGTTTCCCCTTGTGAATCAACAACTCTGCTACTCTCGGCAAAACAAAAGCTTTTCAAATAAATATTACTATTTTTTTCTTTTTTTTCGTTGTTGTTGACATCTTAACAAATAGAAATGAATCAGAAGACACGAAAAAAAAAAACAGAAAAACAATTCGAAAGAATTGAGCATCTCTTTTTGAAAAATAGATCTGTCTAAAAACATAAAAAATGTGAAAAAGGGGCCAAAAGTTCGGTGCAAACGGCTTCCTCTACAAAAGAGTTGATATCTAAGCGGGTGCCAAGTTCCATAGCAGTTGCTTAAATCATAGATATAGGGATGTACAACGTTCTTCAATTGATTTAAAAGAAAATTTGTTACGTTCTTTGATATTAAATTTAAAACTTGGCAAGTTTTAACGTGATCATATTTAAAACAAGTTTAAAATTTAGCTTTGCTAGTTGTTCGATTTTATACTACAAACAATTTAGTTGCCAAGTTATAAATTCAATATCAAAGAACGTAAAAAATCTTCTTTTAAATCAATTGAAGAACGTTGTTCATCCCTATAGCTATGATTTAAACAACTGCTATGGAACTTGTACCCGTTTAGATCTCCACTCTTTTGTCACCGAACTTGCCCCTTTTTCACATTTATGTTTTTGAACAGATATCATTAATTTTTGAAAAGTTTTATCCTTAAATGTATCTTAATAATAATAAATAAAGACCTTTATTATCCAATACAAAGAAATTACAAATGTTTCAGAAATACAAAAAACTTCGACCTCGAGGCCCAAAAACCTCACCATCGAATGTCCATTTTTTTTTTTTAATTTTTAACATATTTTTGTTACCCCTTATTTTGGTAAGGGATTAAATGTATCTAAATAATTACACTTAAACATTTATATTAATTTTTTTGCAACGAAATTTTCTCTGAGAGAGACGGACTGGTAGAAATTTTAATTGAATGTGTAGCGGCCCGCTGTCGCTATGGCGACGAGCCTTGAGACACGGCCGCTAGATGACTCAGTCGGATCGTTGCGACGCTTTTGCATGACTGAAATGTTTTCAGCCATGCTATAATTGAAGCGACTCGATTTCGACTGAGCATCGAATCGGATTCGAGCATTCGGATCTGGAGGGGCCAACCGCCAACTAGCAGCCCCTCCCATGCACACACCCATGAGGGCACGCAACTAACAACCTGCACATCAGATTGTTAGGACCCCATCGACTTGGTGGGGGGCGCGGCACAAAGCGCCACACAGCACTCAGCACACGAGCGCCCTAACAATAGAATGTAATGGAAGGCAGCCCAGAGGTAGTGAGGAAAGAAAAATTAACACATATAAAATAAGGTGTAATTTATTGGAATCCTTTCCTTTCAAACCGACGTTTCGGAGGATTTTTCCCTCCTTCTTAAGGGTTTCAAAGGGTTGTTTCATTCATTGACCCTTTGAAACCTTGAAGAAGGAGGGAAAAATCCTCCGAAACGTTGGTTTGAAAGGAAAGGAAGGATTCCAATAAATTACACCTTATTTTATATGTGTTGTTTTTTCTTTCCTCACTACCTCTGGGCTGCCTTCCATTACATTCAATTTATATTAATAATTAATAAATATTTCTTATAAAATATCTCGTATAAACCCGGTCGGTTTTTCATAAATTTCACCCCTTCATTTCGGTCCCCGAAGAAGAGAAAGTTTCGGTTTTTCAATTTTCTCTTATTAATGTGCTAAGTATTACCAGTATGCCAAATTTGAGCATTCTAGCTTGATTGTATTTTCACTTTTTGGATTTTTTCTTAAATTGTAGCCCAAACTCTACCAGTATGCCAAATTTCAGCATTCTAGGATCAGCGGAAGTACTCTAGGTTTTTGATATGTCAGTGAGTGACTGTTAAAAATGGTACTTTTCAGAGCTTAATAACTCAAGAACTATAATAGATTTATTCATGAAATTTGGGATTCTAGGTGTTCTAGCGGGCCTTATTAGGCATATTAGGTCGTAAGTAGCTCGAAATGGTTCGTGTAAATATACACATGGCCGGTTTTTCCGAACTTGGCTGACAAACTACTGTGTCTAGATGAAATTTGTTTTTCAAAAATCAACACGACGATACAAACCAATATATATTAAGATAGAATCTAAATTTATGGTAAAAATTCAAATAATTTTTTTGTTAAGTTTTATTTTTTACTTTTTTGCTTTAATTGAATGGAGTGATGATAGTTTAGTCAAATTGTGTTTTTATCAAGAAAGTTTTGGGGTAGTTCTGATTTTTTGCATATATGTTTTTTGGGGCGCTGAATCCAAATCTAAGGTCTCCCACCAAAATTACTTGACGCAACATTGTAAAAAATCAAAAAAATGTCAAAATTTCCATTTTTTGGCGGTTTTTCGCTTATAACTCGAAAACTATCAACTTTTCGTAAATAACCTACCTATCCAAAATAAAAGTTCATAATATTTCTTACAAATTTCATTGTTTAGGTTTTTTCTCTGACCAACCGTTGGTGCTCAAGCGCAAAATCCAGGTTTTCGACCTCGGCAGCTCCAAAAACTCGCATTTTTTCGTTATTTTCCCATTTTGACCATGAAGGAGCACGTTTTCAACAAAGACCATTCTCTATATATTTTTAAACTAGATTAAATTTGCTACAATTCAAACATAGTTTCATCTTAATTGGATAACTGGTAGGTAATCCGTGTCGCAATGAGGTTGAAGTTTAGAAAAAAATGCAATTTTTTCAAAAAATCGCAGTTTTTCCTTTATAAAATGAAAACCACTCATCCTAGAAACTTGATTCCTATCTCATTCTCTAGGAAGTTTTGTTAACTTGAACGTCTACTTGTACCACTTTTTTTTTATAAGACTCTTAGATTTATAGATATCTAGCATTTTCCATGACAGGATATGATCCGAATCCTCAGAAGTGTCATGGAAAATGCAGGATATCTATAAATCTAAGAGTTTTATAAAAAAAAGTGGTACAAGTAGACGTTCAACTCCACAAAATTTCCTAGAGAGTGAGATAGGAATCAAGTTTCTAGGATGACTGGTTTTCATTTTATGAAGGAAAAAATGCTATTTATTGCAAAAAATTTGAGTTTTTCACAACTTCAACCTCATTGGCTCACGGATTGCCATTTATCCAATAAAGATGAAACTTTGTTTGAATTGTAGAAAATTTAATCTAGTTTAAACATATAATAGAGTGGTCTTGGTCGAAAGCGTGCTCCTTCATGGTCAAAATGCGATAATATCAAAAAAAGTGCGAGTTTTAGGTGATTTTGCGCTTGAGACCGAACGATAGGTCGGGGAATAAAAAACCTAAATAATGAAATTTCAAGGAAATTTTATGAACTTTTATATTGAATAGGTAGGTTATTTATGAAAAGTTGATAGTTTTCGAGCTATAAGCGAAAAAACGCCAAAAAATTGAAATTTTTACCCTTTTTGTGCATTTTCTACAATGTTGCGTCACGAAATTTTGCTGGGAGACTTCAGATTTGGATACAGCGCCCCAAAAAACATATATATGCCAAAACCAGTACTACCCCAAATAGGGGCCCATTTAAGCAGAATTTGACTGGACTAACTGCTTGGTCTCAAAATGTCTTCAATGTACTGAATAACTGAAATGATTTTTGTTACTAACGCGCGGATCTCGTGTCAAGAATGCAGTGAACTGCCTGACTGACTGTCGGGTCTGTTGTCTTTGCTCTGCCACTGCACTTCGGCTGCAACGGATTTTCTCCCACTATCGCAACAAACAACTGGTCGGGCCAAATTGCTTGGCTCCAAAAAACTAACTGCCCTCCTGTTTAGAAAGAAACCCCCCAGCTAGAACTGTTTGTTTTTGTTTGAAGGTGAAGGCGATTCCGTCGCGAGGGAACATCATGAACCCGGGTTTGCGTCGCTCGACACGTTCCTCGCCGCCCACGCCAGCCGAAAAGGAGTTCTTGCATCGGCTTAATCTATTCATGAAGACAAATCGCACACCTATCGGAAGACTTCCTCAACTCGGCTTCAAAGAAAGTAAGAAACAACTATAATAACTAACCAGTGGCGGGCGGTGGTGATTTTTCAACCAAATAATAACATAACTTCATATCATGAGTTTCCTATATTTGATTCGATCGCGAATCGAAAGCAGGTGATTTTTGTCAAATATTAAGTGAAAATATCCGAGCTGGTGCCCTGGCGGGCAGCGTCTCGGTCCAAAAATTTTATTCCTCTTAAAAAACCACACTCCAAATGTATACCCGTAAACTACCGAAAATACATCGTCTCTTAAAAGTTTCGCCTCTTTAATTTTTGAGTGGCGAGGGGGGGGGAGAGGAACAATTATCAATATATTTAATGTTTCTTAATTTAAAATGAATTTGGAGTCTTTCATTTCAAAATTCGAGTCCAAATTAGAATTATATTTCAAATTTGCCTGGTTAATGAAAATCGATTGGAGCCATCAGTTTAAAATCCGAGCTGACAATTATATTTCAAATTTGCCTCGTTAATTAATATATATTTAATGTTTCTTAATTTAAAATCTATTGGTGTTTTTTCATTTTCATTCGAGTTCAAATGAATACAAGATTATCTCGACACAAAGTCTAAATCAAAAATATATAGTTTTAGTAACAGAAATCAAGCTATAAATATTAATGTTACATTGGTCTAATGGCTAGAGCTCATGCCCTTAGTTCAAGAGTTCGTCGGTTCGATTCTAGGCAAGAGGGCAATTTTTTTAGAGAAATTTCTCTAAGCGTTGTTACAAATTAATCTAGACAAATATATATATATATATAGTATAATTAACATATTAACGAGAATTGTTTTTGATCGCGCTTTTTAAACAAGATATATATCGCGAGACTACTGTTGGTTGAGGCTATTGGAGTCTGCTGAGTCTTAAGTCTGGACCAAGAGAGAATGAAAAAGATATGAACCATTTAGCTATAATCCAGCATCATTTCGAGTTTAACCCGCATGGCACTTTTTAAAATCAACCACTGATATGGATCTCCAAATGAATTTGTAATCTGAGATGTTATATATTCAATCTCCCAGTCCAGCGCGCTCGATCTGTTAACACATGTGTTAGGTGTTTGCTTTCGATTCGCGATCGAATCAAATACAGGAAACTTATGATTAATTGATGGCAAACACCTAACACATGTGTTAACAGATCGAGCGCGCTGGACTGGGAGATTGAATATATAACATCTCAGATTACAAATTCATTTGGTGGTCCATATCAGTGTTTGATATAAAAAGCGTCATGCGGGCTAAACGCGAAATGGTTCACATCTTTTTCATTCTCTCTTGGTCCAGACTTAAGACTCAGCAGACTCCAATAGCTTCAACCAGCAGTAGTCTCGTGATAGATATCTTGTTTAAAAAGCGCGATCAAAACAATTCTCGTTAATATGTTGATTATTCTTTGATATATTAATGAGAAAATTATAAATTTATTTAACTTCATATCCTTTATAAAGAAAAATTAATGAGACTGTCCTCTGCTTGATGCAAATAAACATATACCGGGTGAGTTTTTTTTATCTTGACACAGTCTTATAACTCAAAAACAATGCATTATATGAGAAAAAGTTCCAAATACCAGTTTATTTATATCAGGGGTGAAACTAAAGTACGCTAATGTTTGTGGATCTAGAACAGAGGTCGAGGAACTTTTTTAGATATTCCCCCAAAATATTTTTCCATAGGTCGCTATTACCCCTACATGAAAAGTAAAAAAAAAAGCAAGGTAAATGTATCTTATAATTTTATATTAAACGAGCAATTCTTGTATATATATTTAGAATCGGTTTGTCGAAAAAGGGCTCTAACGATTTGGATGAAATTCACGGGTTAGGCGGGTTTTTGTGTTGACAATTCGATCTATCAAAGTCTCATCTTCGGATAAGTTGTTTTTGATGGGTTTTTTGTTAATTGAAATAATTATTCACAGGTGGTTGTTGGAATAAAAATTTATAATTACATTTCTTTCAATTTATTTTTAATAAAATTAATTGGTTTTTTTTATTTTAAATTGCACTAATAGATCATTACAAATGCTATTATATATTAGAATTAGCCAATTTGATTAAATAAAGGTATTTTTCTATAAAATAATTTAATAGAATATCAATTTTATTCTCTTAAAAAATCCGACAATTCGAAGGATCGTACCTCCTTCTTCATGATTTAAAAGGGTCAAAATAAGGGAAGGGGTGTAAATTAGTCATGTCGGAAAATAAATATTTTAATCGTTCATATCTCGTCTTCGGAAAGTCGCAGAGCCTTCAAATTTGAAACTTAAGCTATTTAGAAGCAAAAAGTTACCGAGCATCGCTCGGTGCTCCAGGCATTTATTTATTATTTATTGAATTAATTGGAATTTACATGAAAACTCTCTGTAAGTAAATAAAAATTGTAAACATTAACATAATTCAAACGCTTTTACGTTTTAGAAAAATGATGTTTCATTTTCACTAAAATAACTTCAAAATTAGGACTTTTTGACATGAGCGCAATTTGAATACAATCCTCGGCATTCAGCCGATTTCAAGCCGGGTTAATTGACTGCATTTTAAAAAGAAAAAATACACCAACACTCATCATGACAAAAAATGCATAACTTTTATTAATGTTTTTATATTTTTTTTTAACTTTTATTAATTTTAAGATTTTGAATTCCTGGAAAAGCTATCAAACTAACAATACTATAATAGTTTATAAAAAAAAAAAAAAAAATTAAAAAATGTCCTTTTTAGCACCGATAGTTTTATTTTTACCCCATTTGGGGTAATTTACCCCGGTTCATTTGTTTGTATCTTAGTTCTATTTTGAAAACGCCTCTACCGATTTTGAAGAAACAAAATCTATTAACAAGTTTTGAGGGTGAGAAAACGATCTGGCTAGGTCTGGACCTCGACAAATTCCATCTTAATTGATCTTTTCTTAATTAAAGTAATTATTTATAGATCAAAATCTAAATAAAAAACTTTGTTTACATTTTTTTCAATTATCTTTTATTTTTAATTGGTTTTTTAATTTTAAAACCCACAAATAGGTTATAGCAAATATTAATATATATAAATAAAAACTTAATAGGTTTTTTGGATTGGACGGATGAGGAGGATTGAGGATAAAACCAATCGACTTGATTGGGGAATAATGGAATTGAAATAATTATCGGAAAAGAGGTTTTTTTATCTAATTAGATTTTTCCTCTTATTAAAAACAAGGACTAAAGATGAATAAGGACACTCGATGGTGGAGAAGTAATCTCCGGAATCGAAGCTAAAATACAATGTATACATTAATTAATGTAAAATAATTGGTTTAATAAGAGTTATAGGTTTATTTTACTAATTTATGACGTTTATTTGTCGCATAATCTGCTTCCGATTTATCAAGTGCTCAATCAGTTAACACATTAAACTGATTGAGCACTTGATAAAGTCCGAAACGGACGAAACGTTGTGCAAAAATTAATAAAATACGTTAATAAAATATAAAATTGTCCAAAAACCTATTAATTTTTTATTTAAATAAATAATGGACATGAAACAACTGAATTAATATATATATTAAAATTACGAATTTTTTGTTTGTTTTTAATTAACAGGTGTCTAAATCATAACAAAACAGGTGTGTTTACATATAAAGTGGTTGAAGTGGCTTTTTTTTATATAACTTGGAAACAAATCTTATTTAATTTTATGTTTTTATTGCAGATTCTATACGATTATTTTTTTTATTATTATTTTCCTATTTATTTTTTATAATCTTTATCAATATGAACTAATGTGGGCAAATTGGTGTACGAGTAAACAAATATTCACATAGGTAATATATGTGGACCATTAGAAATGCAAAAACTGGGTGCGGGGTGGGGTGGATGTGGGAGGTGCAGGAGGTGGGGCCTAGTGGGGGTCAGGGGTTACCGTGCATCGCTCGGTGGCTCCAGGTACTAAGTATTATAGGTACACAGATTTAAGAGATTATTTTTTAGAAAAGTTTCTTTCTCGTGTCAATCGAGTAGATAGTTATATTGTATTACCATAATAAAAATGGAGTATTTTTTCTAATTTTTAGTAGATATCAAGAAAATTGGTTCGGCCTAATAGATATATGGGATTTGAGTTTTTTTTGTGTGATAGTATTGCCATATAGTAGGGTCAACTAAAGACGAGAAGTTGAATAAAAACAATCTTAAAACGTGATTCCTTATCCTAGAATGATGATGAAAAAGTATAATTCATATTTTAAGAATGTTTACTAATTTATATTTATTTGTTTCAGTTGATCTGTACGCGTTCTATAGTAAAGTGCAACGTCTGGGTGGGTACCACGCAGTCACAGCTAATCGACTCTGGAAGCCAATCTATGCAGAGATGGGTGGCCATCAGGGGAGCACCAGCGCAGCCACCTGTACACGAAGACATTATGAAAGATTGCTTTTGCCATTCGAAGAAAAGATACGCCGCAACCCTACAGACGTACCTAAGGATCCTAACCATAAAGTAAATAGCGATATTGACATTTTTTTTTTAATTTACCACACAGGGTGTATAATTATTATTAGAGACTATTATTATTAAAAACTGCCAAAATATGCAGTTAAAATTCCTGAACTAATATGCAGAATAGGTTGAAATGTGCAAATATATGCAGTAAAAGATGGCAAAATAAATTTTTTTATGCACTCAAAAATTAAAATTAAAATCAAAACGACTATATAATTGAAGGAGTGCTATGAAATAAATAAATCCATGTGTCAACTATGTACTTTTATTGCGTAAAAAATTGCACAAAATTCTCATTAGGTATATATTTTTTTATTTATTTATTGTCACCGGGTACACAGCTCATTTAGATAGCTTACAGTAAGATGTTAATAGTATTAGTGAGGGAGCCGAGATTTAGTCGGTCGAAATTTTATGTGCTAGCAAGGCTCGAACCCGGGCCTCCCGCTTGAACATGGTCATAAATCAACATAATAAATATTAGTCCAAGAGCTGGTGACACATTTTTGACTACGGATTTGACCCAACTAGAAATAATGCGTAATAGTACCGTCTATGATAGTTGTACAAGGAAAAATACATATGTGTTAAAAAATATTTTTGACCCACAATGAAATTATAAAAATTATAATTTATAGTCAATTATAAACATAATATACCTATTCACTCCAGACCATTTGAGTGGTGGGACTTGGAACCAGACCACCCAAAGTGTATTTTTACAACATGAAAAAAATAGCATCATGCTATACAACGATATCGCAACATTGGGCAATACAAGAGACGTGAAGGCCAAGTTAGAAAATGGGCTACATCCACTTGGGACGATAGATTTATTGTTAGATCTGCTCTGAGAAATCTTGCCCAAACCGGAAGTGACAACTGAATTAAGTGAGACAGGTGACAGTGTCTGTTAAGATGGTTAAAAGAAGACTTAACGAAGCTGGATTATTATCGCGAAGACCGGTCAAGGGTCCCCTTTTAGAGACACGTCATCGAGTAGAGCGTACTACAATTTGCGAAAAACCATGAGAATTGGTCTGAGATGGATTAGAGGCATGTTTTGTTCACAGACGAATCAAAATTTTGCCTGAAGCCATGCAATGGAAGGGTGAGAGTGTGGAGACGTCGCAATCAGAGGTACCATCAATGGAACATTCTTTCGTGGACGGCTTTCGGTTGGGGCTCTGTTATGGTTTGGGCTGCCATTTCTTTGGGGGCATGTACGGAATTACACATGGTGGAAAATGGGTCAATGAATGATGAAAAGTATATTTCAGACATTCTGGAAGATTATGGAATGGTTTTCCCACCATATATTGGCGACCAATTTATTCTAATGCATGATAAACGCTCGGCCTCACGAAGCTCCAGAAAGTTTGTAGCTATTTGTCAGCAGTGAATTTGTCGACAATGCATTGGCCTGAACGTTCTCCAGATTTAAATCCTATTGAGCATGCCTGGGACATGTTGGGAAGACCATTGAAGAAGAAATCTCTAGCTTCTGTTACCTGGAGGAACTGAAAAATGTACTTCTTGAGGAAGCGTATCGAATACCTCAAAAATTCATTGATAACACAATTAAGAGTATGCCTAGGAGAGTTAAATGTGTTATCAGAGCCAGGGGAGGGAATACAAATTATTAAAACAATTTAAATTTTTTATAAAGAAAAAAATACGGTCAAACATTAAATCACTTAATTTCAGATATGACATATTTTTAAGTGGATATTGATGAGAAACCAAAAGAAGAAGATAATTTACACTATCTTTTTATTCATAAAACCGACGTTTCGGAGGGCTATTCCTCCTTCTTCAGGGTTTTATGAATAAAAAGATAGTGTAAATTATCTTCTTCTTTTTTGGACTGCCTCATCAATATCCACTTAATTCACTTATCAGTCCGTCTCCAAAAATTACTCCAATCATATTTTTTAATTTTAGATTATTTTAAAATTTTGCAATTTGTTAATTAATTATTGATGAAGCTCTATATTACTCTGAGGTAGTATGAGTCAAACCATTGACTAGGATGTAGTTGTCGGTTGGCACACGAGTCCAACGAGTCCTTATCAGTTTACTACAATTTTTGTTATACTGTAATAACAAATTGTTAATTAATGTCAAAATTAGTTCAAAATTATCAAAAAAATCACTTGAAAAATAAATGATTAAAAATATATATATATTAATTGAATGTAATGGAAGGCAGCTCCAGAGGTAGTGAGGAAAGAAAAACTTAACACATATAAAATAAGGTGTAATTTATTGAATCCTTCTCCTTTCCTTTCAAACCGACGTTTCGGAGGATTTTTCCCTCCTTCTTCAGGGTCTAAAGGGTCAATGAATGAAACAAATAAAATGTTTCCTTCTTCTCTCACAGTAGTGTTCAAAACTTTCTTCATTTTTAACAAAGGCATAGAAAAACAATTTTTTTTTCCTTCTTTTCTTAATTAGAAGAAGAAAAAAAAATTGTTTTTCTATGCCTTTGTTAAAAATGAAGAAAGTTTTTGAACACTACTGTGGAGAGAAGAAGGAAACATTTTATTTGTTTCATTCATTGACCCTTTGAAACCCTGAAGAAGGAGGGAAAAATCCTCCGAAACGTCGGTTTGAAAGGAAAGGAGGAAGGATTCCAATAAATTACACTTTATTTTATATGTGTTAATTTTTCTTTTCCTCACTACCTCTGGGCTGCCTTCCATTACATTCAATTAAAATTTCTACCAGTCCGTCTCTCTCCAGAGAAAATTTCGTTGCAAAAAAATATATATATAGCTGTACCGGTGCCTCCGGCACGCCTGCCAGCATTCTCCAAGGGCTGCCCTGGCGGGCGGCGTCTCGGAATGAAAGTATGAGGTGTCCAAAATTGATTACCTTTTATGTAAATTGTTTTTTTTTTTTATATATATTATATATATATAGTTGACCCGGCCACGCGTTGCTGTGGCTAAAGTTTTTGTTATATTACATTATAGTAAACAATCTAAGAGGAACGATAAGAGAACATCAGTCACGGAGTCCACTATGCTTTTTCACACAGATAGTATTTGTAAAAAAATATGGTGATCTCCTTATTTGACTTTCTACTACTATAACCCTTTAGTACAATGAAATTATTTACGAACAAAGACGAAAATGTTGATGTTGGTATACAAATTCACTGGATTGAGATTTGAAGGGGAAGTACGTTGAACACAATTAATTAAAATGTTCTTACACTTGATATTAAGCAGAAATCAATACAAAATAAAAATTTATCAGATTTATTATTTCCATTTAATTTTATAACAAATAAGTATATTACAGTATAATACAGTAAATAACATGTGACGCTTAAACTCATGAATGAGGTAGGCAAGGCAGACAGTCTTAAACTTTTAAACATTAATATCTATTTTTTTGAATTATAAATACTTTCAATTTCAATTTAATTTAACACCAATCGGTGCACAATGTTTTTGGTTAACCTGTCTTTAGCTAACACAAATAGATTCGACGGTTTCCCAACACGTGAACACGCAACATATAGTTGCCCATGAGAAAAACATGTATTTTCCAAATCTAAACCACAAATGGACATTGTTTGACCTTGAGATTTATTTATAGACATGGCGAAAGCTAAACGAATTGGAAACTGTAGCCTTTTGAAGGGTATGGTAGAATCTGATGGTATCATCGGAATACGTGGCAGCAGGACCATTTTTCCTTTAAACTTCCCAGCCAAAATGGTTGCTTCAAGAATGTTTCCGGTGATCTTTTTGATGACCAAACGCGTACCGTTACATAATTGAGGTGGATTCAAATTACGGAGGAGAATAATAGGGGAACCAATCTTTAATCGAAGATTATGTGGTGGCATTCCAGGGATATCTAATGAATTTAAAAATTCAATCGGAAAATTTACACTTTCATTTTCATCAACAACAGTATCGATTGATTTAAAAGACATCAGATCGCCTGGTAACAACTGTTGTATCTGGAAGTTAATTTCGTCAACATCAACGTTTTTGGCTGCCAAAATCGCCCGTTGACTGAGCCATTCATGATTCAAATAATTATTCTGTATATCCGGGAAAATACTCTGAATCAATTCATTTTTATCCTGAACAACAGTGCAAAAATTGTCTGGTAGTTTAATGCATCGCGTATTTGGTTGCAGTTCTATTTTACCGTATTATTATTTCACTGTATTATCTTCATTATAATATGAATGCAATTTACACTTCAGTCTAAGTAACACGTGGCCGGCTATGCTAACACCAAAAATTTAAAAGTGGAAATAATTGAATTATACGGTATTTCGTTCACTACAAAATAAATTTAATTAATTTTATAGCGTCAACAACACGTGGTAATTATGCTGTTAAAATGTAGCTTATATGACACGTTCGTAGATTTACCATAGCAGCGCCATCTATTGATTACTTACTCAACCCAGTCGAAAGGTATCGACATCTGTTGGAGTTAACAGATAATTGTGACTGTCAAATAATAACAGACAAATAATTAGCAATAAATTAAAATTGCGACTATAATTTGAGATTTAAACTATCCTATTTCTCAAGTTGGATCGAACTGCACATGGTGTGCGAATTTTATTATAATCGGTTCAGTGGTTTAGGAGTCCATTGAGGACAAACATTGTGACACGAGATTTATATATATTAAGA
>JALMQS010000681.1:6856377-7117879 GCA_024734495.1 Forficula auricularia | reverse complement strand
TTGATCTTCCGAGACATTTTAAAATAAAAATGAATATTTTTCAAATAAAGTATTTTCTAATTTTTCATTATATTTTTTCAAGCATGCTTTTTCCCTTTCTTTACCATGCGCTTAGTTAAGGGTGATAAGGGGGCACTGCCCCCCCTAGAAAAATCGAGTCAATATCTCAATAACTATTTATGCTATGAGATTAATTTTATTCTTAAAAAATCAATACAGATTGAAAAATGTAGATCTCAAAAAAAATTATCTTCCCATATAGCCCAGTAAATAGGGGGTTTCAGCTTATATTAATTGCGGGAAAATATTTTTTTAGGATCGTTTGGTATGGTGTGGGTATGCCAAATCTAAGTTTGCGACCTCGAAAGTCTGGGGGACAACTTTTGGCGGCCGAAAAACCTCGAAATTTTCGGACTTTTTCCAGTTTTTCGCTTATAACTCGAAAACAGTTCATATTTTATAAATAACCGTTCTATAGTAAATTAAAGAGGACAAATTTTCGCGTTGATTAAAAAAAAGAAATGCAAAATTGGTCTAGTAGTTCGATTTTTAATGGGGATCCAAAAAACAGCCCCCAGGATCACTTTTGAATATCCCTAAAACTCGCACTTTTTTCGATTTTTTCCTATTTTGACCATGAAGGAGCACGTTTTCAACAAAGAAGTCTCTATACATTTTAAACTAGATTAGATTTTCTACAATTTAAACAAAGTTTCATATTAATTGGATAATGGTAACCCGTGTCGCAATGAGGTAAAATGCAATTTTTTGCAAAAAAAATCTCAGTTTTTCCTTCATAAAATGAAAAACACTCATCCTAGAAACTTGATTTCTATTTCATTCTCTAGAAAATTTTGTTGACTTGAACGTTTACCTGGACCACTTATTTGTTAAAAGTCTTTGATTTATAGATATCCTACATTTTCCGGACAGGATATGATCCGAATCCTCATGCGTCATGGAAAATGCTGGATATCTATAAATCTAAGAGTTTTATCAAAAAGTGGTCCAAATAAACGTTCAAGTCAATAAGATTTCCTACAGAATGAGATAGGAATCAAGTTCCTAGGATCAGTAATTTTCATTTTATGAAGGAAAAACTGCGATTTTTTTCAAAAAATTGCAGTTTTTCAACAAAAATTTGGTTGGACGGTCCCCACATCTCGCTCAACCCTTCGGCTGCCCCACCCCCCCCCCCTAGGAAAATTCCCTAACTACGCCAATGATCTTTACCATATGTCTGACTTAATATCTAAGATTACTCAAGAATGAAAAGCCATAGAAAGTTCCATCTTCGACCAAAATATTTATAATTTTTAAGGATTTAGGTGTCGGTTCTAGGTGAAACATTATAAGTAACTTATGAGGAGAATTTTCTAGGTTAGGTTTCACAAAAAGGAAATATTAAAACAAATGTATGTTTATTTGAGTTTGATTCACTCGATATATATTTCGGGTTTTCATTTGAACTCCTGAAGATAGGCTAATAACCCGAAATATATATCGAGTGAATCAAAATCAAATAAACATACATTTGTTTTAATATTTCCTTTTTTGTAAAACCTAACCTAGAAAATTCTCCTCATAAGTTACAAAATATTTATATTTTCAAATCGAAGAACTGATTAGATTTTTGTTTTTCTATTGTAGCTTTAGAGTTAGAATTGAGATTCAAATATGCTAAAAAAAATGAATTGTTATTTAATAAAGCTATCAAATTTTTTTAGCTGTTTTTCCACTGTTTTTCTCTACTTTTTAATTATAAATTGTTTAGCATTTTAATTCTAATTTTAGTGACATTTTCTCAAAGAAGAAATTGTTTCAATTTGCCAATGAAATCAAATTACTAATTAGAGATGAGAACATGAGAGAAATATTTATATTACTCCAAAGATAAATAAATTGTTCAGTTTATTTTTTTCTCTCTACTTTGCAAAATTTGTTTCAAGAGTTCAAAAAAGTAACATTCGAGAAGAATAAAAAAGTATGATTTAAAAATAATCACTGAATCTATTCTCTTTCGTTTTGTCATTATAGAATTTAAAATTAGCTTGGTTAATATATTATATTTAGAATTTTCATGCCCAGCTTTTAGTGGTCACGTTGGATATTTGAATATATTTCTTTGGGATTATACCAGCAAATTGAAAATTAATGGATTTTTAATTTCTGTTAGTAGGTACTTGTAAAATATTGAATGTGAGATATTTCTCTACAGCTAATCAATTTAATCATTCAAATTTAGTTAGAATTAATTATGTTTTAAACACGCTATATCTATATGGCTATATTATTCATGGTCACTTAATATTGATAGTAATTATGAATATTAAACCTATTTCTTAGAATAGTTTTAATATAATAACTATAGCTAAGTCCACAGGACATCCGAGTTTTGAATTCACTGAAATATTTTCATTTTTCTTATTCCTGTTTAAAAATGTCTAAAGCGTAGAGAAAATCTCAATGGTGATTTTTTCTCTGTCTCGTCTGGATTCCGATAACCAGGATAGCTTAAAAAATTGCTTCTGGTTCCGAATTATTTGTATTTTCAAAACGGAACACATATTTTTATATTTTCAGTATTTCTATCTTCAAACATGATGAAAAATGCGAAAAAAAATTAGAAAAAAATAAGTTGACGTGTTCTGATATGGCCATCCACTTGACTTTACCATACAACCTGGCCCCTAAAATTATTTAGAATCATGTAGGGGGGGTTAGTTTTTCCATTTTTATACTTCTGGGGTCCCTCTGATCATGTATACAAAATTTGGTTTAGTTTGGTAAATGGCCAAGATTTTCATCTTTTGACCGTACACCCCCCCCCCCCATTTTGGGCGGTTAGTTTTTGAATTTTTATACTTTCGGGGTCCCACTGATTATGTATATAAAATTTGGTTGAATTTACTCAAATAGCCTAGATTTTTAATTTTTAATCCCCTTCCACCCCCTTAATTTTGGGCCGATGTGCACCAAAATCTAATCAGCTCTTAATCTCAATGGACAAAATTTACTTGTGAAATTTGGTTTCGATATTCAAACTAGTTTTTGAGCTAGCTCGTCCACAATAATTTGGTAACGCACAGACAATCAGACAACCAGACTAACAGACATTTGACATAAACAAAATATTATCTCGAAAAATATAATTTTTTCGGTGTTCACTTATTAGAGCTTTTTTGTAGAGCGAAATGCCATGGTTTCGCTCAAATATTTTTAATCAAAATAGTTTCAGCCGTTTTTGAGATATTTCGAAAAAAAACACTTTTTTCATGCACTATTACAATACTTGACCATACCCTTTAAGGTAAAGTAAAAATATAGCAAGTTATATGTGGAACTGGGTCGAATAATAAGTTGAAATTTTCAATACAAGTTTTTATTAATAAACTTTGTAGTTAGTTTCAACTTTATAGCTCAAACAGTTCGGTCATCAAAATTTCCTGAAATGTCACCGAGACTTGAGAAAGTTTGCATTTTTTCCTCTGAATATAATAATTTTTGCATCATTCGTATCCATAGTAGATTTGTAACAGGAATATTAGGGAATTGGATAAAATAATATATGTAATAATTTTGTTGATATTACTCAGTAGGTACACCCGTGAAGTAGGGAGACATTGTAGTATTTAATTCACACAATTTTTTTCTCATTGTGTTTTAAAATGTCTGAAAAGTGAAGAAAATTATTTTTAACCAAGATTTTTTCTATGTTCTGAACAATTATTCACTAAGCCGAAAAAAGTTCGTCCTTGTGCCAAAATGTTTCTATTTCCAATGCCCAGAACTAATTAGATTTTGGATCTTCCATCATATCTTCCGATTAAAAAATGAAAAATTATTCAAAAAATATCCATTCTAATGAGATTTTAATCAGTTTCTATATTAAAAAATAATAATAAACAATCGAAAAGGTGTGATTTGTATTATTAATCGACAATCCAAACAGCGTACTCAGTCTTGAAAAAGTTTCATTTTTACTTCCAATTTTTATTTTAGTTTTTAATCATTGCACTCTGTTTTACTGATAATTGAAAGTCATAAAGTATTCTCTGCAGACTAATTAACACTGAGAGAGGAGGTAGGAAGGAAGAGTGCTATGTACTTCCTTCATTGACCCTTCTGAACCCTGAAGAAGGAGGAAAAATCCTCCGAAACTTCGGTTAGAAACAACACTATAAGAGAAAAAAATTTCCAACAAATCACTTATTGGGAAAAAATTATCTTTGTTTATCCAAAATAAAAAATTCTAACGTTTTTACTAAATATTTTTTTCGTATTTAATAATGTGATTTTCTTAAAAAAATCACCTGGTGTGTTCACAACGCGACTTTCACATTTTCTTTCTTGACCCTTGATAAATACACTAATTTAAAAAAAAATCGTTAGAGCCGTTTTTGAGAAAATCAAAAAAAAAAAAATCTTTCATGTAAATATCCACTTCCGGTTTTCCGATTTCAATGACTGATTTATTTCGCCACGCAGAGGGTGGCAGCCCTTTACAGAAAGAATACAGATTTGTTTACAAATTAGGTTAAAACCCTCATCAGCCGTCCAAACAATTACGCCAGATGTTGTGGCTATTAGTGAAAAGTATATATGGGCGCCAGTAGGACTCCAGAACCGAGGCCAGAGTGTTGGGAGCGCCAAAAGCGCCCCACAACTGTGCAATGAGACAAGAAAAAAAAACAATAATCAAATATTACAAACAAAAAGCTTGCTGTACTCCTTCTAGCTTATATCGAGCTTAAGTTTCAAATTTCGTATCTCTATGAATTATGGTTGCGAAACGCAGGGGGGGTACATAAGTACATACGTACATACGCAGTGACAAATGGATTTTTGGCCTCTAGGGACCACAATTTTCTTTTTATGTCCTAAATTCGATTTTCAACTAACATATTAAGGGCATCGATTCCTTCCACCTAGAACTTACAAAATTATATTAACTTTTTTCATCTCTGAGATACAAGCTCTCAAAGAGTCAGGACCCAGACAGGGCATCGCAATACTTCACATTACTATATTCTATAGAATATAAATGTGAAAGTAAAAAATTTAATAATCAATTCCTCCACGAAAACATTTACAAATTTAGAATATACGTAATCAAATACTAGCAGGAATTTTCTGAAATGTGATATCCAATCATTGTACTATTAGATAAGACAAAATAATGCACAAACGTTAATTGGAAACCGAATCTTTAAAGTGAAGAAGCTTAAATAAACTTCGCCCAGGTGGCTTCTTTCGTTCGATAAACTCCCTCCTTTAAACTCATCTTTTCTAACTTAATTCTCTTTGAAAACGATATCCCTATCCATCGATTTACTATAAAACATTCAATTTCCATTAAAAAAATATCTTGAATTTTTAAAAAACCATTCTCATATGACAAAAGATATTGTTTTACATATTTTATAATAAAATTCAATTTAAGATTTGTTTTTTAATGTAAAAATAAACTGACGTTCTAATGTGGACATCCACTTGACTTTACCATACAACCTGGACCCTCACTTATATTTAATATTTAATAAAATTATTTAAAATCATGTAGGGGGTTAGGGTTTTCATTTTTAGACTTCTGGCGGACCACTGATAATGTATACAATGCAATGTTTGGTTGAGTTTGGTACAAGAGCATAGAATTTCATCCTCCACCCCAATTTGGGTGGTTAGTTTTCGCATTTTTAGACTTCTGAAGGCCCACTGATTACCATATGTTTACAAAATTTGGTTGAGTTTCGTATAAGGGCCTATGTTTTCATTTTTTGAACCCCCCTCCCCCTCCCATTTTGGGTGGTTAGTTTTTGAATTTTTAGACTTGTGTGGGCACACGGTTTATGTATACAAAATTTGGTTGAGTTTGGTACAAGGGTCTAGATTTTCATTTTTTGACCCTACACCTTTTGCCTTATGCATTTTTAGTCTTCTGGGTCTCACTTATTATGTATACAAAATTTGGTGAGTTTGTGTACAAGGGGCTATATTTTCATTTGACTTTATAGCTCTCGCCCCTTTGTAGGGTCAAAAAATGAAAATATAGGCCCTTGTACCAAACTCAACCAAATTTTGTATACATAATCAGTGGGACCCCAGAAGTCTAAAAATGCAAAAACTAACCGCCCAAAATGGGGGGGGGGGTAATAGTCAAAAAATGAAAATCTAGGCTCTTGTAGAAACTCAAGCAAATTTTGTATACATAATCAGTGGGCCCCTGGGAGTCAAAAAATGGAAAAATTAACCCCCCTATATATATAAGTGAGGGAACAGGTTGTATGGTAAAGTCAAGTGGATGGCCACATCAGAACACGTGAGCTTATTTTATAATACTTTAACTCTCTATCTATGCTTTGGTGAAGTTTCAAACACTCATTAGCGAGCAAATTTTTTAAAATAAAAATTTTTAAAATGTAAACATTTTCTTAGAGTCTTATGGAAAATTAATATCTTGACATTTTCTCTTGAATTATACTACTATTAGTTAATTATATAAAGTTTAAAAAATAAAAATTAGCTTTTTGAAACATTCAGGTTTCGTTTTTTGCAATAAAATATATCATTGACCGTTGAATTTACTAAGATATTTACTTTTAAAAAATCACATAAATGCTATCTTTGGATATAAACATAAAAAGTATTAATACAACGCATTGCCAAATCATACAAGACTTATTATCAGCTGATTTGAATAAATCAAACTAACTTTTGTATTTAATTATTTTTTTGTAATTGTTTTTATTTCAAACATGTACGGCTTTAATATTATTTATATTTTAATTTTTTTTTCATTTCGAATTTAACTTATTTTTAAATATTAGATACTACACTTCTTTTGACTCAACTGGAGAGAAAGGGCCTCCTTAACAGATACCCATTTTAAATAGAAACCTCGTTGGTGTGTTAACAGTTCGTAAACTTCATTAGAAATGAGTTTCGCATAAAGAGATTTTGATAGATAAGCACGTTTGGGGTTTTCGTGAGACGTTTTGATTAGTTTGCAGATGGGAGCTAGGCATATACGAGCATGTATTTCTAAATGAGCTCTAAACTCACTCTCAATTGTCTCAACCTTAAAATTTCCCCCTATATTGTTATTCGGAACACACCTGGCCTTATAAATTAATTCACAAAAAAATGCTAATTAAAAATATTTGAAAAGTAGGGGAAAATCATTTTCAACTATGATGCCGATACCTACGATAACTCAAGAACGAAAAGTCTCAGAAAGTTTGTTTTTGTAGAAAAATATATACCTACTGCGGAGAAACCATTTTATTTTGGACTCTCTAGTTTTTGAACTTCGGGTTCATTTTTTTGAATGATTTTATTGAAATTTTAAGACGGTGTCATAGTATTAGGTATAAATAAAAATTATATCTAAGTTTATTATTAATTACTAAGGAGTCTCTAGCGTCTTGAAAAAGTTCTATTTTTTTTTTTTTTTTTTTGACGTGACAACGTCTTATAATTCGATGGAGCCAGCTGCACGCACAAAAAAACATGACTCATGCGGCGTTACCTCGCTCTGAGGCGTTCCATTTAAGGCTTGAAGTGCAAGCGAGAGCGCGGAACGAGCGACAAAGATTGAGGCGGGCTTTTTAAAAGCTACAGTTACAAAAATTTTAATGATGTTTCCAAATTTTAAATTTTAAATTTAAGATTTATGAACAATAATTTAATCACAGTTTATTCTTATAATAAATTATTCAAAATTATTACTTTTTTACAACAAATTACAATTAAATTTGCAAAAATAATTAAGTAACTAATTGAACAACAACTTTTATTCAGTTTACTTGCTGAAAGAAATAATGTCAATACAAAATTTATTATTATAAAATAATAAAATCAAAAATTAAATTTTAACAGTCGAGTAGAAATTTAAACAATAAATTTTATTCAAGTATTTTGTAAATTTAAAATGATTTTCTGTACGAAGAATTTTATGAAAAAATCGGTTGTCTGTAAAGTCGGTTTACTGACGATAGTTGAACGTGACAACGTCATAAGAAAACACCATTCCATCAGTATTTTCTTATGACGTTGTCACGTTCAACTATCGTAGTAAACCGACTTTACAGACAACCAATTTTTTTTTTTTTTTGTTAATAAATAGGTGAGCGATTCTTTCATTAGAATCTAATCAAAGAAAATTATTAAAAATTGGGAAAATAGAATAATCATCTCTATTCCTTTAGAATTAAGGCATGGCAAGGCATATTCAAGTCGAGACATGTTTTAGACTATTAATTAATTTATTAAAAAGGGCGCAAATAGAATCTCTATTCCTTTAAAATTAAGGCATTGAAAGTCATATTCAAGTCCAGACATGTTTTAGAGTTTAGACCAGAGGTGGCCATAACGTGGCTTGCGAGCCGCATTCGGCTCTTCACAGTCAATCTCGTGCTGCTCTTGAACCCTATTAGATTTTAAAAAGTACAAGGTGGGGTATAAAGATCTATCACATTTTGAAGAGATATAAAAAAATTTAACTAGAAAAAAACTGAATTTATTTTTGAAAATACATAAAATGATTTTTTTAATGTATTTTAAACATTATCAGACAAAAGAGGGGGGGGGGTCAAAAATGAAAATTCTAGACCTATTGACCAAACTCAACCAAATTTTATATACATATTCTGTGGGCCCCAAAAAGGATAGAAATGTAAAAACTAACCACCCAAAATGGTGGGAGGGTCAAAAATTCTAGCCCTTTCGACCAAAATCAACCAAATTTTGTATACATATTCTGTGGACCCCCAGAGGGCTAGAAATGCAAAAACTAACCACCCAAAATGGGCGGAGGGTCAAAAATGAAAATTCTAGCCCTTTCGACCAAACTATGTATACAAAATTTGGTTAGTTTTTGCATTTCTAGCCTTCTGTGGATACACAGAATCAAAAGGGCTAGAATTTTTTTAACCCCCCCCCCCTTTTTTTTGCCTGATAATGTTTAAAATACATTAAAAAAATCATTTGTTTTCTTTTCAAAAATACTATACATTTAGTTTTTTCTAGTTAATTTTTTTCATTTTTTTATATCCCTTCAAAATGTGGTATATCTTTGAGCCCCACCCTGTATAATAATTAAATTTAAAAAATAATAATAAAAAATTAAATTAATTTGTAATTTGTAATATCATAAGTAAGTAGAGGAAAAAATATATGCTACTTCATTTATATTTTATAAAATAAAAAAATGTGTCTTTTTGTTAATAAACCATTAATTAATCTCCAAATAATGTGGCTCGCTCTAAAACAGTTTTATAAATTTGCGGACCCCAAAGTTAAGGTTAGTGGCCACCCCTGGTTTAGAGTATTAATTGAATTATTAAAAAAGGCGAAAATAGAATAATCATCATCTTTATTTCTTTAAAATTAAAGGCATTGCAAGGCATATTCAAGTCCAGACATGTTTTAGACTATTAATTAAATTATTAAAAAGGGCGCAAATAGAATAATCATCTCTCTTCCTTTAGAATTAAGGGATTACCTACAAGCCATTTTCAAGTCCAGATATGTTTCAGACTATTAATTAATTTCTTAATTTCCCTTATTCTATGAATGACCATTTGCCTTTTCCTACTTGAATAAAACGATACTCGTTAAAAAGAGAGAGAATATTCAATTGGACTTCACTAAAATTCAGACAAAAAATGTAAAAAAATAAATTACTTGCTTCGGTTCTAACTGGAGAGGGTATTGAGTTTTTACATTTCCTCATTTTCTTGATGTGTTGCTGTGAACAAATGCCTTATAGATAAGTAAATGATCATTATAGAAGTTTAATCAAAATTTCGTTATATATTGTATGTATATCTATCGTTATTTTTAAACATCTATCCATCTATTAGTCTGACTTCTTCAGCTTGTGATTTGATTACGAGCAAATGTGAACAATTTAGTTTTTCATTAAGCTATGAAAAAGTTTTTTGTTTATACATGAATTAAATGAAAAAATAAGCTGACGTGTTCTGATGTGGCCATCCACTTGACTTTACCATACAACCTGGCCCCTCACTTATATTTAATATTTAATAAAATTATTTATAATCATGTAGGGGGGTTAGTTTTTTGCATTTTTAGACTCCTGGGACCCACTGATTATGTATACAAAATTTGGTTGAGTTTGGTAAATGGACAAGATTTTCATTTTTTGACCCCCCCCCCCATTTCGGGCGGTTAGTTTTTGCATTTTTAGACTTCGGTGGATCCACTGATTATGTATACAAAATTTGGTTGAGTTTGATAAATGGCCAAGATTTTCATTTTTTGACTCTCCGCCCCCCCCCCCATTTCGGGCGGTTAGATTTTGCATTTTTAGACTTCTGGGGGTCCACTGATTATGTATACAAAATTTGGTTGAGTTTGCTCAAACGAAATAGATTTTTAATTTTTAACTACCCCCCCCCCCCCCGCGACCCCCCTTAATTTTCTGTCGATATGCACCAAAATCTAATCAGCGCTTAATCTCAATGGACAAAAACTACGTGTGAAATTTGGTTTCGATATTCACACTAGTTTTTGAGCTAGCTCGTCCACAAATTTGGTAACGCACAGACAAACTAACTATTTAACTATCTAACTAACTAACTAACTAACTAACAGACATTTTGACAAAACAATTATTATCTCGAAAAATATAATTTTTTCGATTTTCACTTATTAGAGCTTTTTTGTAGAGCGAAATGCCATGGTTAGCTCAATTTTTTTTTTAATCGAAATAGTTTGAGTCGTTTTTTAGATATTTTGAAAAAAAGAAGGAAAAAAACAACTTTTTTCATGCACGATTACAATACTTGACCATACCCTATATGGTAAAGTAATATATACTAGTATATTAAATATTATTATAAATTGGATCTTTTCTGTTTTTGATTTCTATTCTGATCCAAAATTTTAAAAAGTTTCTTGATAAAAATGTAGAAATTTTTTAAGCGAACTCTAGCTAATCCAGAATACAAATAGATTTTCAATTTAGCGAGGAGAAAATGACTAAATCTACAAAATCAATTGCAAATGTATTAATGTTTACTTAGATAAATAAAACTCTCTCTCTATATATATATAGGATTATAGTCAATCTTCCAAATGAAATAGGTCCTTTTCTAATCAATCGGCCAAATGGATTGATCCGAAAAACCTGCTTGGGCAGGATTTCCAGGATTAACTGCAGTCAAGTGTGAAAAGGCCTTTTTCGATTCTTGTGTAAGACGTTTTAATGAACAACTTCGATAGTATCCAATAATACATTTCGGATCTTGAATTCTAAATATGTTTCTGAAAATTTTTCGATCAAAGCGAGAAGATTTTAATTAGTTTTCTGATTGATCTAAATTGATTTTTTTATATGAGTATCTTATACTAAACTTTAAATTACTTCAATGTTAAAGGTTTTTTACCATTGTTCTGCTTGAGAACTACAGCAATGGCAGACATAGTAGAAAATTTTATTTAGTTTATATGATATGTATTTTTTTATAATGATATTGATACAAGAAGAAGTTGCACCAAAAAGGTACAACCTTTGTAGTCCTGGGCAGACCCTTGTATCATGAAAATAAGAAGAAATTTAGGAATTGGGTCGGAGTCGAAGGTAAATCTTTATGGACCATCTTATGTGATTTGATATCTAATGAATTTTGACAATTGGGTTTCAAATAAAAAATAATAATAAATTGATTGAATTGCTTTAAAACCACTAAATATATCAAGACGAATTAATAATTGGTTGTTTTGTAGTAAGATTAAGAGTTAATTAGATTTTGGTTAAAATTGGAACACTCATACTTGACCTTGTACTGTTAAAAACACAGACTTATTGACAATATTTAATATCTCTTAAATTATCATTTTTTGAATTTTTTTTTTTATTTAAATATTTTGAGCTATTACTTTAACATACAGGGAAGGCATGGTCAAGTATTGTAATAGTGCATGAAAAAAGTGTTTTTTTTCCTTCTTTTTTTCGAAATATCTCAAAAACGGCTGAAACTATTTTGATTAAAAAAATTGGGCGGGACCATGGCATTTCGCTCTACAAAAAAGCTCAAATAAGTGAACATCGAAAAAATTATATTTTTCGAGATAATTATTGTTTTGTCAAAATGTCTGTTAGTCTGTCTGGTTGTTCGGTTGTCTGTTAGTCTGTGCGTTAATAAATTTTTGTGGACGAGCTAGCTCAAAAACAATAGTTTGAATATCGAAACCAAATTTCATACGTAGTTTTGGTCCATTGAGATTAAGAGCTGATTAGATTTTGGTGCATATCGACTCAAAATTAAGGGGGTGGAGGGGGGGGGGGTTAAAAATTAAAAATCTAGTCCATTTGAGCAAACTCAACCAAATTTTGTATACATAATCAGTGGACCACCAGAAGTCTAAAAATGCAAAAACTAACCGCCCAAAATGGGGGAGGGGGTCAAAAAATGAGAATCTTGGCCATTTACCAAACTCAACCAAATTTTATATACATAATCAGTGGGACCCCAAGAAGTATAAAAATTCAAAAACTAAACCCCACCCCTACATGATTATAAATAATTTTAGGGTCCAGGTTGTATGGTAAAGTCAAGTGTATGGCCACATCAGAACACGTCAGCTTATTTTTTAGATATTTTGAACAAACTATAAAGCTGTTGGTGTGTGGTAAATTCGTATAGATGGTTAGTTACAGTATCTAATTTATTTCATCAACTCGACTCCAAAGTTATACTTACCAATCTTTGTAATTTATACGCTTCACTGTAAAACAATCAATAAATTCACTTAACACTTAATCTATATTAAATTTGAATCTAGTTATAAAAAAATAAAAAACATTTAGCTATAAATAATTAGTAGAAAGAAATACTTTCTTATTTTCGCATTTAAAAGTTTTATTGTTCCTTAGCTCTCCTGGCTAGAGTTTCGTTTTAAACATTCCTGAATGAACTCTTGGTTATTTATGTATCTTTTTATTTTGAAAAAATCTATTTTAACCATTGATAAAATATTTTCATTAGTTCATTAGTTAACAAAATATACCTATATCTATATGATGTTATATAAACTTCCGAAGTCACTTATCTGTAATATGAAATTACATCTGTTTCCTTTAAAATTTAAAAAAATAATCCTTTCTTAATAAAGATTCTCATCCACTTCTATCGTTCAAATGTGTTCTTGTTTTTCTAAGATAGGGAAGAAAAAATATAAAAATGTCTTGAAGAGAATATCGAATCGTTCAACAAAAAATTCTGACAAGATTTGTGAGAAGGTTTTGAAAAGGGGTTTGTAGGAAGGGCTGTAGGAAGGGCAAAGATAAAAAAAAAAATGAATATTCATTCAACTGAACAGAATAAGGTAGAGAAAAAATTTCGATAAAATGTCCTTCTAGAAAATATAAACTCTGAAGGAAGTGTTTAAAGATGAACATTAGTTTAATTATTAACTAACTTAAGATAGTTGTTTCGTGACAATACTAGCAAAAAGTTAATGCTAGAGTATATAGAACAGACAATAAGGATTCATAATTCATAAGTCCAAAACTTTTTGCTGTTTATGTACCACTACTAGCCAATCCAGTGCTCGTTTCACAAATCTGACAACACTGTCCGAGCTTGTATACATTTTATTATAGAAATGTCAGATAAAATACATTATAAAGGGAGATTTATAAAACAAAAAGTTCTTAATAAGCGATTGAAAGCTGTTGCGACAATATCTGAAGCGAAAAAAGTACTAAAGTTAACCCACTTTTTAGGTTAAATAAATGCGTTGTTGACAGTTTGTTTTTAGTGTAAATTTTTCATTATACATTTTTCATTATTTATTAATTATTATCTCAGAAACTGTGTTGTAACTATGAATTAAAATTTTCTTAAAAAATCTATTACTTATTGTTTAATGTTGGTTTAGTTTTTTATAACAATGGTAAGAAGAGTTTCTTAATTATAATTAAATATGTATGTAAACTTTCCGATATCCCGTATAGTGCAATGTATAAGAGTCTGAAAAACTATCTTTGGAATTTAATATCTCCGGAACTATGTTGTTCATAAATTTCGTTTTGCCACCAATCGATGAATCAGTATTTAAATAATAATCTCTCTAAATTTCAAAAAAATCCTAAGAAAACAACCTAAGTTAAATAACTACCTTAAAACTTTGATAAGATCGATTTAAATTAAAAAATTTAATTAAATAATTTGAGTCTTGATTGATTGCTTAGGAACGTTAAGCTTATACTTAAAATTGATTATTTATTAAAAGAATGAATTTCAGATAAAAAGATAGACTGGTCCTCGATTAGTTTCAAGCTGTTGTTGTCTATTTATTTACTTACTTAGTCCTAAGCCTTTTCTACCGTTAGATAGGTGTTAGTTGAGTCCCGTATTTTTGCCTCTATGGCATTCTGTCCTGTGTTAGTCCTCGTATTCCATTCCATGTATTTCCCCTTTTTTCGACCTCTCTAATTTCTTCGATGCATCTTGTTCTGGGTCTTCCTTTCTTGCTCTTCCCCAGCACTCGTGTTTCAATCACTATTTTTGTAAGTCAGTCGTACTACATTTGGTCTGAACCGAGGGGTGAACCTCGACCTAAAATCGTGTACACCTACTACCACTTGCACTTTCATTTCCAAGCAGAAGACAATAGATGACAATAGATTATCTAATGAATTTCAAAGTAATTCGAAATAATTCCAAAGACGGTGTACACCTAATTCCAATCCGGTTGACCTTTGGTCTGAACTCATCTGAGTTGTCCTTCAATTACTTTACCAGTTATAGGCTATATTTGTAAGATCTGTCTGAATATGTGTTTTCTTATTTATTTCTTAATTTTTACTTGTAATTGAATAACAATATATTTATTTCAAATGACTTTATGACTAACCACCTGCCGAATCTGATGATGTGCTGATCACCATATTCGCCTAATCGCCCTAATCCAACGGTCTCCAACCTTTTTATAGTACCGTACCTGTACGTTGTAAACAATTTGATACCGTACAGGTAAATCAAAAATTTTGAAATGGGGAAAAATTCACCCGGTATACATACACAAATTAAAATAATTTTTGTAAAATGTAATGATTGGATAATTCTTTTTTGAAAAATATTTGATTTATGATTGTGCGTAATGTGATCTACATGTAAGTAATTTTAAGATTTTGTAAACTACTATAACCATGACTAATCATACCCTTTGTAAATTTTTTAGTGTTCTTAACAACGAATAAGTTTATTTGTATATGGTCTGAAGACGAATACGAGATGTATTCGAAACATGTAGCCAAGCATTTATTAAAATAAATTAGGATATATAAAAAATAATTTTAAATAAATCTCCTGAGTTTAATACACTTACCTTAACAGCTTCTTAATATTTATGAATAATACAATTACTATTGATTAATAATATGCAATTAATTTAAAGATGTTTGAAACACAAAACACAATTTTTAGTAGAACTCAGACACAGTTATAATTCGCAATATATAATTTCTTGAAAACTAACTATGAATTTTAGGCCCTTTCGTTATATAAGTATTGCTAATTTTCCTGGAGGTAGTAATTCGCTTATCTTAGAAATTCCAGGGTCCTGACAAGCAGATGGTCTAGTTCTAATAATCTGCATCACAACAGGCAAGTGCCAAATTTTTATGGGGTGGTCATAAATAACACATTCAGGTGTAGATTAGGTAAATCCCATCAAAGTATTACAACACTAACAATGGATAAGAAATTTCTAACTAAAATATTAACATGTATGGATTATTAGTTATTATAGTAATTTCTTTTCTTTTTTCGTAATACAAATTTTTAATAGATTTTTGTTTTAAATTGTAAAATCATTCGCGTACCGGTAGCTCCTTGTCCGTGTACCGGTTCTGGTACGCGTACCCAAGGTTGGGAACCACTGCCCTAATCTATTAGAGTGACAGAAATATATTTTTTCCACAGTCCAATTAATGGAGGTATCCTTCAAAACAAGAACATATTTGTCAGCCCTCATGCTTTCCTGATTTCTTAGTCATTTGCTCACGAAATATCTGTAATATCCCATTTCTATGGACGAAAATGGTTATTTTAATAATTTTCTCTAGAATTTCTTATAAAATATGAAGAAGAATTATTTATCAAGGTGGATGTCGTATACGTTGGAGAATTAAATTATTAAAAACTAATTTATGAGATGGCAAAGAAAGGAATTTCTTGAGATTCATTTACACAATTTAAACTGATTAATGGAATCAACTGACTATACTCATGTACAGCTTTTAATTTATGATATTAAACATAAATTTTATTTATTTAATGATTTATTAAAATTTTCTATTCGATTGACTTATTAAGGGCATTTGTCTTTCCCACGACCTTCAGTGTTTCAAGACCTGCATCAAAGGTACTTTTGACTCCGACCTAGCTCCTGAAATGTTTCCCTCTTATTCTTCTTTTCATGATGCAGGTTTTAATTCTGGCCTAGATAAGTTTCACGTTTTTAGGGTAACTTCTTCTCGAATAAATATCATCAAAAAAAGCTTAAGAAATAAATAAATAAATACCTAAATAAATCAATACGTCCTTTATTAATAAGGATTATTCCGAAGTATTGTCCTTTATATTTATCTATTTTTTATTACTGACATTTTCGTGATTACTGGGAGAGGCCGAGAACAGAATTAAACTCTGAACGTAAAACAAAAATTTTAACTTATACTTAATTGTTATTTGAATCAGAAAAGAAATTAACCGGAATTTTTTTAAGTGAAATCCCTCCGAAAGAGAACCCAAAAATAAAATACTATAATAAACTGGGGTATTTTTGCTAAAATTAATTAATAAAAAAAATTGTCTAACTAAAGAAAAATACAAAAATGATAAAAATAAACAAATTTAGCCACCGATCGACACGTAGTAGTTATATTGGACCTATTATTGTTGCTTGTGTTCAATAAATAGTTATGATTAATTATGGGTAATATAAACAAAATTTCAACCTTAAACAAACTATAAGAAAATTCTAAAACCGTTGAATAAAAATATGTTGCAATATTTTGACAATTCGTTAACTCAGATGAAATATATTAAGAAATCTTATTTGTATTTAAATTAGCTTAAAATATTTTTTTTATTACTTTACTATACAGGGTATGGTCATGTATTGTAATCGTGCATGAAAAAAGTGTTTTTTTTGCTTATTTTTTTCGAAATATCTCAAAAACGGCTGAAAGTATTTTGATTAAAAAAATTGGGTGAAACCGTGGCATTTTGGTCTACAAAAAAGCCTTAATAAGTGAACATCGAAAAAATTATATTTTTCGAGATAAATAATTGTTTTGTCAAAATGTCTGTTAATTAGTTAGTCTGTTATTCTGTTAGTCTGTGAGTTACCAAATTTTGTGGACCAGCTTGCTCAAAAACTAGTGGGAATATAAAAACCAAATTTCACATGTAGTTTTGCTGCATTGAGATTAAGAGCTGATTAGATTTTGATGCATATCGACCCAAAATTAAGGAAGGTGGAGGGGGGATTAAAAATTAAAAATCTAGGCCATTTTAGCAAACTCAACCAAATTTTGTATGCATAATCTGTGGGCCCCCAGAAGTCTAAAAATGTAAAAACTAACAGCCCAAAATGGGGGTGAGGGATGAAATTCTAGGCTCTTGTACCAAACTCAACCAAATGTTATATACCTACATAATCCGTGGGCCCACAGAAGTCTAAAAATGCAAAAGTTAGCCCCCCCACCCCCAACATGATTATAAATAATTCTATTAAATATTAAATATAAGTTAGGGGCCAGGTTGTATGGTAAAGTCAAGTCGATGGCCACATCAGAACGTGTCAGTTTATTTATTTATACGTAGTGTAGGTAATTAAATTAAAAGGTCTGAAGAGACTTCAGGGTAGATAAAACAAAATAATCTAAGGACATATGTACCCAAAAGAGCAGATTTATTAGACTTAAAGCAATTGTGGAATTACATAATAGGTCATTAATTCATTAAGATGAAAAGATATAATTTGCAAATATTTTGTAAATAAAAAAAGATAAAAGTGCAGCATTAAAAAAAATTAACAAGGAAAAAGTGGAGATACCATAATAGAGCCTATCTCGCTCAATGGAACCAAAGAAAAGCTGTATTATACCAGCTTTATATTCAAAATTCTTCCCTTTTCTCTGCGCTTGGATAACAAAAGATATATTATAAAATGGAGAAAAAATGATCTTTGGAATATAAAAGACTTTTAATTACTAAAGAATCATAACAAGTTAATAAATTAGACATGATTTATAAAATATTATGATATTTCCTTCTAGAACATTGACATTGAATTAATCAATAAATCTAATTTATATACTACTATTAGGGTCAAGAGCAAAATAATTTTCATTACTTATAATTATTATTAATTCTATTTATCATTAAAAAATTGTTAATTTATATAATATAAGTTTCTTTCTTCTTTACTTTCAACACCTCTTTTACTATTAAGAAAAATCTTTTCCATTTTATTTTTTCTTATATTTCATTCACTCTAATATTATATTAATCTTTTAAATAACTGTCAAAAAAACTTAACTAAAATTTAAATAAATAAAATTAAAATTAATTTGGGTGCATGTTTAGATTGTATCTTATGAAATTATAGTCAATCACTTAGGCAGGGAAATTAAGGAGGTTGAAAATGGATCATCACAGTTTAGAATAAGTATCAAACTCGAGTCCCTTTTCGAATAAAATTTCTGGCTAAATCTTGGGCATTTACCAAACTCAACCAAATTTTGTATACATAATCAGTGGGACCCCAGAAGTCTAAAAATGCAAAAACTAACCGCCCCCTACATGATTATAAATAATTTTACGGGCCAGGTTGTATGCTAAAGTCAAGTGGATGGCCACATCAGAACACGTCAGCTTATTTGTTTAAAGGAAAAGTACATATTCACGAATCCCATAGTTGAACAAATTTAATTTTTGTTTGATATATTAATGAATATAAGGAAATAGAGTAGGCGGAGGAAGTATATCTCGAGCCCAGCTTATACCGTCAGAGCTCTTGAAAATGGGGGGGGGGGTCAAAAAATGAAAATCATGGGGTTTTACAAAACTCAACCAAATTTTGTATACATAATCAATGGGACCCCAGAAGTCTAAAAATGCAAAAACTAACCGCCCCCTACATGATTATAAATAATTTTAGGAGCCAGGTTGTATGGTAAAGTCAAGTGGGTGGCCACATCAGAACATGTCAGCTTATTTGTTTAAAGGAAAAGTACATATTCACGAATCCCATAGTTGAACAAATTTAATTTCTGTTTGACATATTAAGGGATATAAGGAAATAGAGTAGGCGGTGGAAGTATATCTCGAGCCTCGCTTATGCTTCATAGCTCCTAAATATTGGGCTGTGCGTATGTATAGCGTTCGTCGAAAGAGATCATTGCAAGCTTGGTCTGATCCAGGGTAACACTCAAATTAGATAATTTCTGGCAAAACTTCAAGGAATATGATTCAAAGAAAATGTCTGGAAGATTCCTATCAATGTCCATAGATATTAGTCAGCATTGAGTCTTGCCTGCATTAAATCCCCAGTTTTTGAGTGTACAAAAATCGAAGAATCGAATTATTATTGGGTTGATGTATAATTATTGCGTCTTTTTCTCGCGACTTTTTTTTTCTTTAAAAATTGCCGTTTTGTTTAATTTTTTCTCATAAAAATAATCTTCTCTTCTGAAGATGCGTATCGAAAATCATATCCATATTCGCCATATTATGCCCTACCACTTCGAGATAGGTTGGAATTCAGCAGGGTTTTGCGATCTCAACCAACTTTTTGGCGAAGAAACAATCAGCAAAAGCCTAGTTGAAAGATGGCACACACCACATTGCCTACTTACAGTGGACGCATTTCGGTATTCGTTTGGGTGAAACACCTGGCGAAACGCAAACCTTTCTTTTTGACGTTTTTGTAGAGAAGCCACGATTTAGCCCCAGTGACGAGATTTTTCAGGAATGGAGTTTGCTCGTATCGCTGCAGCAAATGGGTGAAAATTCGCTTTATTGTAGTCGGAGAGTTTGTGGGGGACCCATCCAGCCAATTTCCGTACTTTTCCGAGCTTTTTGAGACGACGAACGGTGGACGAATGGTTCACATTGAAGTATTCGGCCAACATTCTGGTTGGCATGCTTTCGTCCACTTCACCTTGGCTGCCAAAAGTGCCTGATCGTCGAAATTTGATTGACAACCTCTTCCTTCTTCATCTGCGAGGTTTGTATCGCCCGATTTGAAGTTCTTGAACCGTCTTTCAACTTGGTTTTTGTTGAAAAGTTCGTTGAGTTTGCTGCATTTCAACCTTTCTCAAAGTGGTAGAACTCATATAGTAAAGTGGTAGAATTCATATAGTATTTAGTCTATAGACGGCGTATATGGATATAATTTTCGATATGCATTTTCATTAACTGAAAAGAGAAGATTATTTTTATGAAAAAAATTTAAACAATACACGCCAGTTTTTAAAGAAAAAAAAGTCGCGAAAAAAAGACGCAATAATTATGCACCAACCCAATAATCGAAGATTATGTCTATACGCGATTATTCTGCAAATATTGAATATAATGGAGAGTATTATCATCTGCGTAACTGAATTGATTGAATATGAGAGAAAATACATATTCCTATATAGAAATTTCAATAAATAATAAAACGATAACCTTTGAGTAAAAATAAATAGATGAACGAATCAATCAATAAACACTACTCACGTGTTATGGCGATAAAGCTGATAGCACAAGTAAATTTTTATACAAAATTATATTTTGGAAAGGGTGAATAAAATATAGAGCTCGTATTCCTCTCCCTGATTTGTCATTTAGAAATTTAATCTTTCATCTTCATATAGTATTCAGTCCACAGACTGGTTTAACCCAAATATAACCCAATCCAAAGGCAATTCTTTCCCTCCTCTGAAGTCCTATATCCCTTATCAGTGTGGGGATTTTGGAAAATTGAGCTTGTCCCTATCGCTATTATTAAAAGTCCATCTAGATTGCACAATTTTAATGATAAATTTTTGCATTGTGATGAGTTTTTCTCATTAACATTGTGCAATCTAGTTAGTATCAGCACAGAACTTCGTATTTGGTAGACTAATTGTTGAGAAGGATTAATTAATATTTTTTCTTTTGAATTAAACCTCATTTTGGCTTGAACAATTTTCAACTTGATCTCTTTTCGACTCCTCCCGTCCCATTTCATCGTTATTAAAGAAATATAGATATGATGGAATTATCAATTCATTAAGTTATCATTAGAATTTATCTCTGAATGGAGAGGAAATAAATGATACGGGGTTTCCATTAAGTCATTTAAATTGATTTAATTCATTCATGAATCTAAAACTTGACATCCTCTAGTGGTTAGCTAGTTGGATTTTTTTTATTTGCGCGTAAACCAACAAATTAGCTCATTAAAATTACTCGAGCGTACCTCGATGGGGACCTGAATTCATATGCAATTTTCATTTATAGTGTTCCGTCTAAAAAAAAAGTAGGACCTTATTAATGTCGCTACGATATCTGACTGTTGGTTTGTACGTCTGTCAGAGCAAAGTAGTTCGTAAACTAACTGGAATAAAAACTTGGAATTTATAATACATATGTGTAGTTCATTGTAAAAGTGAATTATCTCCTTATATTAAAATTTTGAACAAAAGAAAACAATTAAAGTTGGGGTTTTTTGTTGAAAAAATAAAAACAAAATAAACAATACACTTTACAACATTAAATTCTAATAAAGATGACGAAAAATACCTTGCGGTAAATTAAATATATAAAAGAAAAATTAACTTTTTCGATAATAAAGACTTTTTTCAAACAAAAAAAAACCCTTTCAAATTCAAAAACCTTAAGTCCTTTTAAAAATAGAAATTTAATTATTCATAAAAACTCTCAATGTGACAAAATACTTTTTCAGAATATGTGTTGAATAATTCATTTAATATTCCTCATGGAAGATAATAGTTGAAAACTTGTCAAAAGAAACAGCTAAAGTGGGGTTTTTTGACTAAAAACTCATTATTTCTTACATCATTATATCCTAATTCAATAACATTAAATACAATAGTAAATTATACATATGTATTCAAAAACAAAATTACCTCTTTATCAATAACAAAAGATCTATGCAGACAAAACCTTTAAGTTGAACAACCCCACTGTCCCTTTAAAAATAGATACTGTCTTCATTCAATAAAAATCACCCCATAAACATTTCAAAATTTGTCTTGAACTAATAGACTCCCCTCCTCCCCAATTACTCTTTCACTCACTCTCAGGTAGGAAGACCTGAAAGACCATGCCGTTAGTTCAACTAAACAAAGTCAATTTGGTTTGACTAAGGTCCAGTTGTATGTCGGTTAGTAAACTCTTTTTAAAGGTTGACAAAGGGTAAAACCTTAAAATTCACCTTGTGCCCGGCGGGATGGCCAATCAGATGAAAGTGCCGTCATCTGATTGGCCATCCCATCGAACACAAGGTGAATTTTAAGGTTTTGCCATTTGACAACGTTTAAAAAGAGTTTACCAACCAACATAGAACTGCCCTTAAGTTAATATTTCTATAATAACTTGAAGACAACTTCAGAATTAGAGTCTGAAATGTCATAGAAAACACAAGAAAATTCTAAATTCTTTTAATTTTTCTAATTATAGATGATTCATGAATCAATCTGAAAGAATTAATTAAAAATAGAAAAAATATTAATTAAAATTTTTTGAATTTGTCGATTAATCATAAAAATTATGAGGATTTTGATGACAAATCAGCTTTTCGTTCAAAAATTACATCTTAATTGTTTATCTACAAGATAACAAAAGTTTATTAGATCATATTCAGGACTATAAGAATCGAAACCTCAGAGATAGACAATTAAGGGGCGATTTTTGAAGGAAAAAGTGATGTCTTCAAAATCTTATAATAATAATGTAAAATAGGTTTTTTCCGTGAGTAGAAGTTTTTGATAAATACTATAATTCATGTTTTATCAGGTGAAAATCCTTAAATTAGGTTTAAATAAGAAATGTAATAAATGAAGAAAGAGGAATCAGCCAAAGTTGGATGCGCTGGGTTCAATAAAACACCTTGAATAAAACGTTTCGGACTGAATTTATTTGGCCATCTTCAGTTAATTGGGAGTTATAGACAAAATGTGTTACATATATGTGATCGAACCAAGCCTTGTCAAAAATAAAAATTGTAGCTTCATGCAAATTTATAACGTGCCTGTGCCCAAAGGATCGGAATGAATGTAATTAATAATCCTTTAGACACATGCACGTTATAAATTTGCATGAAACTACAATTTTATTTTTGACAAGACTTGGTTTGATCACATATGTGTACCGCATTTTGTGTATAACTCCCAATTAATTGAAGATGACCAAATAAATTCAGGCCGAAACGTTTTATTCAGGGTGTTTTATTGAACCCAGCGCATTCAACTTTGGCTGATACCTCCTTCTTCATCTAATACAGTTTCATCACAGCCACGAACTCTAACAAATTAAATAAGAATTGGTTAAATCTAATCTATACATGTTCTGTGTAAGATAGAAAACCCTGGGTAGGCAAGTGCCAAAAGGGCTTGGCTGCTTTTTCTGTTTGAAAATATTCCCTGAACGTTGTTTGGGAGCAAATTGTTTAGCCGGATGTCACGCTAGTGATTCCTATTCGGCTAAAACTATTTTGAAATTTAATAACAACTTTATTAACCAATAAAAAATTAGAAAAAAATGTTTAACAATTTCAAAAACTTCGACCTCGAGGCCCGAAGATATCACGATCGAATGTCTCTTTTAACCGACTTCAAAAAAAGGACGAGGTTATTTAAAAAATTTTTTACATATCGTCGGCTTAGAGTGTAAACCTGCTAACTCCATTTTTTATCATATATGACATATTAATACCGTTCGAAAGAAAAAGAGATGCAGCATCGTCCAAGTAAAACTGCTACTTAAAATTATGATCGTAAGTTGTAGAAAAAAAATGTGAAAGATAGTTTCTTTCCATAAAACAATATTAAATTTTGTTTGTTTTTTCTCTGCCCTGTAAAATTTCCTTGTTGTGAGTTAGCAGGTTTACTCTCTAAGGCGACGATATTTTTTCTTGTGTCTTTATTTTGGTAAGGGGAAAAATTGAGAAAACCCCCTCATACTTAGAACAATAATAAAACAATCAATTAATACTAAAAATGTTAAAATTTACATTTTTATGCCCACATCTCTACTCTATTGTAATATTAAATACTTCAAATCACAAAAAACAATTTATAAAAGTGGAATTAAATAAATATATTCAACGTAACTTTTTTCTATTGCCCTTCCAAATGAATCGACTAAACCCTTTCAGATTCTGATTAACTATAATTTAAATTAGTTATCAAAACAGGTAATCGATAAACGGAGAGAGGAAATGATATATCCATTAGATCTACCAAAATTTCCACTATTTTACATTTCTAATTTTGTACCTGTTACAAATTAATAGCAAACTTCATTTAAGAAAGCGGAGATTACTCGCAATATCATAAATACACAACGTTACATCTTTCACTGAATATTCAACAGTGAAATAAAAGGGGTTATTCAAAGATTATTGTTAATCTGATTTAATTCGGTGTATAATCTGGAGACAGAGTCAGTTAAGATCAAGTGTATTTTCTAAATTTACATTTATTTTTTATTTTAAGGTAGTTCTTTCACAAATGCAAAAATTCAAGAAGTCTTTGAAACTTGGAATATAAGTCATTAAAAGCATAATACACATGCTGTTAAAATTTGAAGACGATTTACCAAACCAAAGATGAAATAATTGCAATTAAAAAATGACATTTTTTCCATAGGGTAGATACGGAAAGGGTGGGGATATGATCATTATTTTATTTTTTTTCATTGAAGGACTTTCACCATCTTGATGAAAAACTAATATTTGTTAGAATAAAATATTCGGAGTAACTTAAAAAAAAAATGAAATTATTTACCACTTAGTTTTGATAAAAAACAAAAAAACAAACATATTTGGGCGATTATTTTTAGTGGAGGGGATATAAGCACAATGGCTTGGAAAGGATCGGGCACGTATGTGTGTATACATATAGAGATTTCGTGTGAGTGGACAGTCACGTTAAAAAAACATAACCTAAATTTTAGTTCCGTTCATATTTATAGAGTGGTTACGAGGCTAAAACTTTTTGTGTGGATTGTCGCGAAAGAACCTCCTTAAATCATGAAAATGGAAAAAATAATTTATTTTCTGTGTCCTTTTTTATTTATTATTTGGTTAATTTATTACATTTATTTACTTTTTTTTTGAATAAACAATAATCGTAATAATATTTATGTTTAGAAGACATTGATTATAATAAAATAATTAAGAAGGAAAAAGTGAAACTTTTCAAGATTGGGTATGTTTTTGTGATTTGGAAATTATTTTATTAGCTAATAATTTGAGCTAGAAAGCGGTAACTTTGACACACAGGTGCAGGTTAGTAAAGATTATTGATACAAATTATGTGTTTAGATTTGATAGCTCGATTTCTTCTGATTTTTACAAATTTTCTGCATTTTAGAGCAAGAAGTGAATCTTAAAAATGTAATGAATTCTTCGGATTGGAAATACAAATATTTTGCCACCAGAACTAACTTTTTACAACCTTCTTTTCTTGATATTAACTCCTGGCTATTTGAAAATATTTTTTCATTAGTTCCAACTCTTCTAAGATCTCGATTGATTGAATCTTACCTCTTATATAAAAAAAGAGAGATGATAGAATCTATTTCAAGGTTGAATTATTTGTAGAGCCAAGTCTTGAATGATCGATGGTGGTGAGGTGAGGCAGTATATATGGAAATTTCGAATTTTTTGGACGTTTCGGTTAAAATGTTGAGCAATGATTTATTTATTTATTTTGCCATTATTCTAAGTGATCTGAAAAAAATTGGAAAAAAATCAAATAAATAAATATTATAAATTAATTAATGTTATTTATGTTTAAAAATACGAGATGTATTCTAAACGGGGTCAAAAGAAATCATGAAAAAAAATATTTCTATGGAAATTGATGAAGCAAATGAAGGATTTTATTCTTAAATTACTATAAATTTGAATAAAGATTATATATATATAATTAAGGTTTTGTCTGTACATTGCTCCAAATCACGCCAAATTTTGATTGCACACGTTTCAAGCAAAGTTATGAACGAAAACACCCTCCTTTCTGTATGTTTCCGTCGTTTCCGAAAAGTTGCTCACGATTCACGTAAGATGTCTTCTAACTTACGTTTTTAGCTATATAACGTTTTGATATTTTGTCCCCAGAAGGGGGTTTGGAGGGCGCGCGAATGAAAATTATCAAATAACTCTTAAACTATTAACTCTACGGCAAATTTTATTATGAGCAAAGTTGTAGGGGATGTGATTTCTGACAACTTTTGTTTAAAAAATTCCCCCAAAAAACCACCTAAAAAGGGGACGAGGGTCAAAAAATGAAAATCTTACCCTTAGAGCCAACTTAACCAAATTTTGTATACATAATCTGTGGGTCACTAGAAGGCTAGAAATGAAAAAACTGGGTGCGGGGTGGAGTGATGGTGCGGGGGTGGGGTCCGGGTGGTGCAGGGTGGAGTGGAGGGTTTAGTTGAGGGTCCAGAGGCGTAGTGGGGTGGTGCGGGGTGGGATCCGGGGTGGTGGTGTGGGCCGGGGTGTAGGGTACTGGGGGTGGGGTGGTGCAGTGAGGAAAGAGGGTTCAAGTGAGGATCCAGAGGCTTAGTGGGGTGTGGGGGGATAGCGGGGTTCAGGTGAGGGTCCAGAGGAGTAGTGGGGTGGTGCGGGATGGGAGCGGTGGTTGGGCACCGATCCATGGTGCGGGGGTGGGAGTTGCTGGGTGGGGTTCGGGGTGGGGGGTGGGGTATGAGGGGGGGTTCGTGGGCTGGGGTTCAGGGGTCGAGCCATCTGGCTAGCAAGAGGGCCGCCGAAGGCGGGCCTTGCAGCTAGTAATTTAATATTATTAAAGGCATATTTTGAATTTTCTTCTATCTGACAAGTTCAAACTTAAATTCTTAAATTAAATAATATTAAAACTAAATGTTTTCTAATTGTTTTTCTCACATTTAATAGAAATTCCTGAGAATGCATATACGAGTCATACATTAAAATAGTAATTAAATGTTTTTCGGTATATTTGTTTTAACATAAATTTTGAAAAGCTGATAAAATTGATTAATGTTTATAAATATATATATTTTTTAGAATTTTTAAACGTGATCTAATGTTTTAAGTAATTCACGTTTGTAAAATTATATAATATTAGAAAATAATCTATGAAGATGAGATGACGTTAATATAATTGAAAGACATAAATCAAAAAACACTATTCATTTAATGATAGACTATGATAAAAACCGAGGGGTGAATCGAGACCTAAAATCGTGTACACCTACTTCCACTTCCACTTTCATTTCCAAGTAGAAGACAATAGATAACGATAGATTATCTAATGAATTCCAAAATAATTCCAAGTAAATCCAAAGATGGTGTACACCTAATTCCAATCGCGGTTCACCCCTCGATAAAAACATTTCAAAATTGGTAATTATTAGGATTCCATACCAAGAAATATAAAAAGATCAGAATTAAACTAATAGGAGACCCGGCACTAACAAACCCACTCGACTCCCTGGCTCACCGAAGAAACGTTTCTGCCCTTTCCCTGTACTACAAATACTATCATGGTATCTGTTCAGTCGAGCTGAAATCAATTATCCCCCCCTAAAGCCCTCTTTAAGAGAAACACGTGGTTATCGAACGCTTAGCACCCATTTGCTGTCAAATTTGATAAAAATCGAACAATCGCTTTCGCCAACTCTTTTATTCCTATAACCTTCAGAGACTGGAACTCGCTCCCAGCCACCGTCTTCCCCGTGACTTATAACCTTCAGCTGTTTAAGACCCGTATCCACAGATACCTTCGACCCCTACCCAGCCCATAAAAACCCTTCTTCTTCTTTTCACGATGGAGGGGCCAACCCAGGCCTTTAGGGGATGCACCTTTTTGGTGTAACTCCTTCATCATTTTCATTTAAAAAAAAGAACCTCTAGACTCAAATTTCACAAACTCACACATATTGTCTAAAAATCACTTTCATAGATTTATGGAATATTGAAAAGTCAAAATTTATAAAAATCTTAACTTCGATTATTTTAACGAAAACAATATTTCCATCACTAGTAATAGAACCATCACCTTTTATTTTTTATGAATAATGGAAATAAAAACGAAACCCTTTTTTGTGAGTTTTCATTTCTGTCTGACCCGTCAATCACATCCCTGTAGCTTCTAAACTATTAAAAATATAGGATCGTGAATTTACCAAGTAGCTAGTTTGATGATCCACAAATAGTTCAATCATTAAATCGTCAAAGTTAAAAAAAAATATTCAGGACACACCCTCAAACAAAAAATGCTAATGAAATGAAAAATTTCACCCAGGGCATCGATTGGGGGAAAGATGCAGCCTCACAAAATGTCAACCCATGGTCGTAGCCAAAGTTAGATGGTGTTAAAATATAACTTCTAGACCTGAATATACTTAAATATTTGAAAGAAAACAGGAAAAAAATTTCAAGACTCGGTATGCTCTGCGCAAATTATGGGGTACGAAAGGTATAAGCTAAAAAGTTTTAATTTTGAATAGGTGTTTATAATTGTATAAATGAAATATTCAAATGCCGTATTTTAGCTTATTAGCTACAACCGTTCGATAGCTCACCATATAATTTTTTTTTCTTGTGATTTTCTGAGTTTTTGAAATGTAAGTTCTGAAACTAGAAAGTTCAAAATCTAATTAGTTCTTCATTTTGGAAATAGAAACATTTTTACACCAACAATGAGCTTTCTATGACCTTCCATTATTGAGTTATCGTGATTAGTGCAAACCAGTCAGATAGAAAAAATCATACTTGAAAATTATTTTTACCAGACATTTTTAAACACGATGGGCATAAAAAATTGAAGATTTTCAAAATTTTAGCCCGAATAGTAGGGTGAGCTTAGGGTGAATACTATATAATATCAAGATCACTAATATGTTTGGTAGTTTGATGTAAACGTACTACAGCCTGGAATATTCGTACTAGAGCCTATTGAAAACATTCAATCTCATAAATCTAGGGAAGATGAGTTGTGCTACTAGCAAACCGCCTCAGGGGTAGGAATTGCATTCCGCTTAAATTGATATCAGTCCTAATGAAGGAATCAAGAATTACAACTCTGTATATTCACTATTAATGAAAATTCAATATATACGGAATATTCCTTCAGTGTAAGATTTGTCTAATCATTTTAAGTATTTATTATGTTAGTATCAAAAGTTCTCTATGTCTTCTAATCTAGTTTCATAGATTTTAACAACAAAGAGGTATTGGCTAACAGTTCGTTTAGAGCAAATAATACTTGGGACAATAGAATATATATTATTAATCTTCTCAGTAATATAAGATAAATTATGTTTTACTTAAAAGGAAATCAAATTGGATTTGTTTGATTGCATGTTGATGGAAGAAGCCATCGTTCCTCGATACAACCTTTTTGATCTCCTCTTAATTAAACTTTAATACTAGGGACGATCGGTCGTAGGGACTGTTTTGAATCTCAATTGAAATCCGAAACAAGTATTTGATTATTAATATTGTGTCTTTTAAAAGGTCCATTTTCTGCCTATACTAGCAATGTCCTATACCTAACGTGAAGATATAACTCCGCAACTCTAACTCTCTCCCTTTAGTATCAATTAATTTCGGATGCGAATGCCAGTAGAATGATTGGAACTGGGAAGACTGTAAAAATATCAGCAGTAGCCTGAGTAGGTTCACCCACTTCAGAAAAACCGTCCCAGATCGGTGATCCTTTGGAACTGATGTTTTAATAGGCCCATTGGCAATATTTGTCTTAAGTACATATAAATGAACTAAACTAAAAAGAATCCTATTCATATTTTTCATGTTGTATGTTGTGGCTCTTTTCTCAGAAACCAGTTAACCGGTTTCTTTAAAACTCGTTTTCGGATAACTAAATACTCGAAGAGAGGGGAAAATCGAGTAACCGGTTTTAAAATAAAAAATATGATAACGCACAGACTAACTAACAGACAGAGAACCAGACATTTTGACAAAACAATTATTATCTCAAAAAATATAACTTTTTCGATGTTCACTTATTAGGGCTTTTTTGTAGAGCGAAATGCCATGGTTTCGCTCAATTTTTTTAATACCATACGCTGTATGGTAAAGTAAAAACAATTGAGCAAAATCACAGTATTTTGGCCTAAAAATAATAAAAATATGCTCTCAAAGAGTCAGGACCCAGACAGGACATCGCAATACTTCCATATTATATTCTATGAATATAAATGAGAAAGTAAAAATTATAGTAAACATCTAAAAAAAATTATTTTAAGATAGATTTATTATTTTGTCAATATGTCAGTATGTTAAAGAGTTACCAAATTTTATGTGCTTTCTAGCTCCAAACCCAATAAGAAAATCAAAGTAAATGGCTAACCGAGTAACCGAGTATCCGAATAATATTTTTACGAGTTTATTTTTAAAATCCAAAACTATTTAATGGAAAAACAGGTTCGCTTGCCTGCACTAGTTAAATCAAATTTGTTAGGAGGCCTCATACGAAAGATATGCTTCACAAGCATTTGAAAACGACTTCTGAATTATGTGTCGGAAGGTTGTGAATTCTGATGAGACTATCTTATTAAAAATGTACAATTGCCGCTGTAGCCGAAACTTCTCTATTGATTTTTACTTTATTTTCTTTTTCTTTTATAGTTAATGCAATGCAAAGTAATGCATTTTATGGTTTTCCAATTAGAGCCACAATCGACTTGAATCTTTATGATAATTAATTCATTTATTAATTCATTTATTTTCGATCCAATTTCCAGCTAAAAATCAAACTATAAATTTTGACAATTTTTAGTAAATATGTATTATTTTTTTGTAATTTCAAAAAAAAAATTCTTTCGGAAATATTTTAAATTCAACTCATTAGTGAATGTTATTTAATCTCTAATTTGTCTCAATTCATGACTTCTGTCTTTAGATTGAAAATCTTATCGTAGTTGATATCTCATTATACAATTTTATTAGCTATTTTACATCTCTTTATAAAAGTATCTTTTTATCAAATTGATTAATAATGAATTTATCAATAGGCAATAATTAAATTAATTTAATTAATAATAAAAAAAATTCTAGGTATAGCTTCAAATTAAAAAAATAGATTTTAATTATTTCTTTTATAAAGATGAGCAAAGGGTCGATGGAATTTTTTTTTTTTATTAATTAAATAAAATTATTTTATAAAAAATCAGCCCAAAATTGGTTCTAATGAATGTTTGAAGTTCAATTAAAACATTTCGGGACAATGTTCTCTTAATCAATGAATTTTCTTTTAACAATAATTAATATTTTCCGAAACGTTTAATTACAATTGTATTTTTAAATTTAAATACTTGTTATGCACGACGAGCGCATTTTGCCGGGCAGCCAAGGTATTGAATTCGCTCAATAAAATTAAATTTGTTTACTTAATTGTTTTGAAAAATCTCTGAAACGTGAGGAAAATTATTCTCATGGCTGATTTTTTTGTCTGTATATCTGTCTGAATTTCGATATTACATAAATCAAGAATAAAAGATCATTTTAATTTCGTTCTTGTGGTAAAAGGTTTGTATTTCCAAAATGTAAAACTGTATTTTATTTTAGTCTTACTAAGATTCAGAATTTACGATTGAAAAACGGGGAAAAAAAAGAAAAAATCAAATCGTTAAATGGAAACTTTTGAGTGGTTGTAGCTACTGGGTTGAAATTTAGCACACTAGAGCTTATTAGTGATGAGCAAAGCAAGACCAAGACCAAGACCAAGACTGCAAGACCAAGACTTTGCTTTGCTCATCACTAATATTAATACTCAAAAACAAAATAATAATAATATGTTTCTTAAAAGTGATCAGGACTTTCTAAACACCCTATAGAAGACTTTACAAACACACCCTCTGCCTATATTAATTAGTAACGAGCAGAATTGGTCTTGGTCTTGCTTTGCTCATCACTAATATTAATACTCAAAATCAAAATAATAATATTTTTCTTAAAAGTGATCAGGACTTTCTAAACACCCTATGGAAGACTTTACAAACACCCTCTGCCTATATTAATTAGTGATGGGCAGAATTGGTCTTGGTCTTGCTTTGCTCATCACTAGAGCTTATATTAATAAAGTGCATCTTTTTGAGTCAAGTTTTAGAACCTTTTGCTTACAAAAACAGTGGCAAATCACCAAAATCTGAGTCTTAAAAAGTTTTCCCTGTTTTTCTATATTTTTAGAGTTCCGTTCAAAAGTGAAACGAGAGCCTATTGGTCTCGATAGTCTATATGTCTCTGTAAGTCTGCGTGTCCGTCTGTAAGAGCATTGTAACTTATAAACGAAATAAGATACAAACTTGAAATTTACTATTTATATGCATTCATTTTCTTTGCAATCAAAAATAATAATAAAATTTTAATCGGGTGATTAATTTTGGGAAGGTTGGATTTTGTGTGGGGTCAAAAAAAAAATACTTTTTTATCATGGAGATATTGGGATTTTCTTGTAAAGTAGATTTAGGCTATTTTTTTAAATTAATTCTTTTTAAAATGGCGATGTAAAAGTGTCCCAAAAAATGGTAATGTTTGGTAAGTGTTTGTTGTGAACAGAGAATTTTGAAAAAATATCACATTCTTATATGCCTTCATTGTACATATTCGTACTAGAAGCTCATTTATAAAGATATTTAAAAAATACATTGATTTATCATTAATTGTTATTAGTCAATCTTTCCAAAAAAACTAATCTCTGACGTGTCAAATATTTATGTGTCGTTAGTTACGTTATTTCCAATCCTTATCGTATACATTAGGTATGAAAATACCAGTAGGCAATTAAGAACATGGATAGAATAACAATTCAAATTAAAAGTGACTATATTCAAGATTTGGGGGCTATTTATTTTACAATTGACAAGGCTATTATGTAGATAGAGAAAATTAGCTTCCTCGCTGCTCAGACCAAGTGGCAAAAGATTTAGGTTGAGATACAAAATCATAAGATACTTCGATTATTGAAATGAGGGAGTTTAAATGGAATTATGTATTTAATAAGAACAAATTTGTTATCTCAAGCTTTTGTAAGATATCAAATACCTACGCAACCCTGGGTATGTGGTGGCTTGATTTTAAATTTAAATTGACCCTCTTTTATAAAGAGAAATCAATGAGGTTGTCCTTTGCTTGATGTAAATGTAATAATAAATAAATATAAATATGTAAATACATATTATTTTTGAGACTATCGATTCGAAGGTTTGACTTGAATTAGAAATATTTTATCTATTATTTCTCATGGATTCAATTAGCCGATTGGGTATAGAGAAATTCGCAAGCTAGCCACATAACAAACGATCTTGAAGGAGACAATAAAAGAGTGTGTCTTCTGCTGGAATTATAAATTTTATTTGTTTATAACGAGACTATAGTTTCGAGGGCTTTGCCCTCTTCATCAGTCTATTACAATGTATTCACAGGAATTAATTTATGAATGAAAGATTTTAACCTTTCATTCATAAATTAATTCTATATGAATACAATGTAATAGATTTGATGAAAGAACAAAAGCCCTCGAAACTATAGTCTCGTTATAAATAAATAAAATTTATAATACCAGCAGAAGACACACTCTTTTATTGTCTCCTTCAATATATAAAAATTCTGCTACTCTCGACAAAAACTTTCAATTTAATAACAAACGATCGTTGAGAAATAACAGATAAATATTTATAATTAAAAGACTAATGATAAAGGTCTAACTTGAAACTATAGAATCAAAGAAATAAATTATATATTACATTGTTCGACAAAAATTTCTCCCCGTAAACCTAACAATAGATTCCAGTAGAGTTTTCTACGCTGATTATCATGCAATTTCCCGATTTTTTACAACAGGTCAGAGTTATAACTAAAAAACTAAAACTACGTGATTATAAAGGATAATAAAAATAGATAAAAACATATAGTCTTAGTTTTTTTAGTTATAACTAGTTCTAATTGATCTAAAAACAAGTGGTAATTTAAAAATCAAAAAGGAAGCTCTTTTTCTATTACGTTTCCTTCTTTTTTTCGAAATATCTCAAAAACGGCTAAAACTATTTTGATTAAAAAAATTGTGCGAAACCAGGGCATTTCGCTCGACAAATAAGTGAACATCGAAAAATTATATTTTTCGAGATAATAATTATTTTGTCAAAACATCTGTTAGTCTGTCTGGTTGTTTGTGCGTTACCAAATTTTTGTGGACGAGCTAGCTCAAAAACTAGTTTGAATATCGAAACCAAATTTCACACGTAGTTTTGGTCCATTGAGATTAAGAGCTGATTAGATTTTGGTGATTATCGACCCAAAATTAAGGGGGGTGGAGAGGGGGGGGGGGTTAAAAATTAAAAATCTAGGCCATTTGAGCAAACTCAACCAAATTTTGTATACATAATCAGTGGGACCCCAGAAGTATAAAAATGCAAAAACTAACCCCCCCCCCCTACATGATTATAAATAATTTTAGGGGCCAGGTTGTATGGTAAAGTCAAGTGGATGGCCACATCAGAACACGTCGGCTTCTTTCTTTACATCACACATTTTTTGAGGGGTGATACTACTAACTATTATTTTTGTTTTTCTATTTTTTCTTTTATTGACCTCTAGGCGCGGAACCCCAAACCTTCCTTTGTGGAACCCTGGGGTTCCGGGGAACCCAGGTTGAGAATCACTGTTGTATATGATATGTTTATTTCCATCAAGCAAAGGACAATCTCATTGATTTCTCTTTATGAATCAACAACAACTCTGCTACTTTCGGCATAACAAAATCGTTTAAGTTTGACCCTTTTTCCTTTCTTATTTCCAATAACATTATTTGTTCTTAATTCTTCATCCCGTTAAAGGCAACTGGATTGTTTTTGACTTCCTTTTATTTTTTCTTGACTTTCACTCATTTAATTGTTTGTTATGAGTATTTTTGTGATGCTCGGTTGAACAAATCCCGTGTTCCAAATTGTCTAGGCAGGCGCCACTTGACTCTCCTCTTCCTCTACCTGTTCAAAGGTCTCTCTGGCATCAGCACCCTACCCCCTGTTCGCTCTACCTGGTCGATGTCTTGAAAAGTGCTTTTGCTCCTCGGCGTCGTTTTCGGTGGCTGTCCCGTCTCCGTGGTTGACCCTCACGGCTGTTTGCTGGCCGGGCCGAGGTCAGCCGAACGTTGCCGATGTGCGCCATCGCTATGACGCAGTGTGACGTCAGCAACCGAGCCGACTTGCCTAGCTGAGCCCCGAAGCCCTCTGAACGGTTCAATAAAGTCCGTTGCAGGCAAGGAGCAGTCGAGCGCCAGGGCCCGATGTGTGACTGTGGCTAGCAGCGAATGTGCGGCGCCCCTATCCCTTTTTTTCGAAGAAAATTCATTCTATATAAGACAGTTTTTGGAAAAACCCACCCATTAGGGCCCCAACGCACAGTTCGACACCACCCGAGCAACACAGAACAAGAATCGCCCCCCCGTCCCAGCCTCGGCTTGCAAGTGTCAAACCGGTCCAACGTCTATTGATTTGATCCAGGAGAGTGCATTTCTCGTGTCTGGTGATACAGTGTGATCTTTCTGTTTTTCTAGTGTCCCCGCCTTAAAACGAATTAGGAACCCAAGTGCAAGTGTAACAAGGCTTTACTACAACCCGCCGCACTAGTCCAGGCATCGCTACGCCATGGCTGATAAGGTGAGCTTTGACAGGAAAACATTTCTAATTATTAAAAACAATTTCCAAAGATTATTCTATGTGCGCGCGGTGGGTATGAATACCGTGTGGTTTGACCACATTCCACACCCACTCCAACGACCTCAATGTTTTATTTTTATTATATAACATCGCTTGTATTGACGATTTTCGCATCCTCCCAATGGAAAAAAAGAATATCCATCAAATTAAATCCACTTTTATTCAGGAGAGAATGAATGATCAACGATGCGCGCGCCGACCGCGCCCATTAATTATATATATATTTTTAAAAATTGTATTCCAAATTGTATCTCAAAATTCATCGAAATTCTCTTGAAAGTTGAAATAATTCGTATTGTGAATCAATATCGGTAAAAAATGAATAAAAAACTCATCCGATTAGAGATTATTCTTGTAAAGACCCGATTTTTGAATGAGGGAACCATCTAGCGGCAAGCGCCTGTACTCAAAAACGGGCCTTGGTACTAGAGTACTTTAGTACTAAAAGTACTTATATGGATTTCTTTTAATTAAAATTAAATTTATATAAATTCACTCTAAATATTTAAAACCTTGAGAAAGAAAATATAACCTAATATGCGATTTTTTTTTTTTAATGAATCGTGTTTGATGATAAATAGGTCATAGATAATAATAATCTCGATGTATATCAAATAAAAGGCATATATATTAGATAGATAATTAAAATTTATTCTACAATAGGCTAGTAGAAAGAATAGTAAAAATCAAATTAAAAGTAATATGCCATACAAGGGCGTTTGCAGAAATTTTCCAAGCTTGAGATAAATAATTACCTAAATTAATATATTTTCATTTAATTTTTTTTTTATTGATTAAAAAATGTATATAGTTTTTTAAAACAATCATTTATTAATAAATAATAACTAAAACGACCGTTTCTATTATACATTTTGCGGGGCCCTGTGTGTAAAATGAAAAAGTCGAGGTTTGTGAAAGTTACTAACATTTATGGAAATTTTAAATGGAAAATTATATACATCTTTATAGTATTTTATATAATAATTAGAAAATGAATTTATATAATAGATTTTCAATTTTTTGCGCTTTGTGGGGGCCTTAATGGCGCGGGGTCCTGGACACGTACCATGAACACGGGCCTGAACTCGAACGTTTTGGGAAAAATTCTTCCTTTTTAATAGAAATTTTTTAAAATGCAGCTGTTTTCAATAGAATTATTCTCTTAAAAGCAACCACATTTTAAAAATTCTTCATTGAAAAATGGAGAAAGTAATTCCCCCGAAACGTTTGAGTATAATAATAAAACTTGAACAAGATGCGAGGTAGGTTTCACAAAAAAAGAAATAAAACAAAATTGAGTTTTGAATTCGAAATATTTCGGGGGTGAGCCCATCATCAGGAGTCAAAGAAAACTCCTGATGATGGGCTCACCCCCGAAATATATCGAATTCAAAACTCAATTTTGTTTTATTTCTTTTTTTTGTGAAACCTACCTCGCATCTTGCTCAAATTTTATTATTATATTAAAATGTTTCACCCAGAACCAACACCTAACTCCTTAAAAGTTATTTAAACGTTTGAGTTATTATACAAGTTTTTGTGATTGTTTTCATTTATATTTTAATTTATTTATTTAATTCTTTATTTTATAAGTAGATAAAGAATAAAGTAGTGAATCAATACAATAACACGTACCTAATGTGCTATTCACTACAGGAATGAACATATTTTAGCCGATCCCATAGGAGGCAAGTCTACGCCCATAAAGGCAATTTTTTTCCAAAATTAATGTTTGATGATATATATATATATGTCAAGATTATAATCACTAAATGTGTATCAAAGGAATATTATATTAGATCTAAAGATATTATTTAAATTCATTGTATAATAAGCATCCCATTAACCCAGTTTGTAAAAAGATACACATTTTTGGTTAATCTTTTTTATTGTATAAGTTTCGAAAGGGAATTAATACGATTTCATAAAAATTTTCCATAAGAGAAAAATGTAATTAATATTTGAGATATTACCGCATTTCAGCTTCTAGTAATAATAAATCCAATAAAAAGAATTTCGCATGTTTCTTGATAAATGAAGATATTTTTTTTGATTCCTACTCTGAAAACAATCACGTAAATTAATACAAAAATAAATCAATAGATTAAATAAAAAAATTATAAAATAATTTATCAATTTGGCATAAAAAAAAAAATTAATAAATTTATAATTAAAAATTAATCCCCTAGTATTTGATATACTGTGTGAAGATGTTCTCAATTTCGATACATATTTTAGAAGAATTAAAATAAATTGGCAATTTTTTATAAAAATATAACTCTAAACAATTGATATAGTCCGATCAAAATATTTTACTGAACATAGATCCATGAAATCGATCTCTTGAAATTGAAAATGAATTTGTTCTATTGAAACTTTACTTAATTCTTGATGATTTTGTAAATGTTTTTTGGTATGTAAAATTAATTACGATTTCATTTTAAATACAACTTTTTTTAATTTAAAGATAAATAAATAAATTACCGTATAAATTAAAAATCGAAACATTTATAAATTGAAGAAAGATTTGAATTCCTACTTTCCAGAATTGGATTTTACTAGAGAGCAGTGTTTGTCAAACTTTTTAGCCCCCCAATTTCCAAAAGGTAAAATCTAAATCCCAGGTAGCACAAGAGATTCTACAAATATCTACCAAATATATTAAAAGTATAATATATATATTCCAATTATCCTCAGGAGGTTCTTGGAATATTTGCACCGGAAAAATTCTTGGACGAATCTTCCGGGAATATCCTTTGGTGGATAATCTAAAAATGTTCAACTAAAAATATTCTTGTAAATTGAATTAAATGTCCTACACGAATATTTTGGATCTAAGAATATTCCCAGAATGCCTAAGAAGATTGAAAGATTATTCACAGGATATTCCAATGTTCAGAAAAGATATTATCAGAATATTTTTAGATTATTCTTGTGCTACCTGTGATAAAATTGATAATTCCTGCCTCCATTAAAATTTTTACCAGAATAATAATAATAAATATAGAAAATTAAGAGAGGTGATCAACTTTTAAATCTCAGATATTATACATAATTTTTATTATGTCAGAAGGGTTCAATTCACTCGGGAATTGAACCCGAATGCCAAAAACGCAGTCCGGGCATTTGGCTATAATAATCATAATTTTTTTTTAATGATATTGATGTGAGAAGAAAATACACCAGAAGGTGCATCCCCTAAAGGCCTGTATGGGATGGCCCCTCCATCGTGAAAAGAACAGAGTAGAAGGAAAGAAGCCGGGATCACAAGCCAAATCTCAGAACGTTAGATACAATCCAATTTACTAATTTTTTAAGGGCTTCGAGCAGTGGTAAATTCTTCATGCGATAAATTAGGTTAAATTTACCACTTAATTTTTAAATTTACTGAGAGATTGAAGATTTAAAATAAAATAGAAGAAAATGTTAAAAAAATTTCAAGTCTCAGTAGGCCCGTCAGTTAGTCACTTTAATAATAAACTTAAATAATTAACTATTAGAAATTGATTTTTTTTATTTTATTTTAATTATCTTAAGAAAAAATAATTTATATATAATATTTTCTACATTTGTGAACCGAAAGCTAGAAAGCCCAAAACGTACAGAGTTGATAATAGGTTCAATATTTAAGGTCTTTCTGATAAAGGTCTCACCGAAAAGACCTACTGAAACATGGTTATCTAGACCTAAATTGAGAATTGAGGCTATCAGCGTGATAATAGCCCAAGTCATAAATTGATTTTCTAGCTATAAGGCGAAATCTCTAAAAAATAATACAACTATTGTATTTTGACCATAAGTTTCCTGTATTTAATTCGATAGCGAATCGAATGCAGATGATTTTTGTCAAATATTAACTGAAAATAATATCCGAATTTATATATTTCTAACTTGAAATAGTGAAGTTAATTTTCTCATTAATATTTCAAAGAATGATTAACACATTAACTATATTTGTTTTTGATCTTATATCTTGTTTAAAAAGCGCGATCAAAAACAATTCTCGTTAATGTGTTAATTATTCTTTGATATATTAATGAGAAAATTAACTTCCCTATTGTATTTTGCTTTATTGGCGAAAATCACGATAGAGTTAATACCTATTCGTGGTATATAGAATTTATCTTCCTAAAAACCCCTCCTGATACAGAACGTATTCGTAAACAAAGTATTTTCTCCCATAAGAATAATAATTTTAAATTCTCAGTTAACTAGCTTTTCTAGCGGTTGCTAATTTTCGCCAGTAGGAAGAAATAAAATTTATAGCGTCGGCCATTGTCGCGCTGTAGCCTCACACGAATAAAAGCCAAAATAATCGATTTTTTACAAATTAAAACTTTAAATTAATATACATATGAATCCAAATTTAATACTTACTATTGTTTTGATTTTTTTCAGATAAAACGAAATGATTAATACAAAATTCTTCTTGGAAAATGCTTACTCTATGAAGTTGATTGAAAATTGCTGATTTTTCTATTTGGAAAAACTTTATAATCAAGATTTATAATTCTGAAAAATTAAAAAATACATTAATTAAATCAAATAAAAATAATAAAAAAATAAATTTTGTTTTGTTTATTTAATATGATTAGAAACAATAAAGATATAATTTTCTTTTCAAGGCTTTAGTGGTGAATCTCATGATCTGGGTGATTTGTTTTCCCATTTGGACTATCCAAATAAATATTAGACAATTAATTAAAATTTCCTTTTATTTTTCACGATGTTTTAGATTATAATTCATGCCGTAAAAAAATAATAGAAATTTTTATTAATTTTCTGAGGTAATTTTGTCCGATAATGTTCCAACTAGAAAAAATTATTTCCCAGATCAAGGAAGATATAAATTAGTAAAAAATTGAAATAAATTTCATTGCATAGAAAAACACATTAATGAAATAATTTTTAAATTTGAAAAGTTACTTTTTTTAAGCTCAGTTTTTAATAAATATTTTCTAATTCAATAATAGTGAGCTTTTAAATCAATTAATTAATTTTAAATAATTCAGATAGTTATTTCTAGAATCTATATTTTAAATAGAAAAGAAGTGGAAAAGAGAGAATTGACCTTCCATCTTATCCGACCAGGAGAAATCCGTAGTGTAATTGATCAAGCGCTCTGGGCTTAATAGAGAGATTGTCGGTTCGATTCCGGTCCTTTTTTCAAAATAATAAAACAATTTTTAAGATGTGAATAATGATTAATGAGCTATCATAATTATTTAAATTAATTATTTGATTCAGTTATTTACGTATCTAATAAAGGCCATCTATATAAATATAAAATTCTTTGCCCGATACACTCACTCACTCACTCACACATCATCATCAAAACAGCCAGAACCACTGGACATAGAAACATGAAATTTGGAGAGGATATTACATCTATGACATAGGGGCTCAGTAAGAAAGGATTTTTCGAAATTCGACCCCTAAGGGGGTCAAAGGGGGCAAAGTGTGTTTTCACTTATTGTGCGATATCTCTTAAGGACGATAAAATATCTACTTGCTTTTTACTTATAAAAATACTAAATTAAAATATCTAAAAACTAATTTCAGGATTTTTTGAAATTCGACCCCTAAAGGGGTCAAAAGGGGCAAAATATCTTTGCAATGTGTTTACAGTAATTATGCATTTTCAATTAAGAACGATAAGATATCTACTTGATTTTTACTTAATAAAATTCTAAATACAAATATCTAAAAATTAATTTCAGGATTTTTTGAAATTCGACTCTCAACTATCCAAAATGTGAGTGGGGGCAAAAATTAAAACTCTCTCCTATCTTGATCAAATTTTGTAGAGTTATTCTTTATTATTTTAAGAAACTATTCCTGTAAAAATCAACTATCAAAATTGATGGTATGGGGGCGAAGGGGTGTGGGGGGGGGGGGAATTATAGAAATGTTTAGCTTTTTAGTACATTTACTCTCAAATGCCTAAAAAATAATTTCAAGAATTTTTGTAATCCCCCCCCCTCAACTATCCAAAATGTGAGTGGGGGCAAAAATTAAAACTCTCCGATATAGATCAAATTTTGTAATGTTAGTTTTTAAGACTATATAAAATGTATGCTGTAAAAATCAATAGCCAAAATGAGTGCGTGAGGGCGAAAGAGGGGGCAAAATATTACAAATATATATATATATATATTACAGACCTAATAATCAGATACTGAGACGCCGCCCGCCAGGACCACCTGCCCGGAGGGCCGAGCTGTAGAGGGCGTGCCTTCGGCACGCCTGGAGCAGCTCGTATAGAATATAAGCATACTGAATCGGCCCCCGAAAGATAATTTAATGATACTTAGGGGATATGTGGTTACTATTAAAATAATAAGATCCTGAATGTTTCAGATCCCTAAATCAAATGGTTTTTGAGAAAAAGCAAAATATGTAAAAAAAAGAAAAAGAAAATTCTCAGGATTGACCAAAAACCTATTGATCTAAATTTTTAATATGTTTTGGGCACTGATAATGGCTTCTAGGAAAAAAATTATGAGCTTTCTAGGTTAATTAGATCCTAAAAAAAAAAAATTGTTTTTCTTTTAATTTCAATTTTTGACCATGATACAATTTTGGCACAATTATGAAATTATTTTTTTTTTTCAAACCTTATCTATAGTTCCCTATAATACTAGTATCTTTTCAGATTTTGAAAAAAGGTACGCTATAGTAGAAAAAAATAAAAACCAATTTTTTTTTAATAATCAAATGAAAGCTTAATAAAACAAAAAAAATGCTTTTTATTTTTTTCTACTATGGCGTATATTTTTTCAAAATTTGAAAAGGTGCTAGTATTATAGGGAAATAGATAAGGTTTAGAAAAAACAGTTTCATAATTGTGCCAAAATTGTATCATGGTCGAAAATTGAAATTAAAAGAAAAACAATTTTTTTTCATGGATCTAATTAACCTATAAGGATCATGATTTTTTACCTAGAAGCTGTTATCAGTCCCCAAAACATATTAAAAATTTAGATCAATCGGTTCATAAGATCCTGAGAAAAAAATTATTTTCTGTTTTTTACATATTTTGCTTTTTCTCAAAAACCAATTGAGTTAGAGATCTGAAACTTTCAGGATCTTATTATTTTATTAGTACCTACATATCATTAAATTATCTTTCAGGGGCCGATTCAGTATGCTTATGTCCCTATGGCCTTTAAAACCTTTTAGTAAATCACAGCAACAAATAAGTCAAATTTTACCCAAGTCATGACGCGAAATTCTAAATGAGACCTTTTTTTAAAGAAAAGCATTTTTTATCAATTAATTGGATAATTAAATTAGAAAATAAAGAAATCAATTTTATAGAGACAGGGCCTGTCCGAGATTCTTTTTTAGGTATTCGGCGTGAGGCTCTAACCAACTGAGCTAGAAGATTTTTTCAATCAGCCACATTTAAATTACGGTAAAAACTAGCATGAATAGGTAGGCAAAAAAATCATTTTTATTTCATTATACATATTTTATACCTATATAAGAAAATGAGGAAAATACACTTTATTAAAATTAATTTACTTACTTTTATTTATTTTTAACCGATTTCAAAAAAGGAGGAGGTTCTCTATTCGACTGAATTTTTTTTGTGTCTATATTACCTCATATCTCCGCCAATTGTGAACCGATTTTGAAATTTTTTTTTGCATCGGGTTCAGTCTAGCTTTCGATTGGTCCCGTTTTTTTTTTATTGGTATTAGACCTTTTTTGTTGGGTTTGTTCAGGCCTAACTTCTTTGTTTATTAACAGATTTCAATGATTCTTTTTGTATTGGAAAGTGGGTATCTTAGGGATGGTGATATATTAATTTGGTCAAGTTCTGATGATATGATCACTATTAATAACATCATGTTAATATTTCGTCGTTTAGTTGTAATTAAATAAGATTTTATACCTTTTAGTGTATTTTATTTGTTGCATTTAATTTTCTGAAGTCGGTTTTACTTTTTTCTTAAAAATTATTTTTTCTTAGAAATACGGACTGGTAAGCGAAATTAATTTACTTACCATTTTTTAATATGAAAAATTGAAAGTGTACTCCTGAGAGCTTCAATCCTCACGGATGAGATTTCTTTCTCCCTCTTGTTGAATCGCAACATGTACACTACGATCTTGAGATATATTAATTTATTCATTATTAGGCCAAGGAATAAGCAAACCTTTATTAGAAAAATTTGAAAGTTAGTGAAAAAAAAACAAGATGTTGATAAATATTCATGCATTCATAATTAGCGAGCAGCAAACAAGGAAAATATGAGTAAAATTTTAAGAAAAAAATATTTAATAAAGCAATAAAGCGGCCAAGTGCGAGTCGTATATCTAGGGTCAAAATACTTGGGATATCAAATACGTTCATTCATTTTTGAGGTTGACAAGGAGATAATGAACGTATTTTTAGAATTTTTTCAGAATTTAGGTCCATTGGTTTGGTACAAAAAGCGTGAAAAAATTGGTATTTTGATACAGTGTAAATCTAGGGTCTCGTAACTTTCTTTCAAAATACTTGGGATATCAAATATGTTTATTCATTTTTGAGGTTGACAAGGAGATAATGAACGTATTTTTAGAATTTTTTCAGAATTTAGGTCCACTGGTTTGGTACAAAAAGCGTGAAAAAATTGGTATTTTGATACAGTGTAAATCTAGGGTCTCGTAACTTTCTTTCAAAATACTTGGGATATAAAATACGTTTATTCATTTTTGAGGTTGACAAGGAGATAATGAACGTATTTTTAGAATTTTTTCAGAATTTAGGTCCACTGGTTTGGTACAAAAAGCGTGAAAAAATTGGTATTTTGATACAGTGTAAATCTAGGGTCTCAAAACTTTCTTTCAAAATACTTGGGATATCAAATACGTTCATTCATTTTTGAGGTTGACAAGGAGATAATGAACGTATTTTTAGAAATTTTTCATAATTTTAGGTCCACTGGTTTGGTACAAAAAGCGTGAAAAAATTGATATTTTACACACATGTATGTTTGTCTGTATGTGTGCCTGAGTAATGTAGCTCGTAAACTAATTAAGATACAAACATGAAATTTACAAGTTTATTAATTCATCTAATAAGAAATCGAAAATCGTATTAAATTTTAATCAGATTATAATTTTGGACGGGTTCGAATTTTTTTTGTCGTCGAATATCAATAATATTTTTTCTACAAAGATTGTGAGATACCAACGTAAAGAATACATTAACTAGAGTTAGGCTGCATTTTTTTAACGTTATAATTTGTAAGAGGGCGTCATAGTGCTCATTTTTATATGCTTTTTGTACCTAATGGAATTTCCAAACCATTAAACCTAAAATTTTAAAAGATCATTATATAAGTTTATTCTCTCCTTATCAACGACGAATAAGAACGAAATCTCAAGTATTTTATAAAATATAATAGATTTCTTATCTATATAAAAAATTAATGTCAGGATCTTATTCTATAAACATCTTAGCAAGTAAGAGATTTTGGTCTTGTAAGTCAACGGGTTCAAATCCCGAATGGACAATTTTTTTCTCATAATAAAATATTTAGAAAATAAAAATTTCCTATAATATTACTGAAAAAAGATTATAATACTTCCTTAGAGTAGCAGTTTTGAAAAATATAACTGAAGGTTTTATGGAAGGCATTCTAGGAATAAATAATAATATTATTTTCAATAAAAGAGTATTTTTCAGAGGTTTTTCTATTACAGTCTTTGAAACCGACGTTTCGGAGACTCCTCCGAAACGTCAGTTTCAAGAGCTGTAAAAGAAAAATCTCCAATAAATACGCTTTTGATTTATTCCCGGACTGCTTTTCATTAAACCCTGAGTTATAAATATGCCAGTCCGTCTCCGAAGAAAAACTTCTAATATTTGATCAATATTATCCAATAATACATGTTTAATCAGCTAAAACTTCTTAAATTAGATTGAAATAAGAATTTGTTAATTCTCACCTATAGTATTTAGGTGCAGACCTAGGTATACAAGTCCCATTCGCACTTTATCGTTTTTATTTGTTTATTGTATAGAACCACATTCAAGAAAAAATATTTAAATTTGTCAAAATTGAATTGAATAGAAAGTAAAATAATTTCATTTTTATTCTATTCTATATTATGTTTTTAATTGATCAAAAATAAATTTCGCTAAAATCCAACATAGGTAAATAGTTACGCAAATAAATGATTATTTTTCTTTCTTTTTACAATTTTTATATCTATACGAGCTTCTCGTGCGTGCCTTCGTCACGCCCTCGAAGCTCGGCCCTCCGGGCTGGTGCCCTGGCGGGCAGCGTCTCGGTCTAAAAATTTTATTCCTCTTAAAAAACCACACTCCAAATGTATACCCGTAAACTACCGAAAATACATCTTCTCTTAAAAGTTTCGCCTCTTTAATTTTTGAGTGGCGAGGGGGGGGGGGAGATTAATTATGAATATATTTAATGTTTCTTAATTTAAAATGAATTGGAGTCTTTCATTTCAAAATTACAATTATATTTCAAATTTGCCTGGTTAATGAAAATCGATTGGAGCCATCAGTTTAAAATCCGAGCTGACAATTATATTTCAAATTTGCCTCGTTAATTAATTAATATATATTTAATGTTTCTTAATTTAAAATCTATTGGTGTTTTTTCATTTTCATTCGAGTTCAAATGAATACAATATTATCTCGACACAGTCTAAATCAAAAATATATAGTTTTAGTAACAGAAATCAAGATATAATTATTAATGTTTCAATGGTGTAATGGCTAGAGCTAATGCCCTTAGTTCAAGAGTTCGTCGGTTCGATTCTAGGCAAGACGGTAATTTTTTTAGAGAAATTTCTCTAAGCATTGTTACAAATTAATCTAGACAAATATATATAGTATATAAGAAAGTTGGGAAAATAATTTATATTTTTTTTTTTTTGGAAATTTCTTTGCTTTTGTGCGCTACAACCCTTACTAGGCTTTGCTTCGTGGTTGATCCATCGCGACAATCTCCCAATCCTCCAAAATATTTAAGGCAGTAAGATCTTGATAGATATTGTTTATTTTTGACGGGTCTGTGAATAAGGAAACCTTGATCAAGATAATTCCGACAATAAGTGGAAAAAACATCTTGATACATGCATATTATTATTGGCCAGCAGCATAAGGAAAACTTGGATAAGATTTGAATTCTGAGAATTTGAAGAAAAACAACAAATAATTATTATAAATAATTAAAGGAAATGTTAATTATGTTCATTTACTTTTCAATTGAATAAAAACACATTCAAGAAAGAATATTTAAATTCTTCAAAATAAAATTGATTAGGTAAGCAAAAAAGAAATATTTTTTACTTATATAAGAAAATTAGGAAAACATCTACTCCTATCATAAAGAGAAACAAAGAGGTTGTCCTCTGCTTGATGCTTGAGGACAACCTCTTTGTTTCTCTTTATGATTCAACAACTCTGCTACTCTCGGCAAAATTAAAATTTATTATATTATTATTTTATCTACACGTATATTAATAAAATTTAATGAATTTAGAATTTAGTTGATTTTATTTCGAAATGAATTCGAGAGCAGCCAAGGTATTTATATTTTATTTATTTGCCAACAAATTCGAATGCTAAATCCTATCATCAGGACAAGTTATTATTAACTTTTTTTATATTCTTTATATTAGCTTCACCTGTTTGTATCTATCTATCAATATGACTTTTGTTTCTGCTAAATTCCTCAAACATTTCTCTATAAAAATAATTGTTTACCTAGTCAATTTAAATAAAATTATATAAAAATAATAAAAATAAATACATTTCATTCTGTTAAGGTAGGTGTTCCGCCAAATGGGTTTTCTTAGGATTTTTTTGAAATTTAGACTGTTTATTATTTAAATACTTCTGCATCGATTGGTGGCAAAACGAAATTTATGAACAATATAGTTCCGGAGATATTAAATTTCAAAAATAGAGTTTTTCAGACTCTTATACATTGCACTATACGGGTTATCAGAAAATTTACATACATATTTAATTATAATTGAGAAACCCTTCTTACTATTTGTATAAAAAACTAAACCAACATTAAACAATAACCAATACATATTTTAAGACAATTTTGATTCATAGTTACAACACAGTTTTTGAGATAATAATGAATAAATAATGAAAAATGTATAAAAAATTTACACTAAAAACAATTTGGCAACAGCGCATTTATTTAACCAGCGAAAGATGTATAAAGTGCGCATGAGGTAGATTTTTTCAAAATTATAATTTTCATAAGGTGTAACGTAGGCGTTGATTAGATTTGTTAAAAAATAACAAAACGATTTTTATAGAAATTTGTTAACTTTTAAAATTTATTTTATCTGTCATTTTAATATAAAAATATTCAATCTCTTACAATGGTGCCAGATTTGTCAAACGAGCATGGGATTTGCTAGAATCAGTACATAAACAGCAAAAAGTTCTGGGCTTATGAATTATGAATCCTTATTTTTTGTTCTATATACTCTAGCATTAACTTTTTGCTAGTGTTGTCGAGAAATAACTACCTTAAATTCCGAAAACTTTTCTCCATAAAAATAATTAAGACTAAAAATTAAAAAAATAAATTATATTTTTAAAAAAACTAAAAAAAACACGCTTCTAAAAAGTACAAAATAATGTAATACTTAATCAAAAAGCGTGGAGCACTTTGTCGAATATTTAATTACAAGTTTCTGCGCCCCACAGTTTTTGATTAAGTATTACATTATTTTGTACTTTTTAGAAGGGTGTTTTTTAGTTTTTTAAAATATAATTTATTATCCTGATTATGATTATGATGCTATTTTGAAACTGTTAAAATAAAAATACATTCGCTGCTCACTGAATGATTTCATATATATAATTTACTTACCCCTACGTGGAAATAGAGTAATATAAAATTTACATAATTATTTTTGAAAGCCACAATCCTTGATGTTTCTTAGTCTTGTTAGAAAACTCTTATATTATCCGATTTATTGCGATCGTTTCTTATACCTCCGTAAAATATATAAATCCATATTATTCTTGGCCGAAAGCGAGCATATGAAATACAATACTTGATATTTAAAATTTATAATTCTGAAAAATTAAAAAAAAAAATTTAATTTATATACAGAAACATAATTAAAATGAAATATGACAAAATTGAATCACAAGGAAACCTAGAATAGTTTTTTTTTTTAATTTCTTCTATTTTAAACCTAGGGACATACAAGAAAATTAGGAAATTGTAATTTCAATAATAATGTCTTTTTCTGAGTTTTTAATTTGAAAATTGGAAGAAAAAGTGAAAAATTTTAAAGACCAAGTAGGCCGACCGCAAATTTAGTGGCAGTTTTTTAGGGTTCCGTTCAAAATTAACCCTGCAAGACTAGTGTCACTGCAATGTCTGTCAGTCCGCCTGTCCCACTGTCCGAGCATAGTAGACTAAATAAGATAAAAACTTGAAATTTAAAAGCTATATATATATTCATTTTCCGCAAAACAAAAATAGAATTAAAATTTTAATCAAAAGATTATTTAAAGGAGGTGCGAATTTTGTCTGGAGTGAAAAATGTATTATATTATATATACCTATAGGTATATATTTATATTATCATGGCATTTTCGTAGATAAAAGTCTCAGTGGCCGTCCAACTTGCACTTGGTCGAGTTATTTTATAATGAGAACGGTTTCAGCTTACAACTTTGCTTTATTGCATGGTTTATTAATACAAACATGTGAATTTTAGCTCCCAAAATCACAGTTCAATTTTTTCTGATATTTTGCATTTTTTAACCGTAAGTTCTTAAGCTAGAAGTTAAAATTCTAACCTTTATTTTGGAAATACCATAGAGTAATATAGAGTGGAAGGCTGCCGTATTTCGAAAAAGTGCTCTGTAGCGACTGCAGGGCGAAAACTCTTAGTTCTTAAGAGCTATCCAAAGATCATAGAACATTCAAGCCTTTGTCATAGATAAAAGATACATACCATTTATGTTATAAGCGCATTTTTTACTCTTGATAATCTCTCCAAAATTTGCTCCGAAAAGAGCGGTTCCCGCCATTTTATTGTCCAATGGTTCCGCCCCGGTCTCGCCAGAGAGCTCTGTAACTCGTATCCGCTAAAATACTTTGGGTCGTTATGGAGCCTTCCACTCTATATTACTCTATGGGAAATACAAATATTTTGGCACCAAAACGAACTTTATACGACTTTTGAGTTTTAATGGGCTTCTGAATGTAAACATACATTAAAATTTCACCCATGAATATGATTTTCCTCTACCTTTAAGACAATCAATAGAGAAATAAAGAAAAGAAAATACTTATCATTAAAATATAAATTGTTTATATTAATTATTTAAATCACGAATTAAGGCCTATTTGAAAACCACCCACTAGCAATATGACGTCAAGTTTTTTTATTGTATATGTTATTTGCAATCAGCTCTCTTGAGAAAATGTGATAAGAGAGAGAGAGACTGGGACTCATACATACTCATATACTTACTCACTTGCGCATATTTATAGGAAAAGTCATCCATTGATGACTTTCCTAGATAAATTATTATTCTGTATTTAAACAATATCTTCATTTAAATAATATCAAGGAGTCTGTGAGTGGTGTCAAAGTGTAACACGACATTTCTATCACTAGCTTCTGCCCTAACACTACTTTAGAATCGGACGGTACGTGATGAAAATGTTAAGGTAGTTGTTCCGTCAAATGGGTTTTCTTTGGATTTTTTTGAAATTTAGAAAAATCGTTTTGTTATTTTTTAACAAATGTTATCAACGCCTTCATTACACCTTATTAAAATTATAATTTTGAAAAAATCTAGCGCTTGCGCGCTTTATACATCTTTCGCTGGTTAAATAAATGCGCTGTTGCCAAATTGTTTTTAATTTAAATTTTTTTTTTATACATTTTTCATTATTTATTCATTATTATCTCAGAAACTCTGTTGTAACTATGAATCAAAATTGTCTAAAATATGTATTGGTTATTGTTTAATGTTGGTTTAGTTTTTTATAAAAATGGTAAGAAGGGTTTCTTAATTATAATTAAATATGAATGTAAATTTTCCGATATCCCGTATAGTGCGATGTATAAGAGTCTGAAAAACTCTATTTTTGAAATTTAATATCTCCGGAACAATATTGTTCATAAATTTCATTTTACCACCAATCGATGCAGAAGTATTTAAATAATAATCTGTCTAAATTTCAAAAAAATTCTAAGAAAACTCATTTGACGGAACAACTACCTTAAACGATACTCCTCAAAAAAACGGGGCCCGGGGGGAAATCCACCCGTTCTCACCCCCACCTCGTCGGGGCTGCATTCAAACAAATACTAGAACAAATAATTGGGCTTGTTTACAAAGTTTTGAGTATTTAATTGTAATTTTAGAAATGACTTAAACGTTCTTTTTAAACATGAGCTATGTTGAACTATCATTGACATTCTCTTAACGGACAATACAATATACTAGATGCATTTACTTCAAATAGATCTATTACCTAATCTGAAATATGCATATCCAAATATCGTGAAATCGACTTTTCATCTCATTATACAATTTTCTAAGATGTTCTTCTTATATAATTAAGTCATCATATGTTATTATGGCTTTTTAAATTCGAGTTTCAGAAAGTGAAAAAATTTACTTTTATTTATTTATTTTCTATCGATTCATTTTTTACTTAGGAGTCTTTCTTTACAGTACACGCGATCGAACAATGATAATCATAACTTTATCTTAAAGTTAGGTTCCAACTTATTCCTATAGAATGGTAATTAATAGAGATTGTGGTGTTTGTGCAAGGTGAAACATCTTTAATAAAGATAAAAGTAAATAAATATTATATGTAATATTCATTTACTATGAGTTAAGGATCCTTGGTCACTTGTTTCACATTAAAATTAAAAAAATAAAAGATGTAAATTTTTTTAATATACTCGTATATATTTCGAGCTGTGGGCTCATCTTCGGGAAAGTACAGAATTATAACTAAGTTTATTATAATTAGTTATAATTCTGTACTTTCCTGAAGATGAGCTTACAGCTCGAAATATATATATTGAAAAAATTTACATCTTTTATTTTTTTGATTTTGATGTGAAACAAGTGACCAAGAATCCTTAACTCATAGTAAATGAATATTGCATATAATATTTATTTACTTTTATCTTTACTATAGAATATTGTAGAACTGATCAGAAATAGTCTTTCGATTTATATAGGATCCATGAATAATTTTTTTTTAATACCCTCTCTATTTTGATTTAGATCTGTGCCTCCTTTAATAAGGCTATGGTCTCCCTTGATAACTACTACTCGAAACAATGAGATAAAATGAGACCATAACTCGAGTTGAAATCATGAGAAGTAACTAAGCTTACTGGCTGGAGTATTCAATTCACTCAAAATTTAGATTTGTTTGTATTTAGAAAAATGTAGAGAAAAAACATTTTCAATGTTTGTTCTGGTTACAAAGAGTTTTAGTGCAAAAACGAAGAACTCATTAGATTTAGGAGATTTTTAGTTTAAAACTTTCAATTTTTAAATGTTGAAAATTAGAAAAAATATCGTCATATGGGAAGCTAGTGAAGATTTGGCACACAAGTTTGTCCACCTCCGCCAAGTTTCAGCTTTCTAGATCAAACTGTACGCTGGCAGAAAAAATTAACAAATTCCTAAATTTTGCATAAAGTGTACCTCTTCTTGAAAAAGTTTTCACTTTTTCTTCCATATTATATATTAATAAACTGCAACGGATCGTTGCTAAACTTTATCCAAATTCATTTGAAATATTAATATGTTTGTTCCTTTATTATTAATCAGATATCACTTGCAATTTGTAGTTCATATTGAAATTAATTCAAAAATAATTCTCATTTAAGAGTCGAGGAATAACCATTCTACATTGGATTTTTGACGTTTCGGTTTTTATTGGTAACCATTTGCTGAGGACATAGAGGAATCGACTTAAAATCAAAAATAGCCATCGATTCTCATCTAATACTTGAGGAATAACAATTCTACATTAGGTTTTTGACGTTTCGATTATTATTGGTAACCATTGCTGAAGACATGGAGGAAACGACTTAAAATCAAAAATAACGATCGATTCTTATCTAATACTAGAGGAATAACCTTATTGAATTCCATTTTTGATGTTTTGACTATTAATGGAAACCTCTACTGAAAATGTAGAAGAATCGACTTAAAATCAAAAGACTAAATTCTTTTATGGCAAACAACTCAAGCTCGAGCTCAAGCTCAAGCTTGAGTTGTTTACCAAAAAGAATTTAGTCTTTTTGATTTTAAGTCGATTCTTCTACATTTTCAGTAGAGGTTTCCATTAATAGTCAAAACATCAAAAATGGAATTCAATAAGGTTATTCCTCTAGTATTAGATAAGAATCGATCGTTATTTTTTGATTTTAAGTCGATTCCTCCATGTCTTCAGCAATGGTTACCAATAATAATCGAAACGTCAAAAACCTAATGTAGAATTGTTATTCCTCAAGTATTAGATGAGAATCGATCGCTATTTTTGATTTTAAGTCGATTCCTCTATGTCTTCAGCAATGGTTACCAATAAAACCGAAACGTCAAAGATCCAATGTAGAATGATTATTCCTCAAGTACTAGATGAGAATCAATCGCTATTTTTGGTTTAAAGTTGATTTCTCTATGTCTTCAGGAATGGTTACTAATAAAAACCGAAACGTCAAAAATCCAATATAGAATGGATATTTCTCAAGTATTAGATGAGAATCAATCGCTATTTTTTATTTTAAGTCGATTCCTCCATGTCTTCAGCAATGGTTACCAATAAAAACCGAAACGTCAAAAAATCCAATATAGAATGATTATTCCTCAAGTACTAGATGAGAATCAATCGCTATTTTTGGTTTAAAGTCGATTTCTCTATGTCTTCAGCAATGGTTACTAATAAAAACCGAAACGTCAAAAATCCAATATAGAATGATTATTCCTCAAGTACTAGATGAGAATCAATCGCTATTTTTGGTTTAAAGTCGATTTCTCTATGTCTTCAACAATGGTTACTAATAAAAACCGAAACGTCAAAAATCCAATATAGAATGATTATTCCTCAAGTACTAGATGAGAATCAATCGCTATTTTTGGTTTAAAGTCGATTTCTCTATGTCTTCAGCAATGGTTACTAATAAAAACCGAAACGTCAAAAATCCAATATAGAATGATTATTCCTCAAGTACTAGATGAGAATCAATCGCTATTTTTGGTTTAAAGTCGATTTCTCTATGTCTTCAACAATGGTTACTAATAAAAACCGAAACGTCAAAAATCCAATATAGAATGATTATTCCTCAAGTACTAGATGAGAATCAATCGCTATTTTTGGTTTAAAGTCGATTTCTCTATGTCTTCAGCAATGGTTACTAATAAAAACCGAAACGTCAAAAATCCAATATAGAATGATTATTCCTCAAGTACTAGATGAGAATCAATCGCTATTTTTGGTTTAAAATCGATTTCTCTGTCTTCAGCAAAGGTAACGGATAAGAAAACAACGCAGTTGCTATGGTTACTCATAAAAATTCCTCCCAAATTTTTAGCATTTCACAGAGAGAAGCCTATCCATTCTTACTTAAGTTAGGTTAAATGAGCTATATTAAAACGATCAAATGAATAAATTTAAAATTTTTTTTAAAAGTACTATCTTACTTTAGAGTAAAGTACTTTAAAATATAATTTTACTAAAAACTTTATTTAACCTTTTTTGTGGTCCCCAAGGTACTTAATTAGGATATTAAATTTCATCAAAATTGGTTAAGTCATTTTCAAAATATTTAGAAAAAAATAAAAAAGTACCGAAATAAAGTACTAATGTTTGTGGGCCGATATGTACCAAAAACTAATCAGAGCTTCATTTTGTTAAACTAATGGTAGGTTTTCAATTTCATTTCAATCGGTGCAACGGTGTGGAAAAAATCGTGGGCCAAAAAAGCGATAACATCCATCCATACATCCATCCATACGCACGCACTAAATGAAAAAATCGCCCTTTTTGGCCTCTCGACGAGACCCCTTGTAATTTTTGACAAAACCGTCACGTGTTAAAATTCAACCTATATGAATACTACGATTTGTGACTTTAATTGAGTCCATGGGTTCCGTAGTCTTTACCTGAGGACCCTTTGAAGCCACGCTTGCCCCGAGAGCGATTGCAATACTTTACCCATGCTTTGCATTGGATAAAGTAAAAAAATTATTAATACTTAATTTTATTTATTTTCTTAGAAAGACGGACTGGTAAGCGAAATAAATAGGTTATAATGAAGGGCAGTCCATAAATTATTTATTTTTATTCAATTTCCCACGTTTCGGAGACTTTTTTCTCTCCTTCTTCAGGGTATTGAATAGTTATTGATGAGTGAGTATAACTCGGTCCCCATTTGTTTCTCCTTTCAGTGATAGCAACAATATTACAATATTTTTCAACATTAAACCATAAGATAACCAAGTACACTTATAAAGATAAGAGTGAATGGATATTATATGTAATATTCATTTACTATGAGTAAAGGATAATGAATATTACATATAATATTTATTTACTCTTATCTTTATTAAAAATGTTTCACCTTGCACGAACACCACAATCTCTACTAATTACAAGTACACTTATGTTAGCAACAACTTATATTAGCAACAATATTACAATATTTTCCAACATTATACCTTAAGATAACCAAGTACACTTATGTTAGCAACAACTTATGATAGCAACATTATTACAATATTTTCCAACATTATACCATAAGATAACCAAGTACACTTATGTTAGAAACAACTTATGATAGCAACAATATTACAATATTTTCCAACATTATACCATAAGTAAATTTATATATCAATGAGAATTGTTTCCACCGAGCTTGTTTGAAAAAGATATTTTATCACGAGACCACTGCGGATTGTGCTATTGAAGTCTGTGGAGTCTTGGGTTTGAAACAAGAGAGAAAAAAGATGTGATCCACTTGGCTACAATCCAACGTCATTTTACGTATAGCGGATCTGTCCGAATGTCTAGCGGGCTATACGCAAAATGACATTGGATTGTAGCTGGGTGGATCACATCTTTTTTCTCTCTTGGTTCAGACTTAAGACTCCACAGACTTCAATAGCATAATCCGCAGTGGTCTAGTGATAAAATATCTTTTTCAAATAAGCGCGGTGAAACAATTCTCATTGATATATAAATTTATTTTAAGTTAGAAATATATAAGTTCAAATATTATTTTCACTCAATATTTGACAAAAATTCCCTACAGTTGATTCGTGATCGAATCAAATGTAGAAAACATTCGGTTAGTTTATACCATAAGATAACCAAGTACACTTATGTATGGTATAATGTTGGAAAATATTGTAATATTGTTGCTATCACTGAAAGGAGAGACAAATGGGACCGAGTTATACTCACCCATCAATAACTATTCAATACCCTGAAGGAGAGAAGAAAAGTCTCCGAAATGTCGGAAATTGAATAAACGTAAATAATTTATGGACTGCCTTTCATTATAACCTACTTATTATTAATAATAATTGATATTTTAGTCTAATAAATTATTCCTAAATTGACTGCAACTATCAGTATCACTCTCATCTATAGCTTAATTAAAAAGCCTAAATATATGTAGGTTTTTAGATAAATATTGAAAAATTCTTATATAATCGAAAGAATGTTCTAAATCTAGTTGTAATTTTTATGGAATGTAGTGACCAAAATTGAAAATCTATTATTTATTGAAAAAAAAGTTTATTTAGATTTGTCATACTTGACTTTCCATATTGGTCAAATCAGATGCGGAATCATGTCGGCTGGATGCCTGACATAGGATTAATTTTGTTTTTTTCTTGTCGGGTGAATAAGAGTTACCGCCGCTTCTTATTCAAAGGTGGTTGTCATGACTTGCTAGTCAAATCGCGCAGGTATTTCGTAGATTTGGGCCGATTAAATAGGATCAAATAGGCTTCTGAAAAACATTTATCGAATTAGTTACATTCCTACTCGTATAGTTTTTTATTCGGCTGAATTTAAGAATTACTTAATGCAAATGATAAATTTTCAAAATATTTAAATTTTTCACAAATATTTGCCAAAGTTGTTTCTGCTTCTTTACCATTTGTTTCACTATAACCCTGTGTCAGTTTTTAAAAAATTAGGTCTCTTTATATTATTTTAACCAAGTACATTTTACAGAGGAGTAAATATTATAAAATATAAAACTAAAGATTTGAGCATCTTTTTTTTGAAAATGGTTGGAATGTTTTTCAAAAAATCACCTCAGGTTAAAATTAACCAATGTTTATTAAAAGAGAAAGAATTTAATTTTTAGAACAAATTCTAAGATTTTAGTAGAAATATTATTAAATTGCGATATCAGAAGGGATTTGTCCAAAAAATTAAATTCTTTCTCTTTTAATAAACATTGTTTTTACTTAGGGAAAGTGATGTAGGTTTTAGGTGAAACATGATATTAATTAATAAAGTAAAGGGAGTGTAGTTTCACAGTGAATGAAATAAAACTCAAAGAGGTTTATACAAACTCAATATATTTCGTAAAGTCCTGATGATGGACTAATAATCCGAAATATATTGAGTTTGTATAAACCTCTTTGAGTTGTATTTCATTCACTGTGAAACTACACTCCCTTTACTTTATTAATTAATAAACATTGGTTAATTTTAACCTGAGGTGATTTTTTGAAAAACATTCCAATTATTTTCAAAAAAAAGATGCTCAAATCTTTAGTTTTATATTTAAATAAGTGGACTTGTATGAAAAACATTTTTTTCATTTTAAGCTAAATTTTTTTAATTTCCGTTATAGAAGAATGGATTAAAAAATTTCTGTGCTTATATAATATATTGCGATTCAGAGAGAGGGGGTTTTTGTCTAGAGGGTGTGAGCTGACTGCCCTGAAACCATGTTAGTTCTCAGGTTCGACTCCTGAGGGGATGAATCCCCACTGTTATCGCAATTTAATAATATTTCTACTAAAATCTTAGAATTTGTCCTAAAAATTAAATTCTTTCTCTTATTATATAATATATTATACATTCATATAAATAATAATATATAATATAAACCATAAATCACTTAGGAATTATGATTAGTCTAAGAAAAGTATTTTAACCCTTTAACAAAGAGAAACAAAGAGGTTGTCCTCTGCTTGATGCAAATAAACATATATATTTATTCATTTGTTTGAGACTATATTACTTTAGAGACAGAATTAAGTTCAAATAAAAAAGACAAATTGCCCAATATAGGAAAGGAGGGAGTATATAGTTTGAAATGCAAGGACTGTGATGCGATTTATGTAGGAAAAACGGAATGTAATTTAAAAATTCGATTAAAAGAACGTTTGAGGGATTTTAGAAATCAAAAAAGGAGAATTCACTAGCTCTACATCTGAATTCAAACAATCACTCGTTCCCAGAAGGTATAGGAATTAGATTAATTAAGGCAGAGAGAAATCCTAGATTTATTAGCGCTATTGAATCTTTAGAAATTCTTAAATCATATAACAAAAAGTCTGACCTCTGTTTAAATAACAGATTCGAATTGACAAATAGCCACCTGCTTAAAATGTACAGTTGTCATAACAGACAATTTTAGATAAAAGAAAGTGGAAAAAGTCCAACTAACCCCCCCCCCCCCCCACACACACACACACACACACACACTCCATTGTTCGGGGTTCTTTGTTAGTTTAAGATATATATGTGCCCAGAAAATGTTTTTAATTCTACCTGGCTATTCAGCTTAGAAGGAAGGAAAAAAAATTCAATATCTACGCGATGCTGATCTAATGAAAAATAATATTTATAATTAAAAAGACTGATGATGAGGGCCAAGCCTTCGAAACTATAGTCTCAAACAAATAAATAATATATATATATATATACAGATATATCATTTCGATATATATGTGTGTATGATTATTTGCATCAAGGAGAGGACAACCTCTTTGTTTCTCTTTGTGGATCAACAACTCTGCTACTCTCGGCAAAACAAAAACTTTTCAATTAACCCTTTAAATTAAAAAAAAAAAAACTGATTTACGCTGTTTAGTTCTGAACCCGTATTATATCATCATATTATATTATTACAAAAGTAACTTTGTGTTTTATATTATGTTTTCATAAAAGAAAAGCCAATATACCTAAATACATCTCTGTAACATGTAGCACTGAATAGGCAACCATCAACGACATGGTGTGCTGTTGGTTTATAGTCCTCCCAATTGAAGTTGTGTTGCTTGCATCCCATTGGAGACAAAAGGAGGTTTATTTGGATTTTCAGCCAATCTTCACCATAAGCTTTTGCCGCGGTTAAGCTGAAATATAAAAAAATAATTTTATGAAAAATAAAAAGTATTTCCAGTATTTTATTACCAAAGAATATAATAGCTTCGTTCATAATAAAAGTTCCGAACATGATCGGGATCTTTTTCTAAAGTGTTGTCAACGGTGGAAATAAAATTTTTCTAAAAAATTAGGTTTTTTTAAATATTTTTGGGGTATTTTATTTTTAACATTGATATCATTTCACAAAAAGATCCCGAACATGTTCTGAACTTCTGCTATGTACGAAGCTAATATATATATATGGGATCTGTATTCTTCACTAATCCCTGTGTGGGTTCCTTGTGGCTTGTTGCGTTATGTGTCTAGGGCAGTGATTCTCAACCACTGTGCCGCGAGATTCTTGAAGTGTGCCGCCACTGTTAGGCAATGGTCCCTTCTGATTTGAAAATTATTTATTTTTTTTACTTTTCTTTTAATTGACACTATATTTAATACAAATATTTATTTGATCATTTGAACTAAAGAGGTAGAACATTTTACAGGATGCAGAATGTCCTATGATAATTTTATAGGTACATCAACCAATTAACCAAATAAAATTCTAATAATTTATTTTATTGTTAGTGTGCCATCAAATTTTTAAATTATTAAAAGTGTGTCATGACGAAAAAAAGGTTGAGAATCACTGGTCTAGGGGTTTATCAAATAAAAGGTTCACTTAAAATAAAATATTTATTGACAGGTATAATATTCTATATACAGGTGAATGACAACTTTCATTCGAAGGGCGTTAATTATAAAAGGGCTAATTGTAATATCGTTATTCGTTAAGCGGAAGGGGTTGAATCGTTCGTGTATAGTTTGAATCTGTTTGTGTCTGACTGCTGTCTGATCATTGACTGTTTGCCAATCCGTTTGCAAGTGCTCTGCTGACATGATTTCTTTAAGGGTAGTTAGGAGAAATAACATGTGACTATAGATGGAAAATTCCATGTTCGTTAAAAACATTCGTTAAAAGCGATATTTGAAGAATTCACACAGTTGTCATAATACTGTTAAATTTATGACATATTTCCTCAAATCCGTAATAAATCAGAGCATGGGTTTCTGAAAGGGCGGAAGACGGTCTTTTACAAGGGTAGAAGGCGTTAGGGCGGAAATCAGTTGACCATTACATCTGGTTTACAGCGTAATTAAAAAATTTCTATTTAAGATTTCAAACCTACATATATTATATCGAAATAATTAATTATATTTATGGTTATTGACCTTAAAAGACCTTTCGAATAGGACTAACCGGGGTGGAGAATAGTAAGTATTTAGACTTCTGGTAAAGACAAAACCACGCTATCAAATTATTATTGTTTTGATTTCATTTCAAGTCCAAATACTTAGGAATTCATAATTAGAATAAAGTAAATTTTTTAGTATTTTTCAAAAGAAAAAAAATGCAAAAACTAAGCTAGGTAGATAATTATAAACATAATCTTTCAATCTCTTTTTGTTATATATAAGAGTATATTTACATTTTATATATTTTATATATTTTTTACACCTATATATTTGAGATCTTTTTAAAATAAACCTTTTAAAGAATAATGGAATGGACCGGGGAGAATTCCCTTTATCTGATTTACATAGATTAGATCATCTTAATGAGGTAATGGATTTTGCATTTACAATATAGACTATAGTTTCGTTATAAATAAATAAAATTTATAATTCCAGCAGAAGACACACTCTTTTATTGTCTCCTTCAATATATAAAAATTATGTTACTCTCGGCAAAAAAACTTTCAATTTAATATTAATACTAGAATGCTAAAACACAGCCCAACAAATTTACATTAACGATTTTCCTTCAGTAAAATCTATGAATAAAAAAAACATGTTTACTAGTTTGTTTTTTGTTTGAACATAATAAAACCCTCCTGGTCTGCCTGAGTGCATGGAAAATTACTAAAGCGGAACGATTTTATCCTGTCTAGTGAGTTTCGAAAGGGAATGAACGTAGAACGTACACTTTATTAATCATTGAATATGTTAGAATTTATTGACATCATAAAATAAATATTAAAACCTGTTAAAAAACAACAACTTTGTGCAGAGTTTAAAAAATAAAAACACGCATATGGATATCAAATAAGTTTTCTACTTTAAATAATGATAAAACGGAAACTTTCTTTTTATTTTGATAATAATCGAAATATATTTTAAATGTTAACCTCAAAATTCTGTTCTATGAATTTTAGTTCAGGTTTTTTATTTTGGCTTTTCGGCCTTTCTAGCCATAAGCCAATTTACGATACTATTTATTTTTTCCAATTTGCTCTACTCCCGGGGTCAGATTTTAGCCGGATGGCTCGAGTCAGATTCAAACCCTAGTTTATAGTAATGGAAAAAAAAATCATAATTGAATATTTTAAGTTTGTTTAATTGATTTGGCATAAATATAATTGGCCGATTTCCACCGGGAATAGCAAATACCCTTATAGAATATAGCCGAAACAATTTTAACCTTTAAATTTTTATAATATAACCAATAGAGAAATAGATTAGTTATAATTTAGAAGGAGAATTTTAATTAAAAATATTTTGTTTTGCCGAGAGTAGCAGAGAGAGTTGTTAATTCATAAAATTTTGTTGTGATATGTATTTTTGTATATAATAATCGTTTAAATTATAATAGAATATTTTAGTATATTTAATCAATATACCTACCTACCTAGCATAAATATATTTTAATTTGTCAATTTTTTTCGACAAAGACTTATTTAAGGGTCAGTTGTATGTCGGTTGGTAGTCTTTTTAAACGTTGACAAAGGGTAAAACCTTAAAATTCACCTTGTACCCGGTGGGATGGCCAATCAGATGAAAGTGACTGATGTCAACATTTAAAAAGAGTTTACCAACCGACATATAACTGGCCCTAAGAGGAATAGCCAAAGCAATTCTAATGGCAATCATTCCCTTTTAGACCGAACCAATGGGATGCAAGTAACACGACATAAGTCCACTTCACACCTAGTATAGAATAGAGGGTGGCCCACACAAAAACTAAACATCTTTATGTGCTTAAATTCCAAGATCTCTGCAAAAGTAAAGAAATAATCATCATTTGAGTAGCACGGGATCAACTGTTATAAAATTTTAACTGACAAAAATAGGAAAACCCTGTGCTTTAACAACAGGTGCACCCGCAACCCGTAGGGGGCCCTAAAAAAGCCCCCAAAATAAAAAAAAATTATAATAAAAATGCTAAAAAATTAATTGACGAATACAATGATAGTTGAATTAAAATTTTGCTGAAAAACGCGTTTCACAACTTGTTTAATTAAATTAAAAATAGAATAAAAAATAGGAGGCCGATATTATAGATTGCACAGTGTCCTTTAAAGGCTAGTTGCCGCAGTGGAAAAATATAAATCTAGGAGTTTTATAAAAAGTGGTCCAAGTAAACGTTCAAGTCAACAAAATTTCCAAGACAATGAGATAGGAATCAAGTTTCTAGGATGAGTGGTTTTCATTTTATGAAGGAAAAACTACCAACTTCAATCTCATTGCGGCACGGGTTACCATTATCCAATTAAGATGAAACTTTGTTTAAATTGTAGCAAATTTAATCTAGTTTAAAAATGTATAGAGTGATCTTTGTCGAAAACGTGCTCCTTCATGGTCAAAATGGGGAAAAATCGAAAAAAGTACAAGTTTTAGAGATATTCAAATGTGATCCCGGGGGCTGTTTTTGACAGGCGCTAGTACCGATTCTACTTAACCTAAATAGATGAAATTGTTATCATTTTACGCGTAATTTAAAGAGCTTTAATTTATCTAATAGATATCTTTTTGATTTGATAAGCCGTTTTAGAGCTATTCAAAGAAAACTGAATAAACTCGGGAATTTTCTCATTTTGAGGCGCGTAGAAAAATTTCCACAGTACAGATTTGGGGGAAAACTTATGGTAATAATATTGGAGTGCCAATAAGGGTATTCCAGCAATAAAATCTTTACCGGGAATTATTTCCTATTAGCATATACCTATCTAAGTTATTAAATTAAATTATGTAAAATTAACTGAGTGCAAATGATTAATTTACAAATATTTAAAAATTACCTTGTATTTTATGGACTCCTTTTTTTTATTATTTAGCATTATTTAGTCTAGTTTATTTATCATGGTTGGTAGATCCATCTAATATATTTTATTTAAAGTACCTTATTTGATATATCAGAACATTAATACTGAATATGAATATAAAACCATCTGTGGAAGTTCTTTGCCCGTTGCCAAATGCGAAGCATAGCGGACAAAATGATAACTAGAAAATAAGTTCTTCAAAATTTAAAATAAACATTTTCTCCAGCGCACCTTCTAAAAACTTGCTGTTGTAATCTCGACATTTCTATAATTGGAATAATGAAACATTACTGCCATGGATTAAAGTGTAATCTGTATACTAATATGTGACCAAAGTAGGGTTTAACCCTCAACCCTCTTTGGAAATAATTAAAAAATAAATAAAATAATACAAATAACGTAACTCATTAATACGAGATTAGAAATTAATATTGACGTTCTAGATATAAGTTAGATTATATTTTTGTCAAAAACATCTCCTTTTAAAAAATCCTGGCACTATCCCACCACACTCGGATGAAGCATTTGTTTTCTTTCTTAAGGGATGATGAGTTGAATTCTCCTTCAATGAAGTACTATATTGAACAGGAACAGGCTACAAGGCGCTATTAAAAGCACTCTTCCTCATTTTTGTAGAAAGAGAGAAGGAATAAAGACGACTGTGGGTCAGTGGTCAGAGTGTCGGTCCGCTGTTCTGAAGTATGCTATTCGAGACTGGGTTTCGGCAGATATTTGCAGTCGCCTCCTCTTGGAAAGCAATGGCAAACTACAAGAGTATAATTGCCTAATCAACCTTTCCAAACAAGCCATTCCAATTTTGTCTCTTATCAGTTTTTTTTTTACTTTCCCATACAGGGTATGGTCAAGAATTGTTCGTGCATGAAAGTGGTTTTTCTCCTTCTTTTTTTCGAAATTTCTCAAAAACAGCTGAAACTATTTTGATTAAAAAAAATTGAGCGAAACCATGACATTTCGCTCTACAAAAAAGCTCTAATAAGTGAACATCGAAAAAATTATATGTTTCGAGATAATAATTGTTTTGTCAAAATGGCTGTTAGTTAGTCTGTGCGTTACCAAATTTTTGTGGACGAGCTAGCTCAAAAACTAGTGTGAATATCGAAACCAAATTTCACACGTAGTTTTGGTCCATTGAGATTAAGAGCTGATTAGATTTTGGTGCATATCGACCCAAAATTAAGGGGGGGGGGGGGTTAAAAATTTAAAATCTAGGCTATTTGAGCAAACTCGCCCAAATTTTGTATACATAATCAGTGGGCACCCAGGAGTCTAAAAATGGAAAAACTAACTCCCTCCCTTACATGATTATAAATATTTTTATTAAATATTAAATATAAGAGAGGGGCCAGGTTGTATGGTAAAGTCAAGTGGATGGCCACATCAGAACACGTTAGATTATTTTTTTTTTTTAAATACCTAAATTAAAAAAATGGGTCGTGAAAAATTAAGTGGGATAGAGAAGAAGGAAACATTAAAAAAATATTATTTTTTTAATTGCTCGTAATCTTCCAAATCTCATTTGACTTTTAGGCTTGAAGCTGAATTTTTTTTTTACTTATCAATAAATACCTATTAAATATTTTTTTTAATATAAGTTGTTTCTATATAAATATGTATAACCAATAAACAAATAGGTTAAGTTATAATTTAGAGATAAAATTTAATTGAAAATATTTTGTTTTGCCTAGAGTAGCAAAGTTGTTGATTTATAAAGATATTTTTTAACTTACAAAATTATTAAAATTCAATTCCCCTTCTATTTATGTTTTAAAAGTCGAATTATTAGAAGAACAATTCGAAATGTCAATTCAATACTTAAACTTACATATCATATTGTAAGGAAAGTAAAAATATCTCTATGATCTTTAAATGATAAGAGATTTTAGTTTTATTAAAGGAGTCGAATTTGTATCTTGCAGTTAGATATCTCTTAATTTATCTGATTTGCAAAAAGCCATTCATCAATTGGTTTTGACAAACCGTGGCCGTGATTGCGTGATATTGAGACCCTAGATAGTGATAAGAAGGATGTGAGTCCCATTTAGCTGCAATCATGGCTCTAATTTATTTACTCATGGTGAATTTGATTTCAACTTTCAATCGATGATTATTAACTACTCTAAGAAAAAAAAATCAAACCAAATATAAAAGATTATTCCAACCTTTCAATTACACTTTGAACGCATTATTAAATATCTATATACATATAATATAGGCGACTGTGGGCTAGTGGCTTGAGTGTCGGGTCGCTCACTCGAAGTTCACTGGTTCGAGACTGAGTCTCGGCAGATCAGATATTTGAAGTCGCCTCCTTTTGGAAAGCAATGGCAACCTACCAAGAGTACAATTGCCTAGTAACCTCTCCAAACTAGCCGTTCGGAAAAAGTAGGTCCCGTATATCTGTATAAAAACAGCTAAACACACTCAGCATAGGTATATGTGGAGAGGAGCCAAAACGTCAGGGAGACCTGATATGGCACTTAAAAGAAGAAGAAATAATATATACATATACAGTGGTGGATCAAGTCAAGTGGGGCTCTAAGCGATAAAATAACGGGGCCCTCAAAATCAATTAAACAAAAAATAAACAAAATTCTGAACCATGAACGATCATCATCATCATCATTGAGTATACAGTCCTAAGACTGGTTTGATGCAACAATCCGTCTCCACTCGACTCTGTCCCCCGCCAGCTGTTTAACCTCTCTAAATGTCTGGCATCCCATATCCCCAATTATTTGGTTGAAATATTCTAATCTGGTTCTTCCCCTTCCCCTTTTCTTTCCCACCTCCCCCTCCAAGATATCCCTAAGCAGTCCCCCATGTCTCAGTGTGTGCCCCATCATCTGACCTCTTCTCTTCTTCAGACTCTTCCACAAGGTTCTTCTTTCTCCGATTCTTCCAAGAACTTCTTCATTTGTAATTTTATCCATCCATTTGATATTCGTCATTCTTCTGTAGCACCACATTTCGAAAGCCTCTAATCTCTTTCTTTCCGCTTCTCTAATTGTCCAGGTTTCACACCCGTACATGGCTATGCTCCATACATATGTCTTCAATAGCAACTTCCTGTTTGCTAAGCTGATTGAGGAGGAGCATAGTAGTTTTTGTTTTGAATTAAACCCCATTTTTGCTTGGGCAATTCTTGATTTAATTTCGTTTTCGCTCCTCCCATCCCATGTTATTTTACTTCCTAGGTAGCGGAATTCCTTAACTCCTTCTAGGTTTTCTTGGTTAATTTTGATGCATTCCTGTCTCGTTTGTTCTTTTTTTGTACATACTAGGACCTTGGTTTTATTCTTGTTTATTTTCATTTTGATTTCTTCTATTAGGATTTGGTTAATTCCATTCAAGGCGTCCTCTAATTCTTTTTTATTGCTTCCTAGAAGGGCAATGTCATCGGCAAATCTTAACATAGCGATCTTTTGACCTTGGATTTCTATACCTGTATCAATTTTGTCTTTGAATTCTTTAATCGCTTCTTCTATGTATAAGTTGAAAATCATGGGTGACAGCACACATCCTTGTCTTACACCTTTTTTTATTTTGGCTTCTCTTTGTTCATCACCAATATTTATTTATTTGAACGATTATATCCAAATTTTGGTACTTATTAACAAATTTGAATACAAGTGTTATAAAACAATGTTTAAGAAAACACTTTAACACAATCGGCCTTTTTTGGGGCCCCCGCAGCCGCTCATTCCGCTTACCCTATGATCCGCCAATGTACATATATAGCCGGATATTGACTGAGCGAGCAGCCTCGCGAGGCTGCCTCGGGCGTTTGCAGCAGAACCGTCCTGAGTGAACGAAGGAAACGACCAGAGGCGCCTTTGAGCATTCACAAAAACCGACAACCGATGTAATAATAAAACTTGAGCAAGATGCGAGGTAGGTTTCACAAAAAAAGAAATAAAACAAAATTGAGTTTTGAATTCGATATATTTCGGGGGTGAGCCCATCATCAGGAGTCAAAGAAAACGTTTTCTTGCTCAAGTTTTATTATTATATTAAAATGTTTCACCTAGAACCAACACCTAACTCCTTAAAAGTTATCGACAACCGATGGATTGGCCCGAGGCAGCCTCAGACGAGGCAACGGGCACTTTTGCCTTGGGCGAGGCACGTACTGACCGACCACGCATTTGCCTTAAGGGTCTGGCCTCGCGAAGCAAACCCTCAGTCAGTATCCGGCTTGTGATATTTAACTGTTGACATAGTGACAGACAAACCGCTGGACCGAAAGTGCTGAAATTTTGACAGTACATTCCTCAAATGACATAGATAACCGCGAAAGAAGGATTTTTTGAAATTCCATCGAGTGATCAAGGCGAGGTCAGGGAATAGGTTTAGTAGGGTGGAGGATGGTTGAAGGTTTATGAAGGGAGAGGGTTTTGGGGCAGTTCATTGCTGGCAAGAGGCCCGCCGAAGTCTGGCTTCGCAGCTGGTAGGTATATATATTCATGCAAAACTCTTCAACATTTTGATGTTTTATAATAAAATCCATTTTTTTTAAAAGAATTTCATATATTAATCTTTGGAAATTATATATATTTAGTTAATTATAATGCATCCTTCAATTGTTTAATTATTTTCAGATATGTTGATCAAATGGCATCATTAGAAAATATTTATCTATGACGTAATTTAATCTTCTTTATATATAATACTTAAGTATGGATTTTCCTTACCAAGTTCATAGATTATTATAATATTGAAAAATATATTCCAGTTTTAAACAATAAATAAATTATTTTATTTCATGTTCCAATATTTTTATTATTCTCATTATTAGCCTGTGCGTTTCGGCATCATTCATCCAGAGGCGCCGAGAGGAGATTGGGTTCTGCCTTCCCGGTCCTAACAATATGAAATCTGAAAGTGTGATATCCTGCAAATAGTTAATAATATCCAACGAAGGAGAATCACAAGCTCTCGGCCGCCATGTATTACAGTATACATCCAATGTTCAGACATCAGTCTTTATGTTGTTATATATGTATCTATAGTTTACGTCATGAAAACAGAAGCGTGGACCAGGCTAATGGGCTATTGTTGCCGTTTTCAGGATGTGAGAGGGTAGTGTGGAAAATGAAATCATGGTCAGTTGTCAGGTCAATAAGGGGTTGGTTTTTGGCGCTACCCTCTCTCACCCTGAAAACCACAACAATGGCCCTTTGTTGAGCGAGATATATGCTTCTATTTTGACGGCAACTATAGGTGTAATCATGGGCGTACCCAGATATGGTCAGGGGTCCAGCCCCCCCCCCCTCATCCATCGTAAATCAGTTGAAAGAATGTAGTCATTCACATAAATCTGGTCGACAGGTTTGCGGAAGATCTACGAAAACTTAATTTTGTGTAATAAATAAATTTTAAATACCTATTCGATAGATTTATTTATTTGTAATTCACAGTTCCCTGTTGGTCCTGCACCCCCCAACCAAAAATCTGGGATCATCCTTTGGTGTAATGTTGCCGAAATGAATAGCCTCACATAAATAAAAAATAAATAATCTATTAATTTTTTAAAATGAGGTTCAAGAAAAACCAGGAAAGATTTGTTGTTTTTTTTTGGTGCCTTTGATTTCCTTTGCAACAGATGATAATTTATATACCATATATAGATGTTCTCTTAAAATGATAGCGTCGGCTTAGAGTGTAAACCTGCTAACTCCATTTTTTTATTAATACCGTTCAAAAGAAAAAGAGATGCAGCATCGTCCAATTAAAACTGCTACTTAAAATTACCATCGCAAGTTGTAGAAAAAAAAATGTGAAAAGTAGTTTTTTCCATAACAATATTATGTTTTTTCTCTGCCCTGTAAAATTTCATTGTTGTGAGTTAGCAGGTTTACTCTTTAAGGGCCGGTTGTATGACGCAAAATAAATGCTTTTTACCAGTAACAAACGGTAGATGGTAGATGGAGGCACTGGGATGGCCAATCAGATGACAGGCACTGAAAGTTCGTTATCTGATTGGCCATCCCAGCCCCTCCATTTACCATCTACCCTTGGTTAGTGGTAAAAAGCATTTACTTTGCGACATACAACCGGCCATAAGGCGACGATATATAGTTTATTCTTATGAAATGTAGTTTTACAGCTTTCCGAAATAAATTGTCCTAGAAACCATAACTGGCCCTTCAAATCAAACCTATACATCCTATCGAAATTGTTTCCCATATAAATCCCAAAAAGTATAAACTTTCTCATTTTACCTACTTGTCTTGTCCCAATTTTTTTACTATTTCTCTTATTTTAAGGCGCCTGGCATCGCCTAAATAAAGGCAAACTGGCAAAAACTATTTTTATAAGTTTAGAAATTAAACATTTCTCTTCAGGAAACGATTGTTAGGAATGCTGCTTAATTGATTTCTTTTAAGGAAAATTTTATTAAGATTCGGACATGTTCCAGCACGGGCGATCCGATTCCTATCGGGTAGCTACGATTCGAACAACACAGGATGACAACAAGACAGCCGACGGCAAGGCCAAGGTACCTCACAAATCATTGACGACATGGGTTCTTCAGCGGTTTTCTCTTCACCAACACTTTTCTTTCTTTAAGATACTTCAAACTGGTTGATAATGAATGCAAAACTCTCTTCTCTTCAGCTTTCAGAAATGGGTCACCTACTTCTTCTACTTCTTTCATTTCGTTTGAAGACTTTTCACTTTTTTTTTTTTTTGAAAATTTTGTAGTCTTATTAGCACCTAGTGAATTTGAATCACAGGTTTTATCAATTAAGTGTATTTGCAAATTTTTAAAAACTCATGATTTTTTTAAATTTGTGTAGTTTTGAGCACCTAATAAATTCGAATCACAAATTTTAACAATTGGAATACTTTCCGAATGAACAAACTGCAAAATTTTCAAATAAAAAATATTTATAATTACTTAAAAAAAATCTTTGTAATTTTTTCAGGAAATACTTAACTATTCTCTTAAAATTTATTTCTACATGGTCTCCCAATAGCAATAGGATTCTGAATTGCTCGTTATGACACTGTCAAATTTACAGCAGTGTTTCATTTAGATTTAAACAGATGGGAAATTAATTATAAAGTTCTAAACAATTGCAAAACTTGAACAAATCGTACAATTTTTTTATGAGTATGCCCTCAATGAATTAAAACTCATTTAAATGGAAAGTTTTTTGCCGAGAGTAGCAGAATTTTTATATATTGATGGAGACAATGTGTCTTCTGCTGGATTATAATTTTTAATTTATAACGAGACTATAGTTTCGAGAGCTTTGCCCTCTTCATCAGTCTATTACACTTGATTCATAGGAATTAATGTATGAATGGAAAATTGTAAAAGACTGATTGATGAAGAGGGCAAAGCTCTCTAAACTATAGTCTCGTTATAAATAAAATTTATAATTCCAGCAGAAGACACACTCTTTTATTGTCTCTTTCAATAAAATTCATTTGTAAAATTTCATAATATTCTTAACAAAATTATACAAAGGGTATTTATTCCGAATTCGTTTATAGCTACATAATAAATTTAATTTACAAAGAGAAACAGAGAGGTTGTGCTCTGCTTGATGCAAGGAAACATACATATATATATCGAAATGATATATCTGTATATATATGTTATTTATTTGTTTGAGACTATAGTTTCGAAGACTTGGTCTTCATCATCAGTCTTTTTTTAATTATAAATATTGTTTTTCATGGAGTCAATACCTTATGGATATCGAAATTTTCGATCTTTACTTAGCTAGGAGCCAGTTAAAATATTAGTTAAAATTTTAAAATTTTTAAAATATTAGTTAAAATTTTTAACTGGCTCCTAGCTAAGTAAAGATCGAAAATTTTCAATATTCATACGGTATTGACTCCATGAAAACAATATTTATAATTAAAAAAGGACTGATGATGAAGACCAAGTCTTCGAAATTATAGTCTCAAACAAATAAATAAAATATATATACAGATATATAATTTCGATATATATGTGTGTATGTTTATTTGCACCAAGCAGAGGACAACCTCTCTGTTTCTCCTTGTGAATCAACAACTCTGCTACTCTCGGCAAAACAAAAACTTTTCAATTAAATTAAATTTAATTATGCCAAGATGACAAATGAAAAATACCCTTGCTTAAGATTTGATAATTTGGGAATAGAGCTAGCAATATGAAAATCCTTTTGCTAATAGGACAACCTATATTTTCATGAAAAATATTAATACTAAATCTATTTAATGCAATATTCTTTATGCCACGAAAACTCAACTTAATCTCGATAAAAAAAGAGACCTATAAATTATTTATGCTAATACATATTTAATTAAACAACTAATAAATCTCAATGAATTAAATTAAATTAACATCATAACCACCAGCACACAAAATTGTCTTTATTTGATGAATCACACTATTAAAATATTTGCACAATAGCACAAATATAATGTTTAATATACTAAAGCTTGATAGAACTTTACTATGAAATAATTGCTTTCACTACTATTCATTTTTCATTCTTTCATATGTATGAAACACATGTCTAAAAATAGAGCAATTATTACGGGATAAGGTATTAACCTACCGTTATAAATGAAAATAGTCTAAAATCTATTTCTATATAACGTGACTATTCTCTAAATTATGAGAAAAATTTCATATTTATTTGCCTTGTTAAATTTCAAATGTATCTTATATAATAGAAATTCAAAGCAGTACTCTGGAATTTTAAGGTTAAGAACCTCTTTCCTCCTGAAAAATGAAAAATATAAGATTATTAGATCTTCTATAAATATTCTTAATGAATTTTTATTCAAATAGTGTTATTAATTTAATTTAATGAAATAACATCAAAGGAGCTAAAAAAAAGGTCATGTTTTTTAAATTTTATCCAGGTTTTGACAGATAGTTATATTGGTCTTGACGTCTCTCTCCCAAATTTAATTATTTTCTTCTTAAATCCTATTATTCCTATTATATAATTTATATATAACTATAGAGAAAATAGATAAATAGAATAAACCCACATATGAAAATTATTAACGTTATAAAGAAAAAAGCAACCATATTACTGTTAAAACATTAAAATTTGAATAAAATATTTAACGCGTTTACTTATGTCAGAAGGGTTCGCATATCACAGGATATAAGTTTTATTTAGTTGGACAACTTTTTTGATAAAACTCTAAGATTTTATAGATATCCTAAATTTTCGGGAGAGGATATGATCCGAGTCCTCAAAAGCTTCATGGAAAATGCTGGATATTTATAAATGTAAGTTTTATCATAAAAAAGTGGTCCAAGAAAACGTTCAAGCCAACAAAATTTACTAGAGGATTGGTTTTCATTTTATGAAGGAAAATTGCGATTTTTTGCAAAAAACTTCAAACTTCAACCTCATTGCTGCACGGGTTACCTATTTTAAAAATGTATAGATTGATCTTTGTCGAAAACGTGCTCCTTCATGATCAAAATGGTGAAAAATCGAAAAAAGTACGAGTTTTAAGGTTATACAAAAGTAATAGCTAGTACCGGTTCTACTTAACCTAAATAGATGAAATTGTTATTACGCGTAACTTAAAGAGCTTTAATTTATCTAGTAGATATTTTTTTGATTTGATAAGCCGTTTTAGAGTTATTCAAGAAAAACTGAAAAACTCCGAAATTTTCTCATTTTGAGGCGCGTAGAAAAATTTCCACAACACAGATTTGGGGGAAAACTTAGGGTAGTAATATTGGAGTACCAATAATGGTATTCCAGCAAATAAATCTTTACCGGGAATTATTTCCTGTTAAAATCGTAGTTTGCTTGGGATAATAGCCAATTGGCCCGGATTGCTGTTACTGGGTTCGATTCCCAATGGGGGTGAAAAACAACACCCTTTTGATAAGTGATGATCCCGCAATGATGATAGTCATTAAGAATTTAATTTATAATGAAAGGCTGTCCAGAAATTATTTACTTTTATTCAATTTCCGACGTTTCGGAGACTTTTTCTCTCCTTCTCCAGGGTATGGAATAGTTATTGATGGACGATGAACCGAGTTATACTCACCCCCCCCCCCATTTAAAGTTTGAGAATAGGTTGAGGTCGTTTCGGCCCCAAGGCCTCTAATCATTCGCTTTACCGCATGAGACTCTTAATAATTTTTCAATGAATGCCAGCTATCCTGAGGGAAACTTCGGAGGGAACCAGCTACTAGATGGTTCGATTAGTCTTTCGCCCCTATACCCAGCTCCGACGATCGATTTGCACGTCAGAATCGCTACGGACCTCCATCAGGGTTTCCCCTGACTTTGTCCTCGCCAGGCATAGTTCACCATCTTTCGGGTCTCAACGTATACGCTCAAGGTGCGCCTCTTCTTGCAATAAGTATGAGAATAGTTATTGATGGACGATGAACAGAGTTATACTCACCCATCAATAACTATTCCATACCCTGAAGAAGGAGAGAAAAAGTCTCCGTAAATAATTTATGGACTGCCTTTCATTATAACCTACTTATCATTAAGAATATTTATTTCTCTACTCTATCCAATGATTGATTCCTAAACCTCCGATCTCTTTTAATAATATTATATCATAGCATGCCATTGTCACATTGTTCGTCTATTTAAAAATTTGTCACTGGTTGATAATCTGATGCAGCTAGCAGCTGTCCATTGGAATGACCCCAGTAGTGGTTACGCAAGCGTGGGCAGTTGCCCTGCCCAAAGCCGCCTCGTTTATTTATACCGGACGCTCGTCTCTCAGCATTATAAACTGGCTACCTAGAACCAAACTAGAAACAACTCAACTTGCTTATTAAACAATCAATACTTAAAGCGACTTATTCGATCAATACATCCATACTTGTAAATAAAATACCGGGTTCCAGGACATAAATAAATCAGAAAGAATAGATGTTTTTTCATTTTTTTTATTTTTTTATCTATCCAAAAAATACACAACCTACAATATGTCATGTCCTATAGAGTTGACAAGTCAACTGTAGATAGGACCGGATTAAAATTAAAAATTATTTAATTTTACAAACAATTACAATAAATAAAATATGGTGTACATTCCTAACCATTAGTTCACATTACATATTTACACAATATCACAGGATGAATCACAGCGATCCGATCCATTTAAGGTAGTTGTTTCGCGACAATACTAACAAAAAGTTAATGCTAAAGTATATAGTACTGACAATAAGGATTCATATTTCATAAGCCTAAAACTTTTTGCTGTTTATGTACCACTACTAGCCAATCCCGTGCTCGTTTGACAAATCTGGCAACATTGTCCGAGCTTGTATATATTTTATCATAGAAATTTCAGATGGAGTACATTGTAAAGGGAGATTTATAAAACAAAAAGTTCTTAATAAGAGGTTGAAAGCTGTTGCGACAATGACTGAAGCGAAAAAACCTCAAAAAAGTGTTAACCCACTTTTTAGGTTAAATAAATGCTTTGTTGCCAGCTTGTTTTTAGTGTAAATTTTTTATTATATATTTTTTATTATTTATTCATTATTATCTTAGAAACTGTGTTGTAACTATGAATTAAAATTTTCTTAAAAAATGTATTAGTTCTTGTTTAATGTTGGTTTAGTTTTTCATAACAATGGTAAGAAGAGTTTCTTAATTATAATTAAATAACTATGTAAACTTTCCGATATCCCCTATAGTGCAATGTTAAAAGTCAGAAAAAATCTATCTTTGGAATTTAATATATCCGGAACTATATTGTTCATAAATTTCGTTTTTGCCACCAATCGATGCAGAAGTATTTAAATATTAATCTAACTAAATTTCAAAAAATCCTAAGAAAACACATATGGTGAAACTACCTTAACCAATTTTTTCTGTATTTGTAAAACTTTATTTTTCTTGATTTTCAATATATTGTTTTTTTTTAACGTTTATGGTCTTTTTCGATGGTAAGCCCAAATGATTAAAAAAATTGCTTTTTTGTCAAAATAATTAAATACTTAATCACGAAAAGTCACTTGCTAGATTTATAGGGTTATGTATCAAAAAATATAAAAAACAGAAGCATATATGATAGTCACACTTGTCTATCTGACCTTTCTGCCACAGTATCTACCTTTTAAATTATTTAACCTAGAAACTTCAAATTTAGCATTTAGTTTAATAATTCACAGATAATCCAAAAAATCGAAGCTATTGCTCAAACATAAAAAATACTGATGATCAAACATTTCTCTCAACATGATTAGCTGTTTTAAGGTATTTGTTTCACCTTATGGGTTTTCTTGGGATTTTTTTGAATTTATACAGATTATTATTTAAATACTTCTGCATCGATTGGTGGCAGAACAAAATTTATGAACAATATGGTTCCGGAGATATTAAATTCCAAAGATAGAGTTTTTCAGACTCTTATACATTGCACTATACGGGATAGGTATCGGAAAGTTTACATACATATTTAATTATTTGGAACGAAATTTTCCCTGGAGAGAGACGGGCTGGTAGAAATTTTAAATGAAGGTAATGGAAGGCAGCCCAGATGTAGTGAGGAAGGAAAAATTAACACATCAAATAAGGTGTAATTTATTGGAATCCTTCCTCCTTTCCTTCCAAACCGACGTTTCGGAGAATTTTTCCCTCCTTCTTCAGGGTTTCAAAGGGTCAATGAATGAAACAAATGAAATGTTTCCTTCTTCTCTCCAAAGAAAGTTTTGAACACTACTGTGGAGAGAAAAAGGAAACATTTTATTTGTTTCATTCATTGACCCTTGGAAACCCTGAAGAAGGTGGGAAAAATCCTCCGAAACGTCGGTTTGAAAGGAAAGGAGGAAGGAAGGATTCCAATAAATTACACCTTATTTGATATGTGTTAATTTTTTCTTTCCTCACTACCCCTGGGCTGCCTTCCATTACCTTCAATGAATATTTAATTATAATTGAGAAACTCTTCTTACCATTGTTATGAAAAACTAAAACAACATTAAACAATAACTAATAAATTTTTTAAGAAAATTTTTATTCATAGTTATAACACAGTTTCTGAGATAATAATGAATAAATAATGAAAAATGTATAATGAAAAATTTACACTAAAAACAAGCTGGCAACAAAGCATTTATTTAACCTAAAAAGTGGGTTAACTTTAGTACTTTTTGACCTTTTTCGCTTCAGCCATTGTCGCAACAGCTTTCTTATTATTCGAGGGGTGAACCGCGATTGGAATTAGGTGTACATCGTCTTTGGAATTACTTTGGAATTCATTAGATAATCTATTTTGTCTTCTACTTGAAAATAAAAGTGTAAGTGGAATTAGGTGTACACGATTTTATGTCGCGGTTCACCCCTCGTTATTAATCACTATTAAGAACTTTTTGTTTGATAAATCTCCCTTTATAATGTACTTTATCTGACATTTCTATGATAAAATATGCACAAGCTCGGACACTGTTGCCAGATTTGTCAAAAAGTTTTGGGCTTATGAATTATGAATCCTTATTGTTTGTTCTATATACTCTAGCATTAACTTTTTGCTAGTATTGTCGCGAAACAACTAAAATTCTATTAAAAATGCATTCTTGTAATTCTTATTTTAACGACCAGTGCCTAGAAAATGTTTTCCTCAGCAACTTATTATAACAACACATAAGGAAACATTTATTTTTATAAATCAAATAAACATACACATTTCGTATTTTTCTTCAATTAAATCTTATATTAACTTGACATGTGTTATATTAAATAAAATCAATAATCCCCTCTAAATCTTCATTAGAGATAAATACCCAATTTGCATACATTCAACATCTCGCCGCCGTCAAATCGAACCGATAATTATTTCATATGACTTCTGAAAATTGAAGTTCTCAACCCTTTTCTATTTTTCACCAATCTTAAACTCTTTTTATATCCGTCATCGCAAATATTTTCGGCTTCTAATTAGCTCCTGAATATGTCACAACTCCTATATTTTTTAAGAAACGAGATAAAAATTTTCCTTTATATAACTTGTATTTATAAAAACAATTCTGATGTAATATCTTTAACTAAGAGTTAATTTAAAATAAATTAATACTAATAAATTTTGGAATTAAATTATATTGTTTATCATACTTATTGATTTATTATTCTAGACCTTAAAATTCCAGACAAAAATATTTGAAGGATTGTTTTAAATTATAGCCCTAACTCTTGCCATTTTTTAATCCCAAAAGCCCATAAGTAGTTTCAACCATTTCGGTCGCTATCAAAATTTGTTCGGGCATGGACCGAGCGTCTCCATTTAAAGTAGGGTAATTAAAAAAGTCTTCAAAATATTGAAAACTTTAGTTAGATGTACTTAATTTGTTCAAAATTTTATGTTAAGTCTTAATAACTTATTTTATAATTTTTTTACTACCGATTTATCTTATAGCTAGCTGTGACACCCGCCTTCGGCTTTATTCTAGTAATATGATATATTATATGACTAATTTCATTATAAACTTAATATATGTATAAATACGAAGAACTCAATTAGGGAACTACAGTCTAAGTATATTATGTACTAGCTGCAAGGCCCGCCTTCGGCGGCCCTCTTGCTAGCCAGGAGGCACGCCCCCTGAACCCCCAACCCACGAATCCCACCCTCACACTACACTCCCCCCCGACCCATCCAGCACCCCTACCCCCGCACCATGAACCCGTGCACAACCCCCGCCCCCACACCACCACCCCAACCCTCACCCCACCCACCTCGGGCCCCCAACCCACGAACCCCAACCAATTTTTTGACCCCCCCCATTTTGGGTGGTTAGTTTTTGCATTTCTAGCTCTCTAGAGGCCTACAGATTTGTATACAAAATTTGGTTGAGTTTGCTCCAAGGGCAAGAATTTATATATTTTTCTCCTTCCCCCCCTTTTTGGGTGGTTTTTGGGGGGAATTTTTTTAAACAAAAGTTGTCAGAAATCACATCCCCTACAACTTTGCTCATTATAAAATTTCCCGTAGAGTTAATAGTTTAAGAGTTATTTGATAATTTTCATTCGTGCACCCCCCAAACCCCCTTTTGGAGTCAAAATATCAAAACGTTATATAGCTAAAAACGTAAGTTAGAAGACCTCTGATACAAATATGAAATTTCATAATAATCCCTTCAGCCGTTTTGACGTGAATCGTGAGCAACTTTTCGCGGAAACCACTGAAACAGACAGACATACAGACAGGAATTTTGTTGAGGGTGTTTTCGTTCATAACTTTGCTTGAAACGTGTGCAACCAAAATTTGGCGTGATTTGGACCAATGTACAGACAAAACCTTAATTTTATATATATATAGATTATACATATAACAGTTAACCCTGTCCCTTTTTTCCTTCTTCATGCGCTCTTTTTGTTTGTTTAAAATTTTCCAGAGGATAAAAATAGCTTCTAAAAACTACTTTTAAAACGCATAATTTTAAAATTTCCCGGGGGAGGCCAGATTCATGACCCCCTCCTCATTTCTAGTTCACTAGAGTTTATACTAGTGTTTGTGGATATAAGAACACAAGATTTAAAGTTTTTTATATTTAGGCTATTTGTACTAGAACTCCTATTAAACCAACATTTTTCCACAAACCAGGGAGCTATTTACTTCCCCTGCTCCCTCCCCCTCCAGTGGTGACTCCAGACTTTCAATGGGGGGGGGGGGTCATGTACCTGGGAGCTGCTACCCCCCCCCCCCCCCGGGAAATTTTAAAATAATGGACTTCAAACTTAGTTTTTAGAGGCGATTTTTATCCTCTGAAAAATTTAAACCAAACATAAAAAGAGCGCATGAAGAAGGAAAAAAGGGGCAGGCAGTGGCGAATCATAAGGTAAGCGGAATGAGCAGCTGCGGGGGCCCCCGTGCTTGTAAGGGGCCCCAAAAAAGACTGATTCTGTTAAAGTGTTTTCTTAAACATTGTTTTATAACACTTGTATTCACTTTTGTTAATAAGTACCAAAATTTGGATATAATCTTTCATGATTCAGAATTTTTTTTATTTTTTGTTTAATTGATTTTGGGTCCTCCGTTAATTTACCGCTTAGGGCCCCCACTTAACTTGAACCGCCACTGGGGACAGGGCTAACTCTTATATGTATAATATATAATATACTTAGACTGTAGTTCCCTAATTGAGTTCTTCGTATTTATACATATATTGGATTTATAATGAAATTAGTCATGTAATATATCATATTACTATAATAAAGCTGGAGAGTTAGTAAGTACGTATGTTTGAAGGCGCTAATCTCAGGAAATATTATACTAATCCGGTTCTTACAAAATTAAAACTTTTTTTTGGGTACAATTTGGGGCGGGGGGTCATGACCCCCCCCTGACAAAAAGTGAACTAAGCTGTGAATAATTTCAAAATCAAAAAAATGGGACCAATCGGAAGTTAGACTGAACCCAATGCAATTTTTTTTTCAAAATCGGTTCACAATTGGCGGAGATATGAGGTAACAGGTTCTCTATTCGACTGAATTTTTTTTTGTGCCTATGTTACCTCATATCTCCGCCAATTGTGAACCAATTTTGAAAAAAAAATTTGCATTGGGTTCAGTCTACTTTCCAATTGGTCCCATTTTTTTCATAGGTATTAGACCTTTTTTGTTAGGTTTGTTCAGGCCTAACTTCTTTGTTTATTAACCGATTTCGATGATTCTTTTTTTATTGGAAAGGAGGTATCTTAGGGATGGTGTCATATTAATTTGGTCAAGTTCTGATGATATGATCACTATTAATAACATCACTAAAAAGAGAAAAATAAAAATAATTTTTAAGAAAAAAATAAAACCGACTTCAAAAAATTAAATGCAACAAATAAAATACACTAAAAGGTATAAAATAATTATTATCTTATTTAGTTACAAGTAAACTACTAAATATTAACATGAAATTACTTTTTGAAGACGGTGCCAAACATATACCTTTTATGAATCTCACTCGACGGAACTTACTTAGTACGTTTGGCGGGTACACTCGCTTATAGGTATGATTTGCTTGGCACCGACTTAAAAAAGTAATTTCATGTTAATATTTAGTAGTTTACTTGTAACTAAATAAGATAATAATTATTTTATACCTTTTAGTGTATTTTATTTGTTGCATTTAATTTTTTGAAGTCGGTTTTAATTTTTTCTTAAACATTATTTGAAGTCGGTTAAAAAGAAACTTTAATTCCCTTGAATTTGACGTTCAACGCCATCTACATTGAGATTTTATAAATCAGCTGGACATAGAAATCCATCATGGTTTTTCTTGCCATATATAATATATACTCTCTGATATATACTGACATAGACGACATAGAGACATAGTAAACTAATCAAACATATGTTGAAAATAAAAATAATTAATATTTATTTTTCGAAGATCATTTACAGACTGGGCTGTTATCAATGAGGGGAAAAGACGAAACCACACTAATACCGGTGGTGTAAGTTGACCACATCCTCTCTCCCCTTTCACTTTCTCTATCACATTCAATTTCATTATTTGTTTCATATTTTTCACAATATATCTATAATTATATTTATAAAATATTTCTAAAAACCAATACACTCTAGATTTGTTTATTTTTGCAGACAAACATGTAATATTTTCACCTGAAAAACCTGACTTATTTAGATTTATTTTGTAGATTTAAGTGAATTAGCAAAACAATATTTCCTATACATATACTTTTTTACAATTGTTACTATTTCATATTTATTTTTGAACTAATACTAACCGTATTTCCTTCTAATTTTGTTTAAATTTATTGACAAAGAGAAACAAAGAGGTTGTCCTCTGCTTGATGCAAATAAACATACACACATATATATCGAGATGATATATCTGTATATATATATAGTATTTATTTGTTTGAGACTATAGTTTCGAAGACTTGTTCTTCATCATCAGTCTTTTTTAATTATAAATGTTGTTTTTCATGGAGTCAATATCGTATGGATATTGAAAGTTTGATGTTCCTTCTTTACTGGTGGTCAGCTTTGTTCTAAGTTTAACATTAACGTAAAATTAAAATAAAGCCCAATTCCCCTTTGAACATAAGATTACATTGTCCCCCCCCCTCTCGCCCCTTTTTCCATATACATCTCATTTTCCATTCTAGGGGCGCCGACACTTGGATCAGTCACTAAGGGACACACCCATACCCCATAAAAAAAAGCGAAGCAGATAAAAAATAAAAATAAATCATATAATAAATAAGTTTAACATTAGCGTAAAATTAAAATAAAGCCCAATTCCCATAACGTTAGTTCTAAGCTGACCACCAGTGAAGAAGGAACATCAAATTTTCAATATCCATACGATATTGACTCCATGAAAAACAACATTTATAATTAAAAAGGACTGATGATGAAGACCAAGTCTTCGAAACTATAGTCTCAAACAAATAAATAATATGTGTATATGTTTATTTGCATCAAGCAGAGGACAACCTCTTTGTTTCTCTTTGTGAATCAACAACTCTGCTACTCTCGGCAAAACAATTAAATTTATTGGACCATACTAACCTAAAAACAGCCTTCCAATGAATGCAATATATTATATAGGTATATATTACTTGGTACATTTACTTATGGTTATGAATTCTTCGTTTGAAGCTTTATTATTTCTTGCAAATATAATAAATATATATTTTTTCTATTTCTCTTTCATAATAACAATGTTTTAGTGTTAAATTCAACTTCATTATTCAATTGTTTTTGCAGTTTTTAAATTAAGATAGTTCTTTCACAAATGCAAAAATTCAAGAATTCTTCGAAACTTGGAATATAACTCATTAAAAGCATAATAAACACACTGTTAAAATTTGAAGACGATTTACCACACCAAACATTAAATAATTGCAATTAAAAATGAAATTTTTTACATATGGTAGATTAGGAAAGGGTGGGGAAATGATCATTATTTTATTTATTTTCATAGAAGGACTTTCACCATCTTGATGAAAAACTAATATTTGTTAGAATAATATATTTGGAGTAATTAAAAAAAAAAAAATTGAAATTATTTACCTGATAGTTTTGATAAAAAATAAAAAAAAAAAACATATTTGGGCGATTATTTTTACTGGAGGGGATAAAGATCAATGGCTTGGAAACGATCCATTTATAAAGAGGATATAGTAGTGTGAAAAGTACAGTCAAGTTAAAAAAACATAACCTAAAATTTTAGCACCGTTCATATGTATAGAGTGGTTACGAGGCTAAAACTTTTTGTGTGGATTGTCGCGAAAGAACTACCTTAATAACCTAGATTAATTCATTAATATATTTATTTTTGGGGCCTCAAAATAGAAGCAATGATCCGCTCAACGGTAGGGTCATTGTTGCTCAAGTTCTCCCCTTCCCCTAAAACAAAAACAATAGCCACGGTTGTTGAGCGGATCAATGTTTATTTTTTCGACACCCCAATTATGTAATTAATTAATTTTTTTAAAACAATAATAATATGAAACAAATCAAGAAATAGAAAAAATACAATTAAAAATGTTTTATTGCATTTAATCTTTGTGAAACTCATCGCTCGTTTCATAAATTAGGATTCATGCGATAAAACATGTTCTAAAAAACCCTGGATATTAATATACTTATATCTAACTTACCTAATCTTAATATTTATTCTTAAACATTAAATAATTTGATTGATCTTATATCTTTATTTTCTGGTAATTGGTAATATAAACATATTTCTAACAGGTTGTTAAAATTATTTTTATTTTAATAAATACTTCACCAATGACTTTCTCTATTTACTAAAAATTAAGGTATTTCTGGAATTCTAGCATGTGCACTTGTTATTTCTAGTTCTTAAAAAATTTAATTTATTCTTTACTATCTTATCAGAAAAGTTGGTTTTGGTATCTCATGATGAGAGTCTTAACTTTTTACTAATAAATGTTTTTTGTTTTGTTTTTTTCTATTTAGTCCCGTCGAAAAGATGGCAAAAAGAAGGGGGAAAACTTGGACGACCTTAAACAAGAGTTGGATATAGATTTTCACAAGATCACGCTTGAAGAATTATATCAACGTTTCAGCACACATCCAGACAATGTAAGGAAATAATAAATTAAATAATTTATAAACTGATATAAATGTTAATAAATAAATCATTTGGTTTATCAAAAGAGAAGTTTCGGCTTCAAATAGATTGCACCTTTTAATTAATTAGTTTCAACATCTAGTTCTGGAGTTGTTTTCGTTTTCTCTAAGCGCTTAAACTGTATACTAACCGAACAAACACATTCGCCAACTCCTTTATCCTTATGACATCTAGAGACTGGAACTCTCTTCCTCCGACCGTCTTCCCAGAAACATATTTCAAGACACGCATCCACGAATACCTTCAACTCCAACCCAATCCCTATCTATAGACTGGAACTCTCTTCCTCCGACCGTCTTCCCAGAATCATATTTCAAGACACGCATCCACTAATACCTTCAACTCTAACCCAATCCCTATCTAGAGACTGCAACTCTCTTCCTCCGACCGTCTTCCCAGAAACATATTTCAAGACATGCATCCACAAATACCTTCAACTCCAACCCAATCCCTATCTAGAGACTGGAACTCTCTTCCTCCAACCGTCTTCCCAGAAACATATTTCAAGACACGCATCCATGAATACCTTCAACTCCAACCCAATCCCTATCTAGAGACTGGAACTCTCTTCCTCCAAATGTCTTCCCAGAAACATATTACAAGATACTCATCCACGAATACCTTCAACTCCAACCCAATTCCTATCTAGAGACTGGAACTCTCTTCCTCCAAACGTCTTCCCAGAAACAAATTTCAAGACACGCATTCACGAATACCTTCAACTCTAACCCAATCCCTATCTAGAGACTGGAACTCTCTTCCTCCGACCGTCTTCCCAGAAACATATTTCAAGACACGCATTCACGAATGCCTTCAACTCCAACCCAATCCCTATCTAGAGACTGCAACTCTCTTCCTCCGACCGTCTTCCCAGAAACATATTTCAAGACACGCATCCACGAATACCTTCAACTCCAACCCAATCCCTAAATCTCTTCTTATTTCCAAGATACAAGGGCCCACCGTGGATTACAGAGGTTGAACCTTTATTGTGGAACTTTCTTCTTGTATCAGTATCATTACAAAAGAAAAAAAATACTTGGTGAACTACTACCTTGATCAAAAAGTTTCACGGCTCTGATGGCAAAAACCGAAAACCAAATATGTATAAAAAATGTTTCGAGGATTGGATCGATGAGGAGTACTTTGAAGGAGACAATATCGATTTTGATGAATAAATTTGTATTTTTGATTTTCTAAATCAATTCCTGAAACTTTTTGATCAAGCTAGTATATAGTCGACGAAGTCTGATAAGTTTTTCCACATCAAAAATATTCAACCGAAACTTCTAATTTGATAAACAACTCTACCACCAAAGCATCAAATCTAAAAATTCTGTTTAATTTAAAAAGCCAATCAAATGATTTATTAAAACTAGTAATTTAAATATAAAGATAAGAGTAAATAGATATTTTATTTAATATGGATTTACTATGAGTTAAGGATACTGGGTCACTTATTTCACATTAAAATTTTAATGTGAAATAAGTGACTTAGTATCCTAACTCATAGTAAATCCATATTAAATAAAATATCTATTTACTCTTATCTTTATTAAAGATGTTTCACCTTGCACCAACACCACAATCTCTACTGATTATTAATTTAAATATATATTTTTTACCATATTTACATTTCAAGATTCTTTTTACTAAAATATTTGATTGATTTACGACGAGCGGCAAGTGACTGACTCTACCACACTTCGCCTTCTGTCTCGGTGGATATTAAATTTTGAATTTCTGATGAAAAAGTTAGTGTATTAGCTTGGTACGTTGGAAGAATGCGTATCACATCAAAACAATATACTTTAAAAACATTCAAATAGAGCTGTAAACTTGTGTTGTCAAATATTTCACAAAATATATAAGCACTATATCTTAACCTTATTCGTCCTTTCTACTTTTGAAACGCATTTAGTGCAAACCGTGATTAATGAGGCCTAAACTTGGTTACTACATGCAGCCCTTCATCCTAGATAGAATTTTAGTGGTTGGGCTTCCTCTTGCGTTGTCAGTAAAGTAGAACGCTAGCTATTATCTATCTATCTATATATCTGTAATTTATTTATTTCTGTTAGAGCATTGCAGGCACCTAGGTAAGGGGCAGGGCCGTGCCTGACGGGCGTTCATTGCGTGCACCGCACGCAGGCGGCCGAAATTAAGAGGCGGCCAAATCGTTACAAGTTGTTTACTGGGCAAAAATACAATCGGTTTGTTTTCATTAAGATACGAAGTAAAAACAGTTTCTCTAATCTAATCTATCTAAAAAGAGTTTCTCAGAAATAAGAAATGTATAAAAACTGATTATGTCGTTGTAGTATTTATATACCTAGTCATGCAGCGAATCCGAATTTTTTCGAACATTGCACGAGCGAAGAGCCGAAATAGTTTTTTCAATTAAATTGTCACTGAGCGACACCTAGGATTTTAAATTATCGTATTCCTATGTTCTTTATGTTTGATAATTTTGTCTGTGATTATAATACCAATACCATAATTACTTTTTTTCATGTTATTATTAAAGTAAGTAAATTAATTCTATTTTGTATACCTCCCAAGTTGCAAGTCAGCCCAGATCTGCCATTGGCCACTGAGCTTTGTTATCCTAATATGTTAGTATAGATTTAAGGGTTATTCCTTGTTCTTTATGTTTGATAATTTTGTCTGTGATTATAAAACCAATACCATAATTTTTTGGGAACAAAACCAATATTTTTTTTCGTTCTCGATTTCGGTTAACCAAAAACTGATTTTTTTCCCGGTTTGATGCCCTGTGTATAATAATAAACATTAAAAATTAAAGTAGTTTTTTTTAATGTTATCCTGGGGGCGGCCATACAGACTGGCACGCAGGCGGCCATATACCCAGGCACGGCCCTGGTAAGGGGTGGGGTTAAGGGATTTAACCCCCCCCCCATACAGTTAAATTTTTCTTTAGTTCTTTCATAAATGCAAAAATTCAAGAAGTCTTTGTAACTTGGAATATAAGTCATTAAAAGCATAATACACATACTGTTAAAATTTGAAGACGATTTACCACACCAAACATGAAATAATTGCAATTAAAAATGACATTTTTAACATAGAGTAGATAGGGAAAGGCTCGGGATATGATCATTAATTTTTTTTTCATTGAAGGAATTTCACCATCTTAATGAAAAACTAATATTTGTTAGAATAATATATTCGGAGTGACTTAAAAAAAAAATTGAAATTATTTACCACGTAGTTTTGATAAAAAACAAAAAAAAACAACATATTTGGGCGATTATTTTTAGTGGGGGGATATAAGCACAATGGCTTGGAAACGATCCGGCAAGTATGTGTGTATACATATAGAAATTTCGTAGTGTGAGTGGACAGCACATTAAAAAAACATAACCTAAAATTTTAGTTCCGTTCATATTTATCGAGTGGTTACGAGGCTAAAACTTTTTGTGTGGATTATCGCGAAAGAACCTCCTTAAATTACCCGAAGTGAAAAAAGTCAACTATTCAAAGTTGCTGCAAGAATAATTTAATTTTCGTAACTAAATTCATGGAATGAGATGTGTTAGTTATATCTATACTAATACAATCTATATAAAATTGTTAAGAAATACACCCAGTCAAAACTTGGAAATTACTAGGGCAATTGAAAAAAAAAATAGCCACTGAATTTAGCGGAATTTATGGGTCGTTATAGAATACATATCATAATTATTTATATAGGTATAACTTTAGATAGATAGATAATTTTATTTATCAATTATTTATTTAATATATTACTTAATTATGATTTAATGAAATGTATATGTATAAATATATAGTGCAATCTTAAATGTGAAAACATTTAATTAGTAACGCGAATCGATTATTTAATCAATGCCATTTTTTCTAAAATATAACAAAAACATTTTTAAAAGCCTTGATCCAATTTTATTGTTCAAGTTAATTAAATTTTTTTTTTATTAGGTATACATTTATTATAAATATATTTTATTTCTTTTATTTATGAAATCAAATTTAAACTATGTTATTGAACAACAATTTTTTTTTGTTATCAAATTCGAAATACTAATATATATTTTTTTTAATTTATTTAAAGACATTCAATTGTAATAATAGATTGACCTCCTTTACTTGTTCACTATTATATGAACTAGCAGACACCAAATTAAAATATCTCATAAATTATAATAAATGCAAGGTCTGTTAAAAAATCTTAAACATTATTTCATGGAGTTACAATCGAATTTATATGTAGGCTGCAGCCAGTAATTTCGGACGTGTTCTCTTGTCCAGCTCGTTTTTTACTTTACCATACAGGGTATGGTCAAGTATTGTAATCGTGCATGAAAAAAGTGTTTTTTCCATCTCTTTTTCGAAATATCTCAAAAACGGCTGAAACTATTTTGATTAAAAATATTGAGCGAAACCATGGCATTTCGGTCTACAAAAAAGCCCTAATAAGTGAACATCAAAAAAATTATATTTTTCGAGATAATAATTGTTTTGTCAAAAATGTCTGTTAGTCTGTGCGTTACCAAATTTTTGTGAACGAGCTAGCTCAAAAACTAGTGTGAATATCGAAACCAAATTTCACACGGAGTTTTGGTCCATTGAGATTAAGAGGTGATTAGACTTTGGTGCATATCGACCCAAAATTAAGGGGGGGGAGTCAAAAATTAAAAATCTAGGTCATTTGAGCAAAAACAACCACATTTTGTATACATAATCAGTGGGACCACAAAAGTCTAAAAATGCAAAAACTAACCCCCCAAAATGGGGGTGGAGGGGTGTAGTCAAAAAATAAAAATCTTGGCCATTTACCAAAATCAACCAAATTTTGTATACATAATCAGTGGGACCCCAGAAGTCTAAAAATGCAAAAACTAACCGCTCAAAATGGGGGGGGGGGTGTAGGATCAAAAATGAAAATATAGGCTCTTGTACCAAACTCAACCAAATTTTGTATACATAATCAGCGGGCCCCCAGGAGTCTAAAAATACACAAACTAACCCCCTCTCCTACATGATTATAAATAATTTTATTAAATATTAAATATAAGTGAGGGGTCAGTTTGTATGGTAAAGTCAAGTGGATGGCCACATCAGAACACGTCAGCTTATTTTATTAACCCAAAAGTAATGTTTTTATTACTTTAGAGAAGTACCATTGAAGAAAAAAAAGAAACGAGTTTCACAAATGAAACATATTTATTCAAAATATTTTATATTATAGAAGCAGCTTTTTTCTTGATCCTTAGGATACGAAAAAAAATTTACATAATAATTTTTCAATTCGGACCTTGTTGATTAAATTTAACTAGAATTAAAATCTGGATTATTTGATTTGTTTAACAAGAAATTAGAAAAGTAAACACAATCTTATTTTGCAAATTTTCCTTTATGTTATTTGCATAATTCATTGAATTTAATAGTTGATGATTTCATTATAAAAAATCCTTGTGAATGGAAAGAAATCATAGTCCTAACAAGTTTTAAAAATCCAGCTTTTACTAGACTGAAGTGGTTTGTTCGTTTGATATACCTAACCAGAAAAAACCAATCCTAATAATCTACATCACTAAACCTTGATAGAAAGCATGTCTTCATTTTTACTTTCATTTGTTTATTAATCTATTAAACATATTATTTGTTTTTTAGTGACTCGATGTCGAGGTCATTTGGAATAAGGTGTTGCTATGACCTTCATATAAAAACAAAATTAGATCATTAGAGAAGATGCTTGCTTACAGGAGCAACAAATTAACTTCATTCCTTTCTACCTTAAACAAGTTTTTACATAATGGTTGAACAATTTAATATAAGCCTTTGATAAATAACACATTATGCAATGTTAAATTTATTTATTAACACAAACATATAAAACATAAATAGTTGACGTTTTGATCACTAATCGCCTCCTAGGTGTCTAACACTTGAAAACTATTACAGATCTAGTCATCCAAACGTCCTGTATTTATGTTTTATATGTTTGTCATAATAAATATATTTAACAGTGGCTAGTGTGGCTTTTAAGGCGACTGTAGGTCAGTGGTTAGAGTGTCGGGCTTCTGTCCTGAAGTATGCTGGTTCGAGACTGAGTCTCGGCAGATATTTGCAGCAGCCTCCTCTTGGAAAGCAATGGCAAACTACCAAGAGTATAATTGCCTAGTCAACCTCTCCAAACTAGCCGTTCCGAACCGGCTTTAAAATGTAGGTCCCTGTGTAAAACAGCTAAACACACTCAGCACAGGTATATGTGGAGAGGTGCCGAAACGTCAGGGAGACCTGATATGGCACTTAAAGAAGAAGAATGTGGCTTTAATCAAAGACTTCTATTAAAGTTTTTACTTTTTATTTTGAACAGATTTGTAAATTCTAATAAAAAGTCTTGAATTCTCCCCTTTCGTCAAATTTCTAATTATTCGGTACGCCAGGCGAAATATCAGGGCTAAGAGACAAATGTATTGAATTCACACAAAATTTTTCAATTCTTTTATATAATTTTTTTCTGACTATGTATGTCTGGATTCCGATAGAATAACACAAAAACTTTAGCACGTAGAAAGTTTCTTCTGGTGCCAAAATTTTTGTATTTACATTGCAATTGACTAATTGGATATTTTTCTTTTTACCTTCATAACTTCCAGATGAAAAATGCTGACCCCACTGACATAAGTAAAAAACAACCCTTGTGACTTATAATTAAAAATAATTCATTCCATCTCGGATCTAATAGATGACGCCCTCTTGTGATTTTCTTAGAAAATTTAAATCTATTTCTATCGACAACTTGAACTCTCTCTTATAATGTATATGATTAAATAAAGATAATTTTAAATATAACTATATTATTTTGATAAATGTTGTTAAGATGGTTTATTACACAATCTTATTTAAGTTCTTTCATTGTTTTAGGGCCTTACACATGCCAAAGCGAAGGAGAACCTTGAAAGGGACGGCCCAAACGCCTTAACGCCGCCCAAACAGACCCCAGAATGGGTCAAATTTTGCAAGAATTTATTTGGTGGTTTCGCCCTTTTACTTTGGATCGGTGCCATCCTTTGTTTTATAGCCTATTCGATCCAGGCTAGTACGGTTGAAGAGCCTGCAGATGATAATGTAAGTATAATAAATAACCATTTGCTCTATAATCTTTTGTTAAAATAATTTTTCTACTATACTACCAAAAATCAAATATATTTTTAATGAAAGTATAGGTTTGACAAGTTCAAATTGTCGCATTTTATTAAGAGAAGCCATAAACCGACGTTTTACTCCATGTCGAGACTATTTATTTGATTTATCTTATTCAATTATCAATTATGCCTCCGTAATAAGCTAAAATAAGACTGAGTAGTATGTAAATAAGGGCGACTGTGGGGTCAGTGGGTAGAGTGTCTAGTCGCTGACTCGAAGTACGCTGGTTCGAGACTGAGTCTTGGCAGATCAGATATTTGCAGCCACCTCCTCTTGGAAAGCAATGGCAACCTACCAAGAGTATAATTGCCTAGTAACCTCTCCAAACTAGCCGTTCGGAACCGGCGTTAAAAAGTAGGCCCCGTAGATCTGTGTAAAACAACTAAACACACTCAGCACAGGTATATGTGGAGAAGAGCCAAAACGTCAGAAAGACCTGATATGGCACTTAAAAGAAGTATATAAATATGAGGATATCTTAGATTGACTATCTCTAAATGGTATCTTTAAAACTATATACAGAGTGTAACGATACTGTAACCCCTACTTCAGAAATGTATTCTATTCAGGCTATTACGTTACAGTTATGTTATTTTTATAAAAAAATCCAAGAATCCTAAGAAAGTCTCAATAAACGGACGAAACTTTGCGATTAGAGAATAAAATCATAAAAATCATGATATTTTGGTCCTTCATCCCTGAATCTGATTGATATTGAGTCATGTTAATTTATTTTCCATTTAATGTCTTGCTTGCTTGGATCACTCAGAAATATTAGCCAATAAGGAAAAAAGAAAATCATTTTCTTTTTCTTCATTTACCTATAATTATGTCTTGATACTTTTCATCATAAATAATTGCCTTCCCAACAATTCATTATCATAAGTTTCAACATTAACATGGCTGTAACATGAAAAATCTTATTTTCCAAGAATTTATTTGCTCATATGTTTATGTCAATATTTTTGTTCATTTTCCTCATTTCAACGAAAGAAAACTTCTGATTAATGAATTTATTTTCCTTCTAATGACCTTTTTAAAGCTATTTGATGACTTATTATATAATAAATAGGACATAAGCCTGGATTTTATTTTAAAAGGCTAGAGATTTTGTCTTTTTTATAACTAACTTAGTTCTAAGTCCTGAATAAGACAAAATAGTGATAGTGAAACGTCGTAAAAAAACAAAGTAAAATTAAAACAAAAAAAACAGACTTTTGCATTTTTTTCATTAAAATATTTGACTAATGTTATAAATCTAGCTAAATATTTTTTTTACATTAAATAAATATAACAAAGAGGTTGTCCTCTGCTTGATGCAAATAAACATACACACATATATATATCGAAATTATATATCTGTATATATATTATTTATTTGTTTGAGACTATAGTTTCGAAGACTTGGTCTTCATCATCAGTCTTTTTTAATTATAAATATTATTTCTCATGGGGTCAATACCGTATGGATATTGAAAATTTTCGATCTTTATTTAGCTGGGAGGCAGTTAAAATTAAAATCAACTTCAGGTTCACATCCCTATTTAACCATGTATATCCATTTTTGTAACAAAGAACAGACATACATTGGAAAGGGGGGTTCGTTTTTCCTTTTTTTTATTTATAATTAAAAAAGACTGATGATGAGGTGAATGTGGGTCAGTGGTTAGAGTGTCGGGTCGCTGACTTGAAGATCGCTGGTTCGAAACCGAGTCTCGGCAGATAGATATTTGCAGTCGCCTCCTCTTGGAAAGTAATGGCAACCTACCAAGATTATAATTGCCTAGCCAACCTCTCCAAATTAGCCTTTAGGAACCGGCGTTAAAAAGTAGGTCCCGTATATCTATGTAAAACAACTAAACACACTCAGCACAGGTATACATATATTCTCATTACAATTTAACTGCCCTGTCTGTTTATTATGATTAGATTATTTCATTTTACAAATTCATTTATTTAAGTATATATAGTTACTACATATAAGTCAAACAAATTTCACTTTGAATTAAACAAGAAATGATATGGAATTAATGGATATATTTGTTTTTTTTATTTTTCAGTTATTCTTGGGTATCGTATTAGCAGCTGTCGTTATTGTTACGGGTATTTTCTCATATTATCAAGAAAGTAAAAGTTCCAAGATTATGGAATCTTTCAAAAATATGGTACCCCAGGTAAGCAGAAATAATTAAACTAAATTAAATATTATTTAATTTGATTAATATTTAAATATCTCTGAACTACGCGATTTATTATCTCAAAAAATAATTTCCACTGATAGTTCTTCAAGTCATTTTATAAAATTAGTTTTAAATAAAAGAATAAAAGGCTGACTGATTAGTACAACACTAAACGCAGCAGAAACTCAGATTACATAAATAATTTATTGAGATAAAAACAATCACGCAGCTTAGATTTATACATTGCAATTGAAGTAAATAAGTTATTATAAAAGTTTTATCACAAACAACTACTTAAACTAATTTAGTAAAATATGTTTTTCTGTGTTTGTTTTTATCTTTAATCTTAATATATTCAGGTTGATGATTTAGAAATATTTTCAAGGTTAGACCATTCATGAAGTAAATAGAACAATAATTAAAACTATTTATAATAATGGGTAGATAGAATTACAATGGTCTAATATGCAATATGCAGAGGCCCACCCCGGACTAGAAAGGCTGTAACTTTTTCTTGTATTAATACCATTATATATAAATAAAAAATTAAAAACTATCGATAGAACTAAAGAAAGAAAAATTTGGGGAAGAGAAAATCTCAGAAATAGCCTTCTAAACAGGGCTATGGTTCAGGTGGTAGAACACAAGTTGTAACACAGTGAACTACTGTGGGATATTTCAGAAAAGCTCAGAGATAGTTAAGAAAAGGCAGAGTGGACGACCTAGATGAGAATATTTACCCCAGAAGTTAGAACTGGCATATGATAGACTCAAATGGAGGCAAGAAGTTGCATCTAACCGGTCTTAGGACTATCACGCTATGATATTGATGTTGAAGTTGGTCCACAGTGTTTTGTGTTCAATTTTGAAGTCGTTTTTAAGACTTAATAGATGATTTAATTAATCAATTTTTTCTTTACATCATAGATAGTCTAACTGTTAAACTTCTTAATTCGTTTAAAAATTAAAAATTATTTTTAATCTTCCAAACTATTTTAAAATTTTTTTATTTTAAGACTGCTCATTAAAAAAAGAACACTTCAAATTTTTATGTTTTTCGGATTGTTTTTTATAATATATATTTTTTAGTATAAATAATTCATCATTAATCATTACCATCATTCTAATGAGCATTCGATAGACAAATTATCTAAATTATTTTGGAATTGATTGTTTATTTTGCTTTAAAATGAAAAATTACTAATTATGAATGATTTTTTTTTCTTAAGAATTTGATAGTGTAAAAGATACAGAACTTGTCTGAAAAACATAAAAATATGAAGTTTTGCGTTTTTTTTGATGAGCAATATATTTGATTACACTGATCAATAAAGATTTTCCCCCTTAAACCTAAAAATGGATTCCAGTAGAGTTTTATACGCTGATTATCATGCAATTTTCTGATTTTTTACAACACGTCAGAGTTTTGAGATATTATGGGTCAAAATGACGAAAAATGCCATTTTGACCTATTTTTGAGTCCCATTAGATATTAAGCAGCAATATTTGAAATCAAATTTTTTTTTGGATGTAATAGAAAACAGCTTCCTCTTTGATTTTCAAATTACCTCTTGTTTTCAGCTCAATTAGAATTTGAGTTGTGATTATAAAGGCTAAAAAACATAGATAAAAACATATGGTCTTAGTCTTTTAGCTATAACTCGAGGTCTAATTGAGTTAAATTCAGGTGGTGATTTGAAAATCAAATAGGAAGATGTTTTCTATTAGGGCAACAAAATATTTTGATTTCAAATATTGCTGGTTCATATCTTAAGGGACTCGAAAATAGGTCGAAATGGCCTTTTTCGTCATTTTGACCGATAATATCTCAAAACTCTGACGTGTTGAAAAATCGGGAAATTGCATGATAATCAGCGTATAAAACTACTATAATCCATTGTTAGGTTTAAGGGGAAAAAATCTTTGTTTAATTTTTGTCGAGCAGTGTTATTGAAATTTTCTTATGTTCTCTCTTAAATTAGTCTTCTTGTTGAGACTATGGTGAACAGATTGTTAATCTAAATTTTTTATCAAAAAATTAAAAAACCGGTTAAAACTTTTAAGTTTATTCACACGTTGTGCTTTCTAATACAGAATCGTTTTTAAGTGATGATAGATCTATCTCGACTAAATTCAGCCTGTCCCTCTGCTAAATCCGATGTGTTAAAATTATATTTACTATTATTATTACCACTACCGGAAACCAGTAATATATCTTGTCAAGATAGATGTGTTCTTAACGAATCGATGGACTCAATTGACTTGAACTATATTTAATGATTACTTAAAAACAGCTTCTTAATTAGAAAATAAAACGTCTTGAATATACAGAAAATTTCATCTGCTTTTCTAATTTCAACTTGGCGTGTTCTCCTGAAAGAATTCTCCACTTAATTTTTAAATGAATTAAAACTTATTTTTTTCTCTTTTTCAGGATTTTGTTTTATTATTAAAAAAAAAATTGTCTTTCAAAAAAACATCATTTTTTTAACCAAACCTGTTTCGAGTATTTTTATTAGACATTTTCAAAAAAAAAAAAGAGAAAAAAGATTTCTAATAAAAAACAAGAATAAATAAAAGTTTTAAATTATAATAATTACTATATAATATTTTAGAAGATGATAATACCTTCATCGAATTAATATTAAAAAGATTTAATTTGATGAATCATTATTCATTTCAATAATTTTGTATCTATAGCAGTGGCGGATTATGACAATAAGGCCCTAGGCGCAAAAAAATTAGGCCCCGGATAACAAAAATTTTTAAATATGAAGATTTAATATATGATTATTTTAAACTATATCTAAAGAAAGTCTTTGCTAGGCTTAATGGACTAGGAAAGCGATGATATCATGTTAACCAGTTCACTTTAAAAACTAACTTAGAGCTCTAATTAAAATATCTTGAAGTTTTTTTTAAAATTTATTAAAAGAAATTTTAAAAGATTTTTTAAGGGAAAGTGATCAACAAACTATTAATCTAAAAGACTTCTCAATAGATATTTAATTGTTCCTTTATTATAAGGTCTTTTTTTATATAAATATTTAAATTAATACTTTGTTGTCAATTATCTTTGAAAAATAATATCTAATAATATTTGGAACAAAAATGACTATTGAATTATGTTATTTATCTTTTTACATAAAATTGATAGCTACACTTAATATGAGAAGAAATATAATGTTACAGGAAACATTAAAATAATGATTGAATTTCATAAGTCATTTGATAAATTTTTTATAAAAATGAAATGAAATTTTATATCACGATCAAAATTAATATGATAATCAATTTTGGGGGCCCCCATATTCGACGGGGCCCTAGGCGCGCCCCTAGTGCGCCTGGCTTATGATCCGCCACTGATCTTTAGGGAATATATCAATTTTTATTTGTCTTAAATATTAACAAAAAAAAAAATGTAATTTGAACTTTGAAAAAAATTAATAATATAAATTGAATTAATAAAATGTTTTATTTTAGTTTGCTACGGTAATTCGTGAAGGCGAAAAATTGACACTACGAGCTGAAGATATTGTCCTCGGTGACGTAGTTGAAGTTAAATTTGGAGATAGGATTCCGGCCGATATTCGTATCATCGAATCGAGGGGCTTCAAAGTAGACAATTCATCACTAACTGGAGAATCCGAGCCTCAAAGTCGAGGGCCTGATTTCACTCATGAAAATCCCCTAGAAACAAAGAACCTCGCCTTCTTTTCAACTAATGCTGTTGAAGGTATTTTTTTATTTGATAACAATTGTATCCTATTAATTTATATTTAATTTCCTTTCAATTTAAAATTTGAATAAATAAATAAAACATAAATTTCATTTCTAATCTGAAATGCCTATTCTAATCTTAAATTTGAATATCCATATTATATTAATTTTTTACTTTACCAAACAGGGTATGGTCAAGTATTGTAATCGTGCATGAAAAAAGTGTTTTTTCCTTCTTTTTTTCAAAATATCTAAAAAATGACTGACAATATTTTGATTAAAAAAATTAAGCGAAACCATGGCATTTCGCTCTACAAAAAAGCTCTAATAAGTGAACATCGAAAAAATTATATTTTTCGAGATAATAATTGTTTTGTCAAAATGTCTGTTAGTCTGGTTGTCTGTGCGTTACCAAATTTTTGTGGACGAGCTAGCTCAAAAACTAGTTTGAATATCGAAACCAAATTTCACACGTAGTTTTGGTCCATTGAGATTAAGTGTTGGTTAGATTTTGGTGCATATCGACCCAAAATTAAGGGGTGGAGGGGGGGTTAAAAATTAAAAATCTAGGCCGTTTGAGCAAACTCAACCAAATCTTGTATACATAATCATTGGACCCCCAGAAGTCTAAAAATGCAAAATCTAACCGCCCAAAATAGGGGGGGGGTGTAGGGTCAAAATGAAAATCTTGGCCATTTACCAAACTCAACCAAATTTTGTATACATAATCAGTGGGACCCCAGACGTATAAAAATGCAAAAACTAACCCCCCCCCTACATGATTATAAATCATTTTAGGGGCCAGGTTGTATGGTAAAGTCAAGTGGATGGCCACATCAGAACACGTCAGCTTATTTTATTTTACCGGAAAATGCAATTTTCGACATCAAGCCACTTGAGTAGAGATGTCAAAAAAATTTCCACACGTCAGTGTGTTTAATTTTAGATTAATAAAAATTTTAGGCATTTGTATTTTTGTTTTCTAATTCAATTTTAACATTTTTTTATAGGTACGGCTAAAGGTTGTGTTATCAGCTGTGGTGATGCAACTGTAATGGGTCGAATTGCCGGTCTAGCTTCTGGTCTTGATACTGGAGAAACCCCAATTGCTAAAGAAATCCATCATTTCATTCATCTTATCACCGGTGTAGCTGTTTTTCTCGGTGTCACTTTCTTCCTTATCGCTTTTATTCTTGGATACCATTGGCTCGATGCCGTTATTTTCCTGATTGGTATCATTGTCGCCAATGTACCTGAAGGTTTATTAGCTACTGTCACTGTGTGCCTCACGCTCACTGCCAAGCGGATGGCCTCGAAAAACTGCCTTGTTAAAAATTTAGAGGCTGTCGAGACCCTCGGCTCTACAAGTACTATTTGTTCTGATAAAACCGGAACTCTTACGCAAAATCGTATGACTGTTGCTCATATGTGGTTTGATAATCAAATCATTGAAGCAGATACCACAGAAGATCAGTCTGGTATGTTAAATTTTTGTTCTATATTTATATATTTTTAACTATTTTTCTTATTATTTAACTATTTTCTAAGCCTTATTAAGGTAGTTCTTTCACAAATGCAAAAATTCAAGAAGTCTTTGAAACTTGGAATATAAGTCATTAAAAGCATAATACACATACTGTTAAAATTTGAAGACGATTTACCACACCAAACATGAAATAATTGCAATTAAAAATGATATTTTTTACATATGGAAACATAGATTTGGAAAGGGTGGGAAAATGATTATTTTCTTTTCTTTCATTGAAGGACTTTAACCATCTTGATGAAAAACTAATATTTGTTAGAATAATATATTCGGAGTAACTTAAAAAAAAAATTGAATTTATTTACCACGTAGTTTTGATAAAAAACAAAAAAACATATATTATTATATTTGGGCGATTATTTTTAGTGGGGGGGGATGATATAAGCACAATGGCTTGGAAACGGCCCGGCAAGTATGTGTGTGTACATCTAGAGATTTCGTAGAGTGAGTGGACAGCACGTTAAAAAAAAATAACCTAAAATTTTAGTTCCGTTCATATTTATAGAGTGATTACGAGGCTAAAACTTTTTGTGTGGATCGTCGCGAAAGAACCTCCTTAAATCGAATCGAGTTGGTGTATTTTAAATAATAAAATTGAATTATCAACGAATCTGTCATTGAGAATTATTTCCGAAATTTAAAAAAACAAAGGAAAAAAATGTAAACATTCCACCACCACCAGTTTCCCATTTAGATAAAGCTCTAAATAGAAAAGTTCAAGCGTGACACTGTTGTATTGTTCTTTAGGGCTTTGCCCTTAACTTCAAAAAATCTTGATTCAATTGAGTATTAATGCTCGAATGAAAAATCAAATCAAATACGGTGTATATCTATTTTAGGAATTATAGCGGACAATAAAAAAGTGTGTCTTCTGCTGGAAAAATAATTTTTTTATTTTATTTATAAAGAGACTATAGTTTCGAAGACTCTGCCCTCTTTATCAGTCAATTACAATTGTTGTGCAAAGTCCTAGAAACTATAGTCTCTTTATAAATAAATAAAAAAAATATTTTTCCAGCAGAAGACACACTCTTTTTATTGTCTCCTTTAATTTATAGAAATTTTGCTACGCTCGCCAAAAAGAACCTTTTAATTTTATTCTTGGAATATCAAGTGAAACTTCGAAAGTTCAGTTTCAACATTATTATTGTTATATTCATATTATTCTCAGTATGTGAAAAAATCACTTCAATGGGCCGTTAAAAAGGATAAAATAATATATTTTTTGAAGTCCGAATCATTTTATTCTATAGTTTTTAAGGAATTTGGTGTTGGTACTTGGTGAAACATTTTTTAAATTATTGGATAAAAAATACTTGGTAGGTTTCACATTAAGAGATTAAGATATTAAAATAAAACGAATTTATTTTTGGAGAGACTTTAATCTCGATATATATATTTCGGGTGGCTAACCCATCTTCAGTTACTTTCTGTTGCTCCTGAAGATGGGTTAGCCACCCGAAATATATATATCGAGATTAAAGACTCTCCAAAAATAAATTCGTTTTATTTTAATATCTTAATGTGAAACCTACCAAGTATTTTTCATCCAATAACATTTTATTCTAAACTATTTGGTAAATAGTTAATAGAGTAAAGGGTTGGTAAATTTTAGTCGTGTGAACAAAATACACACCGAAATAGTTGAACTCCTAAATGCGCGAGTAATTAAGTGTTAATAATAAATGTTAATAATAAGTGAAATTTCAAAATTAATTTTCTTGTTTTTTAGGTGTTCAATACGATAGGACAAGTCCTGGATTTAAAGCTTTGGCCAGAATCGCAACCCTTTGCAATCGTGCTGAATTTAAATCAGGCCAAGATAATGTTCCTATTCTTAAGAAGTAAGTGTTTTTGTAAAAATTGTTTCATTTGTCATAATGAAATTCTTATCAGGTTTTTTTTTCTTAAAATTTTAGAGAAGTAAATGGTGATGCTAGCGAAGCTGCTCTTCTCAAATGTATGGAACTCGCTTTAGGAGATGTTCTGTCCATCCGAAAACGCAACAAGAAAGTTTGTGAAATTCCTTTTAACTCCACCAACAAATACCAAGTATCTATTCATGAAACCGAAGATGCCAACGACCCACGTCATTTGCTAGTAATGAAGGGAGCGCCTGAACGAATTCTCGACAAGTGTTCAACTATTTTTATAGGAGGAAAAGAAAAAGTTCTTGATGAAGAAATGAAAGAGGCCTTTAATAATGCTTATCTTGAACTCGGTGGACTTGGTGAACGTGTATTGGGCTTTTGCGATTTCATGCTTCCTTCCGATAAATTTCCTTTAGGTTTCAAATTCGACGGTGAAGATGTCAATTTCCCCTGTAGTGGTCTTCGATTTGTTGGTCTTATGTCCATGATTGACCCTCCCCGAGCGGCTGTACCCGATGCCGTTGCCAAATGTAGGTCAGCTGGTATTAAAGTTATCATGGTCACTGGTGATCACCCCATTACTGCTAAAGCTATCGCTAAGTCCGTCGGTATCATTAGTGAGGGTAATGAAACTATTGAAGATATCGCGCAACGACTTAACATTCCTGTATCCGAAGTCAATCCCCGAGAAGCTAAAGCTGCAGTCGTCCACGGAACCGAATTGCGCGATCTTGGACACGATCAAATTGATGAAATTCTTAGGTAAATGACTATCACAATTTGTTTATAATATAAAATATATGTAAAATCTATAATTTGGTAGCTATTTAATGAAAAATATCTTAATAATTTACTTATTAGGGAAGAGCGGTTATTAGGACTTTATATGATAAAAACCAAATTATTTAAATTTTATAAATTAAGGTAGCTCTTTCGCAAATGTAAAAATTCAAGAAGTCTTCGAAACTTTGAATATAAGTCATTAAAAGTATAATAAACACACTGTTAAAATTTGAAGACGATTTACTACACCAAACATGAAATAATTGCAATTAAAAATGAGATTTTTTGCATATGGTAATGGTCATTATTTTATTTTTTTTTCATTGAAGGACTTTCACCATCTTGATGAAAAACTAATATTTGTTAGAGTAATATATTCGGAATAACTTAAAAACAAATTGAAATTATTTACCTCGTAGTTTTGATAAAAAATAAAAAAAAAAAACATATTTGGGCGATTATTTTTAGTGGAGGAGATATATTGAAAATATGAATGGCTTGGAAACGATCCATTCATAAATATAATATAGTAGTGTAAAAAGTATAGTCACGTTAAAAAACATAACCTAAAATTTTAGCACCGCTCATATTTATAGAGTGGTTACGAGGCTAAAACTTTTTGTGTGGATTGTCCTCCTTAAAGGGTTTATAGTCACATACAATAAATAAATAGAGTAATTTATTTTAATTAATTTATAAGATCTCAGGAAATTTGATGAATAAATTAAAATCAGCGTTTTATATTGAATACGACGGACGTTTCGTCACTATATTTGCGACTTCTTCAGCGACTTATTCTTCAACTGATATTATAATACGATCTGATTGTGCTTTCTGCTCTATCTCTCAGCAATTCTCTGTGTGTGTGGACCCTATTATCTGAACTTTTTTCTTCCTTAGATTTTCCACGATCTTCTATTTTCCCTAATCCTATCAACAATTCTCTCATTCAAAAATTTACTATTAAGAATAAGTTGAAATTTTCAAATCGGTTATTTTCACTATATTTAAGTACAGGGTGTTATATAAAAGGGTTATATATAAACCGACCCATCTATCGGAGTTACACATAGTTAAATAAAAATAATGATTTAAATAAATGTTAGTGAATAAATGTTTTAAATTGCTGCGATCTTCCTTAATACAGGCTTACGCCCTTTTTACCAATTTTCTTGTTTCTTTTTTCAAATTTTGTGACTGGTTATTTACCAAAGCTTCTTCAGCTTTGCTCAAGCTTTCGAGATTTGTTGAAAGTTTTTTCTTAAGCAAGCCCAAAAGAGTAAATGAATAAATATTCCTCTCTATCTTGATTAGTTAAGTCCATCGATTAAATTATTAAAGTTGTTATCGGGAAATAAGGACTATATTTTTATGCAGATAATTTATATTTTATTGCCAACGTTTCATCAACTTTGTTGACTTCTTCAGGGCTCAAATAACTATCTTCCCTGCATATTTGTCATTTTTATAATTATTCTTTCTTAGTAAACATAACAAGGCAAGTTATTAACATCTAATTCATGTTAATGACTTGCCTTGTTATGTTTACTAAGAAAGAATAATTATAAAAATGACAAATATGCAGGGAGGATAGTTATTTGAGCCCTGAAGAGGTCAACAAAGTTGATGAAACGTTGGCAATAAAAAATATAGTCCTTATTTCCCGATAACAACTTTAATAATTCCTCTTTATCTTAATGCACTGGGCATTATGATCGCTACAGAATTACTCTAATTTTTCTGCTATATAATTATATTCTTATTAATCGTAGTAGAGTAGATAAACCGTATTTTAATCAAGGTTTGATTAAATTTGATGGCTCGCGTTTTGTATGACACTTTGTATTTAATAAATAAAATAATATAATAAAAATTTAAGTAAAAACTGATTTTTGATTTTTTTAAATACATATAATAGGTTAGTTATACATTAATTTTAAAGGATCACCACCAGCAAATGTGTTCACTAGTAGTTTAAGAAACAGAAAATTTATCTTCTGCATTTATAAGCATATTGATGATTTTTTAAAGGTACCATACCGAAATTGTGTTCGCTCGTACTTCACCACAACAGAAACTAATTATCGTCGAAGGTTGTCAACGAATGGGTGCCATTGTCGCTGTAACTGGGGATGGTGTTAACGATTCACCTGCTCTGAAAAAGGCTGATATTGGTATTTATATTTTTTTCATAATATCTAATTCTTTAAATTTGCCGTATTTTGTATGAGTTTAATGATCCAAGGAGTTCTGTTTTCTCATTTCTATATCAGTTTGTCTTTTGTTTTTTATTTTCTCAATATATCCCCGATTTCTAATGAACTAAATTTATTGTACATTTTGTCTCACAAAAAACATAAATGTGAAGAAATGATATCTAAAACGGAACCAAGTTTCATTTCAACTCTAAACTCGAAAAATGGAATATGAAAAAATACAATACAGTGTCAACTTTTCAGCTTTATACTAGGCAAAGATTTTTCAGTTTAGTTATTTATCTATCTTAACTATTCAAACTTGCCAAGTATAAACCTTTTTGAATTTTTTTAGGCCTTATCTTAAGTTCAACATCTCAATTTTCAATTTTGAGATTGATATGAAACTTGGCACCATTATAGATCTCTTTTCTTTTATAAATCGAACCAAGTAGCATAAGAGAACTTATCTTATTTTATCACATTTTTTGTTTTTTTGTGGGATATCAATTTTTTTATATTATAATTTTATATAATTGATTTAATTTAATCCAAAAATATATTTTTCTCTTTGTTTTGGCTATTTTAATATCACAAAAATAATTGGTATTACTTTTTGAGCATGAAAATTGTCAGTGAGTCTCAAATTATTTAGTTCTATCCCTGAATCGATTTGATATACAAGTAGGAAATTTTCATGATCAAATAGGTTTTAGGAAAATACAAATTGTCATGTACGTAGCTTAATGGAAAAAGTACCTATGAAGGCAGCCTGAAGATATCATTGAATCCTTAAACTTCTCTCAAGAAAATGGAAAATTGTAAATTTATATGTATTTTCCTTTTTACTTGTAACCCAAGACTTATTGTCTGTGCCAAATTTTAAATGCATAGGACGTCTGAAAGTAATCTATAGTTTTTGATGAGTGAGTGTCAAAATTGCCGATTTTCTCGTCTATCTTCGATACGATTACACAGGTCGACAAATTTTTTTTTCCCTTGTCCTAAGATTTATTTCTTAATTTTTCTATTCAGTGTGCATCCAAATAAAGGAAAAATACCTATATTCCATATAAAGTTTGCTTTCGTAGTAGTTATAATAATAATAAACGATGAAAAAGGCCTTTTTGACCTATTTTTGAGTCCCATTAGATATTAAGCAGCAATATTTGAAATCAAAAAAAAAAATTTTTTTGATGTAATAGAAAAAAGCTTCCTCTTTGATTTTCAAATTACCACTTGTTTTTAGCTCAATTAGAACTCGAGTTATAACTAAAAAACTAAAACTACGTGATTATAAAGGACAATAAACATAGATAAAAACTATGGTCTTAGTTTTTTACTGATGACTAGAGTTCTAATTGAGCTATAAACAAGTGGTAATTTGAACATCAAAGAGGAACCTGTTTTCTATTACGTTATATTTTGATTGCAAATATTGCTGTTTAATATCTAATGGGACTCGAAAAATAGGTCAAAATGGCCTTTTTCGTCATTTTGACCGATAGTATCTCGAAACTCTGACCTGTTGTAAAAAATCGAGAAATTGTATGAAAATCAGCGTATGAAACTCTACTGGAATCCATTGTTAGGTTTACGGGTACAAATTTTTGTCGACCTGTGTTATAGATAAAAGCTTTTTTCAAAGGATCATAAGGATATTGGTCTTAACAATATATATAATTTCCATGTTCATAGCTTAATAGGAAGTCTAGTTAGAGACATCTCTTAAATTTGTTCTTCAAAATTTACATACAGGCACATGCTTGCGTAAACTTGACTTGCCGCACTGCAGATGTGTAGGTATCTAAAAGACTATTAAAATCTTGTGTTTCTTGGTAAAAATTTATTAATAAATAAAGACATTATTATTACCTATATATTTTAACCGTTTCTAAAAAAAGATTTCTTTTGTATCTCCAAATTCCAATTATTTGTTTTATGTTTTAGGTGTTGCTATGGGTATTGCTGGATCTGATGTCTCCAAACAGGCCGCTGACATGATTCTTCTTGATGACAATTTCGCATCCATTGTCACTGGTGTAGAAGAAGGACGACTTATTTTCGACAATTTAAAGAAATCAATCGCTTACACATTAACGTCCAATATTCCTGAAATTTCACCCTTCTTAGCTTTTATTCTGTGCGACATTCCTTTACCATTGGGCACAGTCACTATTCTCTGCATCGATCTGGGAACTGACATGGTGAGTGAAGACTGTCCATATTATAATTGAGAGAAATTATTCGATTAGATTACTTTTATTACATAAAAATAAAATTCAAGGATTGTTGAATACAAAATCTTGAAAATAATGATAAAAATAATTAATTTTATGATAGAGAATGGAAGAAATATTTAAAATAAGATGAGCGAAATATGGGCTCTGCGAAGCTTCTTGGCTTGGAATCTGATTCCTAGTTTATGTAATCAAAGCCGTTCATGAGGTACTAATCGTCCTAGAGAAAGCTGAAATGTTCCATCTCAAATAAGTAATATGCGGCCAACCGCGATTGGGACTCGCTTCTAATATATTAGAAGAATTAACAGCTCTTCTAAAACTTAAATGACTACATAATTTTTATTATTTTAACTAAAAAGGTTATTTTAATCAATTGGCTAAGGGGCCAGTTATGGAGGAAAAAAAAGTTGAAATAAAAGCTAACTTCTATTTAATACTTTATAAATAACCTAGAGTACTGGGTGAGTAGTATATAATCCTCAATTCCACCCTTTAAAAATTTATTATAAAAATTTAAAACATGCAATAATCTTTTCCAGTTGACGTGCACTGATGAAGAGCAGCGGTGTAGCGCTCGAAACGTTGTAAAATATCGATTACTTCTGCTCAAAATAAAGTATTAAATAGAAGTTAGCTTTTATTTCAACTTTTTTTTCCCCCTATAACTGGCCTCTTAGCCAATTCATTAAAATAAAATAGGGCCACCAATAAATAAAAACGTTATTTGTTACAAAAATGAAATCAATTTAATAATCTCTATAAATTGTCTTTATTTATTTATATGTATAAATCTTAAACATAGAGGAAATCACATATTTCTTCCGCTCTCATTTTCCACTCATTCTCTATATAAATTCAATTATTTTTATAAAAGTATTTTTATAATTTCATTTTAAGAGAATTAATATTTTACAAGTAAAAATAAATTTGATATTTTAATAAACTATCCTTGAAAAAATTATAATATTTAATTGTTCTAAGATCTTATTCTGTAAAATTACTGAATAAAATCTTAAAGCGTTTTCTCTTGGATGATTTAGTGTACCTTGTCCTGCACTCGGTACAACATTGCTTTTGAAAATCTACATACTATAAAAATAATGCCAAAATTACGAAGATCAGCAACCGCTAGAGCTGCTCTTTAACAAGGAACAAAATCATTTTTTCGTATAAGAATAATCTTGTTTATTTTTATAATTCTCATCCTGCCATTCGATATTAGAGAGTTTATCATTGAGTAATATAGAGTGGAAGGCTACCGTATATAGAAAAAGCGCTCTCTAGCGACTGCACTTAGCAAACTCTTAGTTCTTAAGATCATAGAACATTCAAAGCCTTTGTCATAGATAAAAGATACATACCCTTTATGTTATATATATATAAGCGTATTTTTTATTCTTGATAAAATCACCAAAATTTGCCCCGAAGAGAGCGGTTTCCGCCATTTTATTGCCCAATGGTTTTGCCCTTGTCTCACCAGAGAGCTCTGTAACGTGTATACGCTAAAATACATTGGCTCCTTATGGAGCCTTCCACACTATATTACTCTATGGAATTAATTTACTTTGAATTATTAATTCTTTATATATCAAATAGATGTCACTCCCATCGTGATTTTCGCCAAAAGAAACAAAAACCCTTTGTTCAGGATACACTGGAATCTAACAGAAAACGCTATTAGAAAACCTAATTTCAGATGGTGTTCAGAACATTAAATTTTTCTAAAATAAAAAAAAAGCAGACGAGACCTCGAGGCAATCTTTTCTTAACTCATTTCTTTTTTTTCTCTAATTTTCTCTTCTTCAATGTTTCGTTTTTCTTCTATTTTTGACCCTTTTCTATTGGTTTCCCTCGCTGTGCGAGACATTTAGGTGCCAGCTATTTCTCTCGCTTATGAGGAGGCCGAATCAGATATCATGAAGCGACGCCCTCGCAATCCATACCTAGATAATTTAGTTAATGAAAGGTAATCTTGAGGACTTCGGCCTCCCAACAAAATTTTGTTTCCAAAAATTTTCTCTTATTCACTTCTTTCGGTCTTTTTGTTCTTTATAATGCTTTTTCATTTTATTTCAAATTCTGCCGAATGAACTTAAAAAGACTCAAAATAAATAATTTCTGCATTATATTTTTTTGGCATGATTTAAATAAAACAAACAAACATACAGGTATTATATATTTACAATACTAAGATTGGTAAGTTTTATTTTATTATTCTAATTTTCCCATCTAGATAGGCCTCTTTTTCTCTTTTATTTTTCTCTTCTGGATTCCTTGAGATCTCAAACTGCAATAATTTTATTAACATATTTTATCTATAAAGCATTTTCAGGAGAGTAAAATTCTCTTCCCTTCTGCCATAAGCTTAAGCTTTATCCATTAGCTAATTGGCCGCAAGCCAGTCGACTGCCTACTCAATGTTGTAGATTCTAATTTCTATTTTATTTCTATATGATACCAGCCAAATTATTTCTATTCATCCTAGGTCAAGTGTGTTTTTTAGTTGGATTTAGTTTAAGAACTAAATTAAGTGTTTCATCTAGATTAGATATATAAAAATTTTTAATATTTAATAATTAATAACAAAATAGCGCTAGTTTCTATTTAGAAGTAAGAAACTAGTTAAAATAAATTATTATCGGTCGTTGTTTATTATTTAATTTATCTTAGATCGCAGCTTAGTCTTTTTAATACTTAACTATATAAAATTTTTATTTCTTTTTGGAGAAATGTAAATTTGATTTTAGAAAAAATATTAATAACTATTATTTAATAGTTTTTCACAATTTTAATAATTCAAATAACTGTTTCATTGGTTATTTGTTGTAAAATATTATTTTTACTTTCACTTACAATATAACAACGTATGTTAAATTATTGTTTTCACCTCACAAGGTGTTCACATTTTTTACTTACTCTTAAAATAACAGGGTGATTCATAAGTCCCTCCCCGGCTTTAGTGGTCTTTGGATCAGCAACAATGACGTGAAGTGCCCAATCAGTGGACAGAGGATCTCTACAAGTTTCTTTCATTCGTAACAAACCCCGTGGCGTACTTGTAGATTTGGCCATTTGAGTGCACTCATAACGAACATATAGCCCTGGGAAAAACAAAGCTTTGTTAAGACTCGCTAAATGGGAGTCGAATATGACAGTACAATGAAGTTTTTCTATGAAATATCAAAAAGGAGCACCTAAAGACAATTAAATTCGTGTGTCATACACCAAGCTTCAGGAGGCTAACTCTCTGTGTGCCACAAATCAAACAGAATCCACGAAGCTTTGTTTCAGCCAGTGAATGCCAAGTTTTCATATGATTCCTCCCTAGCGGCTAAATCTATAAGCACGCCATGAAGTTTATTAAGAATGAAATTTGGGGAAATCCTCTATCCACTGATTGAACACTAACTCTATGATCTCACTTCCCAATCTCCCTACCCCCCCCCTCTCGTATACCCCCACCACTGTCCCTTTTCCCTCCTCCTTATATACCCATTCTATTGTCCCTATCTCCCCCTCAAATATCCCTTCATTGTCCCTATATCTCTCTCCCATCGACCTCAAAAACCCTAGGGGGACACCCTGTATATTATATATATATATATATATATATATATATATATATATATATATATATATATATATATATATATATATATTATATAAGTGTAAGTATTACATTTCCCGGGCTTGGAGATATTTTTCTATTTATTTAGATAAAACAGCTAGTAAATCATTTTTTCTAAAATCAAGAAAAATTTCCAAATAGATTATTGACTTATTTTCTAATGATATTGTATGTAAAATATAAAATCCCCAATTTAAGGTGCCAGCCATTTCGCTCGCTTACGAGGGCCCAGAATCTGACATCATGCGACGACCCCCACGAAATCCGTATCAGGACAATCTTGTTAATAACAGGTGCACCCCACGAACAAAAAATTATAAAATCGAGTTAATTTATTAATTTATTAATTCATTAAAAGAACTAATTCGTTTGTGTTTCATATTTAATTAAAAAAGTAATATAACAAAGAATGAATTGGAGTGGTAGCTCATATGAAAAATTTTCATATTAGCAATCAATCATTTCTATTTTGATTCACTAATTTGTGCGTGTGGGTGTTTTTTCTAATGACTTTTTGATATTTTCAATGACCATTTCGACTGTTTTTGTTTATTCTCGCAGGTTTTTCCTAACCAACTTGTGTACTTTTGTACTCATCCTGTTTGTGTAATTGTATTAATTTGCAACATTTAGAACTAGTATTTAGTTTAATTCGTATATAATACTAGCTAATTTAATTAATACATTATCCAAATTTCCAAATCCAATTGCCCTTTTGCCTGAACATTTAGGACCCATACACCTATTAGGACCTATACACCCTGAAAAGTGAATTCACAATAGACAAAAGACATTTTACATTTAATTAACTTAATTTAAAAATATATAGAATTAGGAAATAGGCCTGCCTCTAGTCTAGCCATAGCTTGCTAGAGTGGCTCATTGTTAGTACAAAAATCAACACAATTACCTCTACAGAGACATTAGTGCTTGCAATTGCTGCCTTGAATGTTGTATATCCATCTTGCTAAGTGTATTCAATGTTATGCTATGCCACATGTAGCCAATCCCCAAACCAACCGAAATTTCCTAACTAATCTCCTTTACCTTGATGTTATTCACATAAAAGGTGTTTTATCCATTTAGTTTTATCATTTTTTTTTTTTAATTTTATTTTTATTTTAAATTTTATTTTTTCGTTATTGTTTTTTTTTTCATCACCGTGTTGCGCCATTTTGTTAGGTCCCTGCCATTTCCTTGGCTTACGAAGAGGCTGAGTCTGATATCATGAAGCGACAACCACGAAACCCTTTCGCAGATAAACTTGTAAACGAAAGGTAAACCAAATAAAAAAAATTATTCAAATTTCTTTTTCAAAATGTTCCATGAAAATTCTATCGGTGCCCTCCGTTCTCTTTCTACACTCTTATTTTTTCACGCTCTTTCGAAGAATAAGCGCAATCAAATTGTTTGAATGCGCTTATTCGGGACCAAACCAAACTTCTGCTTTTCCTCTGTATGTCAAGTCTTTTTTCCTATTGTCATAATAATATTACAATTAAATTTCTATCAAGACGCATGCATGTTTTCAGAGGTAAGTAAGCCAATATATTTTACAAACTCAACCTTAAGATTATTATTTTTTATAATAATTATCAGATTGGATATTGAGTATTTATTCTAATGTTTATCTTAATTGATATTTTGAGGATATTTATTCTCTTGGATTGTATATATTTTCCTTTTTATTAATTAAAAATAACACCAGGTTGTATTTTATTTTATTACAATTTTATTGTCACCGGTACATTTAACATAACATGTCATCATCAACCTTGACAATGTTAAAATTATTTCTATATCCAATTTACTATATTCCAAGCAGACCTCTGACGTCATGTCATTGATTCAACTTCTAAAAATGAAATATTTTGTACTTTTTAGCAAACTTTTTAAGTTATTATTTTTAACTTAAATTAAATTAGGGAACGAAGAAAAGATTTTTATATTATAGACAAAAGGATCAGCCGGGATTCGAACCCGGGATCTTCGCATGTGCGGTGCGATGCCTTTATAAGAGGCTTAGCTCTTATCCTCTCGGCCACTGATCCCCGAACCCAAGCTGATACTTAATGTCTATATGAATTTGGAATTTCATTTTTATTTTATCTTTTAATCTCTTCCTCGTTCATTGAAGTGAAGAAGAAAATTATTTTCGACCCTTGGGTTGGCGATCGAGTAGGAGGCGTTTGGATATTATTTTTAACGTTTTTTAAATTTTTTTTTTTTTTTTTTTTTGGCTTTTCGGCCTTTTTAGCCATAAGCCACTTTACGATACTATATATTTATTTTTTAAATTTGTCTCTACTCCCGGGGTCGGATTTTAGCTGGATGCCTCGAGTCGGATTCGAACCCGGGTCCCCTGGTTAGCTCGCTGTCATGCTACCGCCTAGCCTACCCGACCCCCCTTAGCAAGAATTATTGTTTATTAATAATACATTAATTGTTTGTTGATGGTTGAGAATTATGCATATTCATAGCATAAGCTCTCCTTCAAAGACTACAGAGAGAATATATTACGCACACTTTCACAAGTTTACACTTCAAAAATTATTTTATCCACCATATAATATATTTATATTATAGTAAATTGGATAAAGAAATATTTTTAAGGATGTCAAGGGTGATGATGACATGTTAGTGAATGTCGAATACAGTTGATAATCAAATTGTAATAAAATAAAACTTAACCTGGTGTTATGTTTAATTAATAAAATAGAAAATAAGAACTATGTATCCTAGAGAATAAATATCTTCAAAAAATCCATTGGGATAAACAATATTTTTTATGTTATAAGTTTATTTTTTTATTTATTTATTTATTTTATTTTTTATTTTTAATTTTCCATTTCCTTGAATGATAAGCATTTCTTCAACTACACATAAGACATTGCTTTTTCCGCATGCATTTAACATACACATTAAAGCTATTCTTCTTTCACTTTCCTTCTTTTATAATGACTTGATGCTTCTTCACTAAATAGCTTCTCAACAAATTCACTTACACAATCGAAACATACACAACGGAGTCTTCTTTTTCTAAACATCCATTATATTCTCTAAAAAAACAAACATCCTATTTCTGCCTGCAATTCCATTCGCTCTTTCTCTATTTCTCTGTCTCTCTATTTTTTCTTCTCTTCTTGTGAACTTTGACCTCTACTTCTACTATAGTAGGCTCTTTCAGCGATCTTCACTTCTAGGGAGCGAGAAGAACTAACATTAAATATTTCGCTGCATGATTCAGCTACTAACTATTTTTCTACTGTATTATACTGCTACACATAGGTGCCTGCCATTTCTCTGGCTTACGAGGCTCCAGAGTCGGACATTATGAAACGTCAACCCAGAGATCCGTATAGGGATAATCTTGTAAACCGCAGGTGGGTTTTTGCGACTCTCCTTTTAGATTTCTCTCCATAGGCAAAATTGCACGGTCCTTCTCAAAACAAACTTCTTCCTTGAACCGATTCAACTTTCTAATAAATGTTGCTTGAGTTTATTATTAGACTCATTTTTTTTGTTACCAACAATGAGAATGAGTTATGTAATATTTTATTTTGTATTCACCTCACATTTGCAAATAACCTCATTTTGATGTATCAGAACAAAATCACAGTTTTATGTCCTAAACTATTTGTATTCAATTAATTTTTAGAACCTTTGAAGAATAAAATTAAAGAAGATTACGATTTCCGCTAAAGTCTAACAGCAAGTGCCAGATTATCCATTATCTCAAGAAGCCCATGACCATATGGCCCCCACGCTATTTGAGCGCCCGCAAACTCATATTGATTTGATCTTGAAAGAAAATTACATTCAAGCCTTCCTAAATTGATTCTGAAAGATTGTGGTAATTCAGAATTCGTTGGTTATCACTACTTGGAATTTATAAGTTTAATCCTTTTCTAAATTCACATTTAGTCATGGGGTTGGTGTTTTCTTCAGCGTGGCTTGATTTCTGATCTTTTACTAAAAAATAAATAATTAAATAAAAACGGGAGAACAAAATTAAATGAAAAATTATAATAATTGATTATGGCACTGAAAAAAATATTTTTTTCACTCAAAATCCTTTGTACCATAAAGTCTCCAGCTTTCAGAAAATATGATACTCTCGCTTGCTTACTATCAGAGAGACATTTGGATTTTTGAGGTACTAATATATAAATTGAAAGTTTTTGTGCCGAGAGTAGCAGAATTTTTATATATTGAAGGAGACAATAAAAGTGTTGTCTTCTGCTGGAATTATAAATTTTATTTATAACGAGACTATAGTTTCGAGGGCTTTATCCTCTTCATTATTCTATTACATTGATTCACAGGAATTAATGTATATATGTAATAGACTGATGAAGAGGGCAAAGCCCTCGAAACTATAGTCTCGTTATAAATAAAATTTGTAATTCCAGCAGAGGACACACTCTTTTATTGTCTCCTTCAATACTAATATATAGTCATATACCTCAGCCAAAACACCAAAAACTAGTTAAAAAAAATTACTCTTATTTTTTTATGAACATACTAATAAAATTATTATTGTTAAATCAAATTAATAGTTATAAATTGAAACACATTTATATTTATTGTTTACTATATTTCTTAAAATTTGAACATCTAATACCTTAAATTTTCTCTGAAATAAATAAACTACTTCAAAATCAATCTCTATGTGAAGGGTGATTGAAAAATAAAACCTAAGCAATATGCGTACTCAGTAAGTTATCAAAATAATGCAAAAATAATTAGTTGTTTCTTCTGGTGTCGTGTCTGTATTCGAACTGAGATGACTAACTTCATTTTTCTCATTTTCTGTTCCAAAAATGCCATAAGAAACAACTATTTTAAACTTTGTCGCAACGGATATCGTAATCTTACCTTTAATTACATTATCTTATTATTTTGTAAATAGAGTCTTTTTCTTTGAGAGTCAAATAATACTTAGGTATTAAGTTTTAATTCGTTGGTTGAATTTCACACATGCGATTTGGTTTTAGTCTTTCATTTAGTTTTAAAAACATTAGAGTAATTCAAAATTTCTATGAATTAAATTTGGAATATGTATCATTAATTTGAATCTTTGATTTTCAGCTCAAATGTTTTTTGAAGGTATTTTGGCTGAAATTTCGAAGAATTTTCGAATTAATGAAAATACTTTCAAAATCATGGAATAACTATCATTTGTAAATAAATGTATATAGTATATACCTAATTTTTTCATTAATTCCTACACTATTATCACTCTCGAGCAAGGAGTGAAGAAATTTTTCAGATAGCAAATAAAATAACATTAGAGATTTCAAGTGGGTCAGTGGTCAAGAGTGTCGGGCCGCTGTCCTAAAGTATGCTGTTTCGAGACAGTTTCGGCAGATATTTGCAGTCGCCTCCTCTTGGAAAGCAATGACAAACTACCAAGAGTATAATTGCCTAGTCAACCTCTCCAAAACTAGCCGTTCGGAATCGGCGTTTAAAAAGTAGGTCCCGTATATCTGTGTAAAACAGCTAAACACACTCAGCACAGTTATATGTAAATAGGAGCCGACGCCCGTTCGGGCATGGCACTATAAGAAGAATAGATTTCAATGAATTTAGACCTTTCATGGCCCCTACATATCGATAAAGTGAGTTTTATATGTCCATCCCCCCTTTTGTCCCTACATCGTTTTTATGTTCAGATGTGAAAACGTACTTACCGTAGATACAAATACACATTTTTAAATATCTATTATAGATTTAGTCTTTTGCAAAATATCTAGTACAAGATAGATGAGCACATACAAGCTCTATAGTTAGAAAATTTTTACAAAAAAAAACATTTCATTTTTCATTACTAACAGATTTTAGGAAAAATTGAATTTTAAATAGATACTTCTAAAAATTGTACCTAAATACACAAACAGATATACATTTTTCCAAATACGCAACAGGATAGTAAAAAATGTATCTAGCTACTTAATAATATGACAGATGTTAGGGCTTAAAAGAAATTGATTTTTCATCATGGATTACTTAGGGCCATTTGTATGCAGGGCCGTGCCTGGCGGGTGTTCATTGCGTGCGCCGCATGCAGGCATCGTTTCAATAATTTGATATTTTCTCAATCAAAAATCGTAAATATTACATAATTCATTTTCAAAATCCTCTGATTTAGTAGATCCTTTTTTTTTTTTTTTTACAAATCAATGTTTCATATTTTCGATTCAGCAGAAGTTTGTTGCTAAAAGACTCTCTAAATTTAATAACTTAAAAATTGATATTTGTGTATTTATTCGGTCTTAAAAAATATTATTTTAATAATAATAATAACTTATCGAGTCTTTTAGCAATTCTTTGTTTATATTTATAATATATTCAACTTTCGAGAAATTAAAAAGTTTATGTCTTCTATATAATGAAATTAAAAAACGAATAATTTGTTTCCTCAATAAATGTTTATTAATGATCTAGAAATTTTTTTTCTGCTAAGACTCCATACCCATAGTGAAATTAGGAAACTTAATTAGCATTTTATACTGTGCTCATTAGCTCTTTTTGGGCTTATTTCTGAAACCTTCAGTCACTGTAGATATCAAACGGCACATCCTGAGAGTTTTCACGCTCTAAGCTGAATCTAAAAATGTTTCCCTTTTTCGAATGATGATAAATAGTTAGCCTCCAAGCATTCTCTTGTCATCCTGGATACAATACAGAATCAAACATTAAAACTTACACAAGATTCATCCATATTTAACTCACCTATCATACCATAGAATTGACTTAACCCATTCTCTTTATTACATGCCGTATAATATGATTAGATAAACTCAATAATCGATTTATAAAAGTAAAACATTCAACTTCCCTTCAGGGTCGAATTAGTGACAAATCTAAATTAACTGTAACGAATCGTTGCTAAACTTTATCCAATGTGCTACTATCTTATTCTAGGGCAAAGTATTTTAAAATATAATTTTACAAAAAACTTTATATGACCTTTTTTGTGGTCCCCAAGGTACTTAATTAGAATATTAAATTTCATAAAAATAGGTAAAGTTATTTTCAAGATTTTAGAAAAAACTAAAAAGTACTGAAATAAAGTACTAATGTTTGTGGGCCGATATATACCAAAAAACTAATCAGCTCTTCATTTTGTTAAAATAATGATAGGTTTTCTATTTCATTTCAATCGGTTCAAAGGTGTGGAAAAAATCGTGGTCGAAAAACACGATAACATACATCCATTCGCACAGACTTAATGAAAAAATCACACTTTTTAGGTTCTGGACGTGACCCCATGTAATTTTTTGCAAAACCGTCACGTGCTAAAATTCAACCTAATTGAATACTACAATTTGTGACTTTAATTGAGACCAGTCTTTAACTGAGGACCCTTTGAAGTCGCGCTTGCCGTGAGACCGGTTACAATACTTTACCCATGCTTCGCATTGGATGAAGTAAAAACTCATTCACTAACTCGTTTATCCCTATGACTTCTAGAGACTGTAACTAATTTCACTCTTCCTTCATTTCCAACAATCTTCATTCTTCCTTCAGGGTCGAATTAGTTACAAATCTAAAAAACTCATTCACCAACTCGTTTATCCCTATGACTTCTAGAGACTGTAACTAATTTCACTCTTCCTTCATTTCTGCAACAATCTTCATTTTTTCAAAACACACATCCACAAGTACCTTAACTCCCAGAATTTTGTTCTTCCACTTTCAATGATGCGAACATCAAGTCTGACTTTTAGGATGCATCAAAATCAATAAAATAATAATAATAACAAACCTCCTTCAAAAGGAGAAAAAAAAATAATAGTAATGATAATTTCACTAAGGGTGATTTATTCCGGAAAAAATATTCCAGATCATCAATCTGACAATCAAAGACCCTACTGTAAAATATCTTAATTAGACTAACAATCAAAATCATAAACTTATTTCTCTGGTGAAATACTTTATTTCTATATATCTATTGCATTTTTTTCCATCTTGAAGCATCTCTCTTTTCACTGTTATTCACTTTGTGTGTCATTGTCGTACATTGGATTGTTTATGGTATAATAACAAAAAAAGTAAAACAAGCATGGCAAAATACACCAGCCTAGGATATTATGTGAGTATTCAGTGTTTTTAATATTTTTTCTGATTATTGGAATTAACATTTTTTTCTGATATTATAATCTTTAAAAATATTTTACTACTAAAAAAATAAAAAATAAAAAAAAAACAATTTAACAAAAATAATAATAATTTTTTAATAAATAACCATCTAACGATCTTTAATCAACTTTGAAATAACTAATTAAATAAATAAATAAATATATAGATATATTTGTATATAAAAAATATATATAATTATTTTTTTTTTAGTTTGAAGTTAAAATACTAATTTTGTTTTACTTATCCTTGTTTTAATTAGGTTGATTTCTATGGCATATGGTCAAATCGGTATGATCCAAGCTGCCGCCGGTTTCTTTGTCTACTTTGTGATCATGGCTGAAAACGGCTTCCTTCCAATGAATTTGCTCGGAATCCGCAAACACTGGGACTCTAAAGCTGTTAACGACCTTACAGATTCATACGGCCAAGAATGGGTAAATAATAATAAATATTAAAAAAAAAAATACTTTAGACCAGTGGTTCCTAACCTTTTTATTTTCGTTATCCCTATAAATAACCAAGCATGCCATGTATCTTTACCCTAAAAATATGCGAAAGTAAAACTAAAAAGTTCTTTAGAATACTGGTTTACCATTTGTTTTTCTTCTAAAAATTATAAATGTTCTTTTAGTTTAAAATGAACTTTGATGGTATAATTACTATTTAAATATGAAAATTATTACTATACATATTAATTAGCCTGATTACCCCTTCAAGTAACTATGTTAACCACAGGTTAGGAACCGTGGTTTTAGACTATTTACTTTATCACTCTTTCGCTTCTTTATAAATTCCATATTCTTCAAATCTGGGGAAAATATTATAATCTAGAGCCTTCTCCTTCCTCATTTCTTTCTCAAATCACCCTTCAAAATATCTCACCAATAGAATGAGCAACATACATCCCCCCAGGTTAGGAACCGTGGCTTTAGACTATTTACTTTATCCCTCTTTCGCTTCTTTATAAATTTCATATTCTTCAAAACTGGGGAAAATATTCTAATCTAGAGCCTTCTCCTTCCGCATTTTTTTCTCAAATCAACCTTCAAAATATCTCGCCAATATAATGAGCAACGTACATCCCGGTGTCCCGATAATCCTTTTTGGGAAACGTAATTCTCCTTGTTTTGATGTGTAACTCTAAATTTAGTACTTTTGACATTGAGCTAAAAATCTCAATTGCACCAGCTGCAGAAGTTTTTTAGATATGGAAAAATTGAATGATTTTAGTGCGACGTTGCCAAGTCGCCATCTCTCAATTGCCATGCCATGAGAGAAAAAATGAAAACCATCAAAAGTACCTAATTTTTAACATTTTTCATACAAAACGAATACGGCTTGATACAATTATTTTAACAGGAAAATATTTGTTATATCTTCAGTTAATGATTCTCAGTTTTCCAAAATAATATCATGAAAATTACGATTGTTATTTAATGAAACAGTTGCTTTAACATTAATCGGGATAAGGTTCGCGTGTTAAATATTTAAATTTCAATGGTCAATATTTATAAATTTAGTGCCGCATGGACTGTTGAAAAAAATTTCTACTTATAAAGGACACTTATAAATATGTGTATTCAAAGTTTTAAAAGGATGCCAAGAAAATCTATTTATTAGGGAACGTCCTTAAACCAAGCTATACACGTATCATTTCAGTTCTTCAGATACCCATCATATTTATAGATTGTACAGATAAGATTTTTTGGTTATATCTAATTTATCTTAGAAATTTCTCTATTTATCATTTAAATAATTGAACGCAAAATTGATTTATTTCTCTACTTACAATAATTAATCTTTTTTATCTAGACTTATCAAGACCGAAAGAAATTGGAATACACCTGCCATACCGCCTTCTTTGTTTCTATTGTTGTTGTGCAATGGGCTGATCTTATCATTTGTAAAACCCGACGAAACTCCATCATCCATCAAGGAATGAGGTAAGTCTCTTCGAATCTGAATTCTATTTTTTAATTGGATATGTGTATTAAATGAACTTTTTTGTTTTTCTCTAGGAACTGGGCCTTGAATTTCGGTCTTATATTTGAAACCGCTCTTGCAGCCTTCCTTTCATACTGCCCAGGCATGGACAAAGGTCTTAGAATGTACCCTCTCAAGTGAGTATTAATTATCTCAAAGCTCTATTTAATAAATATTTGAAATTATTAAGTTTTACATTTCATATTTATATAAACATTTTATATTACTTACCATGTGATACTGACTAACTGAGAAAGCTAATACATATAACCCCTAAATATCCATTATAATAAATTAAGCTTGTTATTTATCATCCACTTAAAATGAAAAGTTTTGTACTAGAGTTCAAATTTAAATTTCACTGGAAATAGATGTTTTAACCACTCTAAATCATATAAGTCCATTTTCTACCTTATTCTTCAGCCTTTGTGTGTATATGGTAGGAATAACAAAAAATCAGTAAATCCCAGGTAAGGAAAATTTTAAGCTTAAGCTAGGTATCGGCTGAGGATGTTTAATTCGGCCTGCTGGAAGTACCAATTACTACAAGTATTTTTAGGTATTTGCCATTTACTTAAAAACAGCTCAATTTTTTTTATTCGCTTTAATCACAAATTACATAGCTGTTTGTCACAAATTCTTTACATCGCCTATAAATCTGAATAGATAAAAATTGCCTAGTTGCTGAAAATTGACACAAGTTGCTGGAGATTCGATGATATCAAAATTGAAGAACTATGTGTGAAAAGGGGATAACTAACATTTTTTTCCAGGAGATTTAAAAGACTACTTTAAAAATTCTGGATTATATATTTTGGTGTTTATATAAGCTGTTTGACGATTCAAAACTCGAATCAAAATATGTTCATTCATTCTCAAGTAAAACATTAATACGCGAAAAACAACCAGCTTTCCTTTTGTTAATTCTTGTCGCCTGTTTAGCCCAAGTGGGCAACCTGGCTACTCTTGTATTGAATTCACTGAAAAATTTTCAAATTATTTTTTTCGCTCATTGTGTTGAAAAATGTCTCGAACGTGGAGAAAAATCATTTTCAACTATGGTTTTTTCTGGCTGTGTGTCTGCCTGTATGTCCATGATAACTTAAGGTAGTTCTTTCACAAATGCAAAAATTCAAGAAGTCTTCGAAACTTGGAATATAAGTCATTAAAAGCATAATAAACACACTGTTAAAATTTGAATACGATTTACCACATCAAACATGAAATAATTTCAATTATAAATGAAATTTTTTACATATTGTACATTGGGAAAGGTTGGGGAAATGATCATTATTTTATTTTATTTCATTGAAGGACTTTCCGCATCTTGATGAAAAACTAATATTTGTTAGAATAATATATTCGGAGAACCTAAAAAAAATTGAAATTATTTACCTCGTAGTTTCGATAAAAATGAAAAAAACAAACATATTTGGGCCATTATTTTTAGTGGAGGGAATATAAGATCATTGGCTTGGAAACGATCCATTCATAAAGAGGATATAGTAGGGTAAAAAGTACAGTCACATTAAAAACATAACCAAGAGGATATAGTAGTGTAAAAAGTACAGTCACGTTAAAAAACATAACCTAAAATTTTAGCACCGTTCATATTTATAGAGTGGTTACGAGGGTAAAACTTTTTGGTGGATTGTCGCGAAAGAACCTCCTTAATTTAATTAAAAAACTTGTCCAAATTATTTTCCCCCACAATAGAGGCGATAGAGATAGAGGCGAGAATCATTATTAAAAAAATTTTTAATACCTCATCATGAAAAAATATTCTGAGAAAAATGTGAACTTATCCTTTTTTTTACCATGGTCTTCAATTGCCTGTCTTTCACTTGTTGCTTGACTAAATTCATATTAACATCTCATTATATTTCTTAATTTTAATTTCTATTATTTTTGTTTTATTTAGATTCGTCTGGTGGCTTCCTGGACTTCCTTTCATGCTTTCCATCTTTATTTACGATGAAGTACGTCGTTTTTACTTGCGCCGAAACCCTGGTGGCTGGTTAGAACAAGAAACATACTATTAAAGGAAATACGATTGCAACGGTGGAGGTGGTGACAGTCGGAAGCGGTGTTGGAGGTGCCGGAAACGAGCTCTGGAGACCAATCGAAAATATATATTCTAGTTCAGGAGAGGATTCTGAAGATGGAGACTGTGTGTGTCGTCGCTCAGACTTAGAACGTGCTTAGAATTGAAGATGTTGAAGAGGATGGTGACTTTAAAAAATAAATCAAATATATACCGGAGCTCCCACCAGCCCCCCACTTCCCTGAGTGTCTGCAGGGCGAAGCCTTGCTCTCATCTCGCCCACCCCACCAGCGATCCCGAAAAACACGAGTTAGTAAATATATATATATAGATAGATATATTTATATATATATAGAGATATAGATATATTTATATATATTTATATATATATAAAAAGAAAGCAAAGCAGCATTGTATTAGAGACATGAACAAATGGCGTACGGGGGAAGGTTTTTTTTTTGTTTTCTCGAACCTCACAAATAAAAATAAAAAAATTAAAAAAAAAAAAATAATAAAAAAATAATAAAAAATATATATATATTAAAAAACGCTTCGCTCGAGCCACGTTTTAGTAGGCAACTGCTAGGGGACATATGTACCAGTGATGAGGGCTGCTCGGTCACCGAGGAGAGGCATCGCAACGTGAGTGTTAGATTGAGAGCGTAGAAGTGAGCCAGTGCAGCATCATGCTAGAGACTTTATCATCAACATTAATTATAAAAAAGTATTTTATGAAATAATAATAAAAAAAAAAATAATATTATATAAAAAATTGGTTGTTATTACTGCAAGATGTATATGATTCTGCTGTTAAATTTACACTTAATTTTTTTTTCTTGTTTTTGTTTTATGTTTTCTAGAGTTCTTTTTAGATTCAGGGTTCTAAAAAAACACTGTTATATGAAGGTTGTTGTGACATGCCCTTTAAAGCGGCAATAGAATGATGAAAAAAAAGATATTTAAAAAATACCTATTTTTCGGAAACGTTAAGATTAAGAACAAGAATATCGATGTTGGAAAATTTAAACGTTATTTAGATATTAAACATTATAATGACACATTCACATACAAAAAATGTTAATTAATTATAGAAAAATGTATGTTGAAAGTTTTAAAAAAACGTAATAAATCATAATTCTGAAAAAAAACATGGAAAAAAATCAAGCCACACATGTATGTAAATGTATAAGTTTATAAAAGGCCGTAGTTGCATCAGTGAACAATTTATAATTGTTCCAAATGCTCAAACATAGCTGCTCCGCCCGCTTTCCACTTAAAAAACTCATGCAAAAATAAAAATCTATTAAAGAAAAAAAAGCTATTTACAAAAAACAAAGGTGGCTCGTGAGGCTAGCGAATTGAGGCAACGGGACTATTTTCATTTGCTGCTCATGCGCTGTAGATACTACGCATGCACTGTAGATTCTACGCATGCGCTGTAGATACTACGGATGCGCTGTAGATACTACGCTTGTTCAATAGATGAAAATAGCCCTGTTGTTTTAGTTAATTAAACTCACGAGCCGCCTTGATAAAAAATAAATTAAAACAAAAATAATAATTATCCTCAATTAAACTAGAGTAATCTGATCTGAGGCCTCAGAAGGCGGGCGCGGCGGCTGCGGCCCGCCCTGGAGGCTCCACTAACATTCCACACACATGCGAGAACAGTTGCCTTAAATGGAATGAAATTTCATTTTGGAAACGAGCACATACACAAAATCACACACATAAATACACACACACATATATATACAAACACACACAATATACATATACATTCATAAATAAACAATAACCCATTCATACATTACACTTCATGAACATTCAATGTCAACTATATTTGCTTTTATTATTATTATTTTTCTTTTCTTTTTTTTTTTTTTTTTAAATTTTAATCATCATCCCTAGCTTGATGTTTTATCCCCAACCCATCTGTTGCATTTCAAACGTTGTTAAAAAATAAAACGAAAAAAAAAATCGGTACATCTTGTTGTTTCCCATGCTAAAGACTATAAGAAATCGCATAGATTTTTTTGTCCTTTTCTTCTTTAAAAAATAAAAAAAAAAAAAAAATTAAAACGAAAAAAAAAATATGAGTATCATTACATAGAACATTTTAGAGTAGCAAACCACAGATGAGGTATGGATTGAGCTACATTATTCATAGCTGATAAAAACATGCTTGAAAAAACTGGATATGTAGATTTTAGATGTGCATTTAGGTTAGTCTTAACCGTGTTGTTAAAAGGTCATTACAAGAATCTTTAAAAAAAGAAAACCTCTTTGGTCTCTTTGTTATTGAGAGTTGCCGAAAAGGACCCACTGGCGGATCAGGACAGCAGCACCCGAGAATTGCTTGCATGGTGGCGTGGAGCGATATCATGCTGGAACCTCAACCCCGTCATCCATTTAATAAATATTTAATCCAATGTCATAATCAAACGTTGAACATCCGCGTTGTTTTGCATTGCAAAGTATTTTTCGTAACATTACCTTCTATGTCGATTCTTTATTCCTATTTATATATTAAAATATATATATTTAAAACCACCTCAATGGATTAATCACGGAAATCATCAATCAATCCAAAATAGTCCAAAATTTTTGTACTCTTTTTGTAACTTTTCTATTGCTTTTTATTCAACGTTATTTAATAAACGAACTTCGGTTATCTACCGTTTAAAATAACATAAAAAGCATGCAAATGTAAAAATAAGGTACCTAACAAAACAAGTTGACTATTTTGGATTAATTCTGTTTCTATTGTCGATTTATTTCATTGAGTTGATAATAAAAAAAAGTATTGTATTTATTCTTTAAAATATAATTTCATTTAAGGTAAACGCTCCAGTAGTGGGCCATGTGCCAGTAGTGGGCCACATGCAAAAAGTGCAAAAATTGGCTTATCCAACTTTGAAAAATTGCGCTATATATAGCTCATGGCTTGGGCTATATATAGCACTATTTTTCAAAGTTGAATCAGCTAATTTTTGCAATTTTCTTGCATCTGGCCCTCTACAGGTGCAGGTCCACTACTGGAGCGTTTACCTTATTTTAGTGTAATTTAAAAAATAGAATACTTTTTGATAATTTATTTATTTTTGTTCACTTTTGAAAATTTCCCATTGAAAAATTCCAATTTAGGAAGTTATTTTATTCAAAAAACAATTCAGAAAATTGGAATTTTTCCGCCCTGAAAATTTCCAAAAACCGACAAAAATAAATAAATAATCAAAATAAATAAAACCGACATCATCAACATAATTATTTTAGACTACTTTTTTGTTTTGTATATTATTAAAATTTTATTTAAAAAACAAAAGTACAACACCCAATTGTGACATTCTATTAATAAATCAATCAATGTTGTTTTCTCATTGGAGAGATTCCAAAATGATTTCGCTGTGGCGTGGCGGTCCTCAGTGTTTTAGGGGACTCGTTGAAAATAATTAAAATAAATAAATAATAAAAAAAAATAAAAAAAAAATTGTTTTTATCAATTTAATTATATTGTAAATATTTTAAATATGAAAACTCTATTATTAATTATCAGAATTTTAATTTCCTGCTTGTGTTGTTGCGCGGGACTTTCCATCCTCCGTCTTGTATTGGCTAGAGAAAAAAAAATTAAATTGAAAAATTAAAAAAAGCTGTAAAAAGTGTCAACAAGTTTGGGTGTTAAATAAAAAATAAATAAATAAACTAAGTTCTTAAAACACATGTTGAAAATATTCATTAATCATTGTTTAATAGTATAGTATACCAATATTAATTAAAACAATTAAACAACTCTTCATAAATAGCTAAGTTTTTCTTTATTTCTGTTTTTTACTTTTTTCTTTTCTTATTTTTTCAATTTTTATTCTTCTAATTTTTTTTTGTTTGACCCCATGCGAACCTTAATCCTAATAAAAAGACGAATGTTGTTTTTATGTGACCTCTGTAGCACAAATATTTTGTAAAAGATGCTGGTTAATTATAAATAAATTGTAGACAATAATTGATTTAAATATTTTACACTGGAGTCAAGTTTCTTTATATCTATCTATTCCTAGTAATATTATAGTAAAACAAGATATTTTTTTATTAAAAATGAAGATTTTTCAATATATTTTAATTGTATATTAATTTTAATTCAAATTTATTTAAATAAACTATTTAAATGTTTTTATTTTAATCTCTTGAAATTTTTTCTATACATATCGAGAATAATATTTTTTTTAATGTTAAAGCTTTAGTGGACAGGTTGATGATTTTGAAGGTTTTTTTTAGATTAAATGAGGACAAACTTTGTTGGTTAATGGGGTATACTTTAAATAATTAAATTTTACTAAAAAAAATGATAGTCAAACGAAATGGTAAACTTAACATCCTAAGATAGTAAAAAATATTTACTTACTCATCAATAAAAACACTGTAATTCAGTGAGCTTGTCCTCTGCTTGATGCAAATAAGCATATAACTGTATATAAAGGAATATAGTCATATAGCGACTGTGGGTCAGTGGTTAGTGTCGGGTCGCTGACTCGAAGTTCGCTGGTTCGAGACTGAGTCTCGGCAGATCAGATATTTATAGTCGCCTCCTCTTGGAAAGCAATGGCAACCTACCAAGAGTATAATTGCCTAGTAACCTCTCCAAACTAGCCATTCGGAACCGGCGTTAAAAAGTAGGTCCCGTATATCTGTGTAAAACAACTAAACACACTCAGCACAGGTATATGTGGAGAGGAGCCAAAACGTCAGGGAGACCTGATATGGCACTTTAAAAGAAGAACGCGGAAAACGGCGTAGGCGACTGTGGGTCAGTGGTTACAGTGTCTGGCCGCTGGCCTGAAATATGCGGGTTCTAGACTGAGTCTCGGCAGATATTTGCAGTCATCTCCTCTTGGAAATCAATGGCAAACTACCAAGCGTATAATTGCCTAGTAACCTCTCCAAACTAGCCGTTCGGAACCGGTGTTAAAAAGTAGGTCCCGTATATCTGTGTAAAAACAGCTAAACACACTCAGCACAGGTATATGTGGAGAGGAGCCGAAACGTCAGGGAGACCTGATATGGCACTTAAAGAAGAAAAAGTCATATATAATTGAATGGTTAAGACTATAGTTTCGAAGGTTGGCCTTCAACTTCAGTATTTTAATTATAAATATTTTATTGTTCTTAATCATGGATACAACTATTCGATTGGATGCGAATTCGTTAGTTAAGTAATATTAATGCTAATGAGAAAGAATGGGTAAAATATTTCTAATTACAAAGACTGAAGATGATGGTCAAGTTCAAAATCATAGTCTTCATCAAGTAAATTAAATTATAAGTAGATTATAATGAAAGGCAGTCCATAAATTATTTAATTTTATTCAATTTCCGACGTTTCAGAGACTTTTTTCTCTCCTCTTCAGGGTATTGAATAGTTATTGATGGGTGACTATAATTCGGTTCCCATTTGTCTCTCCTTTCAGTGATAGCAACAATATTGTAATATTGTAATATTGTTGCTATCACTGAAAGAAGAGACAAATGGGAGCCGAATTATAGTCACCCATCAATAACTATTCAATGCCCTGAAGAAGGAGAGAGGAAGGTCTCTGAAACGTCGGAAATTGAATAAAATTGAATAATTTATGGACTGCATTTCATTATAATCTACTTATTTCGCTTACTAGTCCGTCTTTCTAAGAAAATAAATAAAATTAAATTAAAATTATTTAAATACATATACCGCTAAACCTACATATTTATTTTAATTTATATATACAGATATGAAGTATATATTTATTTTCATCAACCAGAGGACAACTTACTGTATTCCTCTTGAGAATTAACAACTCTGCTACTCTAAGCAAGAAAAAACAAAAAAATATTTTTTTTCAATTTCAATAAATCAGTTTTATTCTTTAATTGATACTCATAAACTTTGAAGAGGCGACTGTGGGTCAGTGGTTAGAGTGTCGAACCGCTGGCCTGAAATACACTGGTTCGAGACCGAGTCCCTCAGATATTTGCAGTCGCCTCCTCTTGGAAAGCAATGGCAACCTACCAATATTATAATTGCTTAGTAACCTCTCCAAACTAGCCGTTCGGAACCGGCGTTAAAAAGTAAGTCCCGTATATCTGTGTAAAAACAGCTAAACCCACTCAGCACAGGTATATGTGGAGAGGTGCTGAAACTTCAGGGAGACCTGATATGGCACTTAAAGAAGAAGATATATTTATTTGCATCAACCAGAGGACAACTTATTATATTCCTCTTAAGAATTAACAACTCAGCTACTCTAAGCAAGAAAAAACAAAAAATATTTTTTTCAATTTCAATAAAAGCAGTTTTATTCTTTAATTTATACTCATAAACTTTGAAAATAATCTGAAAAACCTTCCAAATCTATCATTTCTCATTTTTGTTTTCATTTTTTATGAATAATGTAAACATAAAAAAAATAATGTAAACATAAAAAAATATATATGGGATTCTTGAAAAAGGCGCTTTGACCAGAAATAAAACTTAAGATCTTTTATTAAAATACTTGTTTATTGAAAATGCTTTTTAAAAATAATAACAACGCAATGGTTTATACAAAGTTATATAAACATAATAAAAGTAACTTGAGAATGTTTGTTTATCTTGAGTAGAAAAATACTTCTTGAGACTTGCTGGTTGAATCGTTGGTAAACATATACTTGGTGATCGTTCTTGTCGGATGGTTAATAGTAACTGCCTGTCTTCAACTTGGGAGACGACCTTTATAGGCGTTGAGGGCTGCTGACGATAGGTCCTTGGAACAGCCAATCGGCGCATCTGTTAATATGGCCAATCCGGGAGCAGCTTGGTTGAGAGGCGACTGTGGTGAGAAGAGGGGATCTGTGCGCGCAGCCTGGAGAAGTGGCGGGGGAGTTGCGACCAATGGGAGCTGGCTGGTGACAGAGGCGGCGACGGTGAGAAGAGGGGATTTGTGCGCGCATCCTGGAGAAGTGGCGGGGGAGCATAGCATGCGCTCTCTTGCGGTTTGGGTAGAACACACTGGGGGAGGGGTTCACCCACACATTTCACTGACACTTCACTCACACACTTCTGCTGAATGTTGGCAGGAACCAGGATGGTTGATGTCATGGTGTGTAGGACCAGGGCAAGTTAGCTTAGCTGGATCCCACATTCGGCCGTCCTGCAACATGTTCGTCCTCGAACATATTAATCTTCTATGTTGAAACTCCATGGCTTCATGTACTCGGCACATGTTGAGGTTGTCATGGGGCCGTCGCAGAAGTCGTCTTTTTGTACGTTATAAGTGTCATTTGGTTTTATTTTCGTCACTTTGTAGGGTCCAAGGAATTTAGGTTTTAATTTAAGCCCTGGGCCGAACTGGGTTCGTTTGATAGCAACTAAATCGTTTACTTGATAGCAGTGGGATGGGCGTCTTCTCAAGTTATAGGTCTTGCGGTTTTCTTCCTGTATCTTGACGATCTGTTGTTTGGCCTTCTTGCGTATGTCATCACGGTCTTCTTGATATTGCTGTAAGATCTCTTGTTCGATTGCTTCTTTTATGATTAGATCTTTTTTAGTCTTCATTCTTGTTCCGATGAGTAGCTCGAACGGCGTGGTGTTGATACTTCGTTGATAAGATGAGTTTATTGCTTGCTGGACTTCATCAACATGCTTAAACCAACGAGTTGGTTCTTTAATGGAGCATTTGGTCAAAACGGGAATGATAATTGAATTTATTCGCTCCACTTGACCGTTTGCTCTTGGTAGACCGGCGGTTATTCTGAAATGCTTGATGTGGTGTTCCTCACAATACTTCTCGAAGTCTTGCGATGTAAATGCTGTGCCTCTGTCGGAAATAATGTTTACTGGGTTCCCGAATGTTTTTCGTTGTAATTCCAGTTTTTGGATTACTTCACTTGTTGTAGTTGATTTGGTTGGATATAGCCAAACGAACTTGGTAAATGAATCTATGACGACAAGTATATGTTTATAGTTCTTACTTGTTGTCTCGAGAGGTCCTACATGGTCGATGTGATACGTGTGCAGTGGTTCACATTCCTTTGTGAGCGGGTGTAGAAAGCCTTCTTTCTTGCCTTGCTTCCTGTTTGAGAGTATGCAGGGTATGCAGTTGCGGATTACCCCTTCTATTTTCTCCTTCAGTTTTGGAATATGGTAGTCACGAGAAATAATTTCATCAGTTTTCTTAACTGCAAAATGGCCGTTTTCATGTGCGGTTCTTATAATCTCGTTTTGCATATCCTCCGGAATGACTAGTAAGTCTTGTTGTTGATTTTGTTTATATAAAATGCCGTTATTAAGGATGAAGTCTTCGTATGGTTTTTCTTTCATTATTTCCTTGATGGCTTGGATGTGTTCGTCCGATTCCTGGGCCTTCTGAATTTTCGTCAAAATGGAGTCAGTGATAAGCATGACTGGGATTCGGCTGAGTGCATCAACGTGCGGCATTCTGTGTCCTGGTCGGTGTTCGATAATATAATCATAGTCCTCCAGCTGCAAGGCCCATCTTGCGATTCTATTCGAGAGGTCTTTCTTATCCATCGTTTTTTGGAATGCCGAGCAGTCAGTGACTATTTTAAAGTGATGGCCTAGTAGATAGATTCGAAGTTTTCCTAGAGCGTGAATGACTGCTAATACCTCGAGTTCGTATGATGAGTACTTCTGTTCGGCTTCTGTTGTCTTCCGGCTGACATAGTACACTGGATGCATCAAATTATCTTCCTGTGACCGCTGGAACAATATTGCTCCAAACCCGTATTGAGATGCGTCTGTGTGGAGCTCGATGTCTCCCTGTTGGTGATATATATTGAGAACTGGTCGTTCAGATAAGATTATTTTTAGTTGATTAAATGCCGTTCTTTCCAGCTCGTCGAATTTAAAAGGGTTGTTTTTCTTCAGTAAATCGCTTAAGGGCTTAGCGATAACTGAATAGAATGGAATGAATTTTCTAAAATACCCAGTGAGTCCTAGGAAGCTTTGGATTTGCTTGTGGCTTTTCGGCTCGGCACATGATAAGACAGCTTTGGTCTTTAGGTCGGATGGGCTGAGCTGGCCATTTTCTATGTGATGTCCTAGAAAATGTACCTCTTTGTATATGAATTGGCATTTCTTTAAGTTTAATTCCAATCCAAATTCTCTGGCCCGCTGCAATACTTCTTGGAGTCGGCTGAGGCCGGATTCTTCGTCTTCGGAGGGAATGATTAAGTCGTCCATGTAAGGGAGAACAATGTCTTTACCCGTTAGATCTTGAAAAATTCGGTTTATGAATCGTTGAAACACGGCTGGAGAATTGCAGAGGCCAAATGGAACTTTGAGGAATTGGTAGTGTCCTCGGTGTGTGACAAAAGCGGTGTATTTTCTACTGTTTTCTTCCACAGATACATGGAAGAATCCATTCTTCAAGTCAAGAGTTGAGAATACTCGCGCACTTTGTAGTTTGTCTAGCAGGTCTTCAATTAGTGGCAACGGGTATCGGTCCTTTACTATTTTACGGTTTATTTTTCTATAGTCAATGCATATCCGTGGGGTTCCACATTTCTTCTTGGTCACAATCACCTGGCTGGCATATTCAGAAGTGCAGGGTTCTATGATGCCGTCCGTGATCCATTCTTCGACTTGGTCGTCCACTATTTTTCTTTCAGTAAAAGGAAGGCGTCTTGGACTGTAAAATACGGGTTCGTCATCTTTGACAATAATCTTCATTTTAATATCGTTTGTTTTTACCTTTTCTGGATGGTAGCTGGTTATGATGTCCTCGATTTTCTTTTTTGCTGATTCGTTTACCGTGGGCCCAATATTAAGTTCGTTATCCTTGTATTCGATATTTAGTAGCTGCATTGCTTCTGTAGTGGTATCAATCTTCCTCATGTGCACTTCGCCTTCGTTGATATTAACCTCAGCTTGAGTTAATAGATCGCTGCCGATGATGGCCAGTTCACTGATGGCGTTGTTGGGAATCACGTATATTTTGGTTTTAAATACGTTATTGTCAATTGTGATTGGTGAATTGAAAAAACCTAGTGGTTTTACACTTGTCTTGCTTAGCCCGGTTAAGGTAAGGTCAGGCAGGCTGAGCTGGGGTTGCTTCATCAGTCTGTAGGCGGTTTCGTTGATGGCAGTGATCGAGCTGCCAGTGTCGATCAGTGCTTCTATTTTTGTGTCGGCGATATGGACCACTTTCTTGATGGAACTGTCGTTGATTTTTCGCATTGTAGCCTTGTCGGAACACTGAAAGGATTTATGACCATATTCGTTGCATTTAAAACATTTTGGTTCTTTGGAAGGACATCTGTTTGTGGTGTGTTGTGTGTCTCCACAGTTGAAGCATCTTTCAGGTCGTGGATGTTCATCTTTTGATAATTGTTCGTTTTTCTGAGGTGGTTTGTATGATCTGAAGTTATTGGATCTGTGATCTGGTACTTGCTGGTTTCTGCTGTGGCCGAATCTGCTGTCTGAAGTGTGTTGATTTCTGTTCTGGCTGGGTCTGCTATCTGGAATATGCAGGCTTCTGTTATGGCTTGGTTTGCTTTCTGGAATGTGCTGGCTTCTGCTTGTCTGCCTCATGATGTCTGAGTATGTATTTAATTTTTCTTGGAAGCTACTTAAGGTTTTGGCTTCTACGAAGAAGAGTTTTGTGTGTGGATCGTCGATGCCTCGTATAATGTAGTCAATAAGCAGCCTGTCTTTTATTTTTCCTCTGTTTGCGATGTCTTGCATTTTGATAAAATATTCACATATATCTTCGTTTCTTTGAAGTCTTCTGTTCCCTAGTTGTCTGTGAATTTCTGTGGTGTCTAGCCTTGGTAGGAATTGTTTCGTGAGGATTTGTTTTAATTTTTTCCAGGATTTAGGCCCACGTGCGTTTTCATAGAAGGTTTTGGCTAGTCCGCTCAGACGTCGTCTTGCCAATGTTAGAGTTTGGATTTCATTCAGTTTTTGGAATGAGGCTTCGTTTTCTATGTCTTGAATCCATTTTTTGATTGAGTAGGTGGTCGAACCATCAAATTCACTAATGAAGTCGTCAAATTCGCGTAAATTTACTGGAGCCGGTGCGATAGCAAAAGTTATTTCATTTTCATGATCATTTCGTTCTTCTGTATCTTCTTCGTCGTCTTCTTCATTCTCTTCTTCTTCTTCTTCTTCTTCTTCTTCTTCTTGAGATTCCTTAAGCTTTTCTAGGTTGGAAAGAGCTTCAGGAATCGCTTTTATAAGTTCTTCTTTTGTTCCTCCAGGTAGGCCCAGTATTTTTGCAATTTGCGATAGATCATTTTGGTTGGGTTGGTTCAGTACGTTTTGATATTCATCATTGGCAGGGTCAAAAGAATAATTTGTGAATTTTCTGACCTGACCTCGGCTTTGTCGGTGTGCTTCTTTATTGAATAAAATTTTGTAGAGCAATTTTATTTCTACGTAGCTTGCCTCGTCAATTTTTTTAGACACGTAAGGAATGTCTTTAAGGGAGGTAGGCATTTTTAAGTTTCTTCTTTACTTCTTTCTTCTTTACTTCTTTCTTCTTTGCTTCTTTATTCTTTGCTTCTTTATTCTTTGCTTCTTTATTCTTTGCCTCTTTATTCTTTCCTCTTTCTTCCTTTTTCTTGGTTGTGGTCAAAGTTTTCAAGATCCCTTGGCAGAGATGTTAAATCGTGTGTCGTCGTGTCGTGTGTTAAGTTTTTTAACAAAGTTCTCAGCTCATTAATCCTGGCTAGAGCCCCCAAAGTTTGTGGGATTCTTGAAAGGCTTTGACCAGAAATAAAACTTAAGATCTTTTATTAAAATACTTGTTTATTGAAAATGCTTTTTAAAAATAATAACAACGCAATGGTTTATACAAAGTTATATAAACATAATAAAAGTAACTTGAGAATGTTTGTTTATCTTGAGTAGAAAAATACTTCTTGAGACTTGCTGGTTGAATCGTTGGTAAACATATACTTGGTGATCGTTCTTGTCGGATGGTTAATAGTAACTGCCTGTCTTCAACTTGGGAGACGACCTTTATAGGCGTTGAGGGCTGCTGACGATAGGTCCTTGGAACAGCCAATCGGCGCATCTGTTAATATGGCCAATCCGGGAGCAGCTTGGTTGAGAGGCGACTGTGGTGAGAAGAGGGGATCTGTGCGCGCAGCCTGGAGAAGTGGCGGGGGAGTTGCGACCAATGGGAGCTGGCTGGTGACAGAGGCGGCGACGGTGAGAAGAGGGGATTTGTGCGCGCATCCTGGAGAAGTGGCGGGGGAGCATAGCATGCGCTCTCTTGCGGTTTGGGTAGAACACACTGGGGGAGGGGTTCACCCACACATTTCACTGACACTTCACTCACACACTTCTGCTGAATGTTGGCAGGAACCAGGATAATTTTTGGTAGATAATCAAGAAAATTGGTCTCGGCCTGATGAGATATATGGGATTTGAGTTTTTTTTGTGTGATAGTATTGCCATATAGTAGGGTCAACTCAAAGACGAGAAGTTGAATAAAAACAATCTTAAAACGTGATTCCTTATCCTAGAATGATGATGAAAAAGTATAATTCATATTTTAAGAATGTTTACTAATTTATATTTATTTGTTTCAGTTGATCTGTACGCGTTCTATAGTAAAGTGCAACGTCTGGGTGGGTACCACGCAGTCACAGCTAATCGACTCCTGAAGCCAATCTATGCAGAGATGGTGGCCATCAGGGAGCACCAGCGCAGCCACCTGTACACAGAAGACATTATGAAAGATTGCTTTTGCCATTCGAAGAAAAGATACGCCGCAACCCTACAGACGTACTCTAAGGATCCTAACCATAAAGTAAATAGCGATATTGACATTTTTTTTTAACTTTACCACAATAGGTGTATAATTATTATTAGAGACTATTATTATTAAAAACTGCCAAAATATGCAAAGTTAAAATTCCTGAACTATATATGCAGAATAGGTTGAAATATGCAAATATATGCAGTAAAAGATGGCAAAATAAATTTTTTTATGCACTCAAAAATTAAAATTAAAATCAAAACGACTATATAATTGAAGGAGTGGTATGAAATAAATAAATCCATGTGTCAACTATGTACTTTTATTGCGTAAAAAATTGCACAAAATTCTCATTAGGTATATATTTATACTATATATTTTTTTATTTATTTATTGTCACCGGGTACACAGCTCATTTAGATAGCTTACAGTAAGATGTTAATAGTATTAGTGAGGGAGCCGAGATTTAGTCGGTCGAAATTTTATGGTGCTAGCAAGGCTCGAACCCGGGCCTCCCGCTTGAACATGGTCATAAATCAACATAATAAATATTAGTCCAAGAGCTGGTGACACCTTTTTGACTACGGATTTGACCCAACTAGAAATAATGCGTAATGAGTACTGTCTTATGATAGTTGTACAAGGAAAAATACATGTGTTAAAAAATATTTTTTGACCCACAATGAAATTATAAAAATTATAATTTATAGTCAATTATAAACATAATATACCTATTCACCTAGACCATTTGAGTGGTGGGACTTTGAACCAGACCAACCCAAAGTGTATTTTTACAACATGAAAAATATGCATCATGCTATACTAACGATATCGCAACATTGGGCAATACAAGAGACGTGGAGTGTTGCTAGAAAAATTTTTTTAAGAAAAAAAATTAAACCGAAACTTCAAAAATAATGCAATGAAGAATATAATAATAAAGTGTATAAAATAATTATTATCTTATTTAGTTACAACTAAACGACGAAATATTAACACGAAATTACTTTTTAAAGTCGGTGCCAAACAAACTATACCTATAAGCGAGCGTACCTGCCAAACGTACTAAGTAAGATCCGTCGAGTGCGATTCATAAAAGGTATATGTTTGGCACCAACTTCAAAAAGTAATTTCGTGTTAATATTTCGTCGTTTAGTTGTAACTAAATAAGATAATAATTATTTTATACCTTTTAGTGTATTTTTATATTTGTTGCATTTAATTTTTTGAAGTCGGTTTTTATTTTTTTCTTAAAAATTTTTATTTTTCTCTTTAGTGATGTTATTAATAGTGATTATATCATCAGAACTTGACCAAATTAATATGACACCATCCCTAAGACACCCCCTTTCGGATAAAAAAAGAACCATCGAAATCGGTTCATAAACAAAGAGGTTAGGTCTAAACAAACCTAAACAAACCTAATAAAAAGGTCTAATACCTATGAAAAAATCGAAAAAAAAATGGGACCAATCGGAAGCTAGACTGGACCCAATGCAAAAAAAATTTTCAAAATCGGTTGACAATTGGCGGAGATATGAGGTAAGATAGGCACAAAAAAAAATCAGTCAGAATAGAGAACCTCCTCCTCCTTTGAAGCTGCATTAAAAAAATGGGCCGAGCATCCATTCTCTGGGATTGATAGATTTATTGTTAGATCTGCTCTGAGAAATCTTGCCCAAACCGGAAGTGACAACTGAATTAAGTGAGACAGGTGACAGTGTCTGTTAAGATGGTTAAAAGAAGACTTAACGAAGCTGGATTATTATCGCGAAGACCGGTCAAGGGTCCCCTTTTAGAGACACGTCATCGAGTAGAGCGTACACAATTTGCGAAAAACCATGAGAATTGGTCTGAGATGGATTAGAGGCATGTTTTGTTCACAGACGAATCAAAATTTTGCCTGAAGCCATCCAATGGAAGGGTGAGAGTGTGGAGACGTCGCAATCAGAGGTACCAACCATCAATGGAACATTCTTTCGTGGACGGCTTTCGGTTGGGGCTCTGTTATGGTTTGGGCTGCCATTTCTTTGGGGGCATGTACGGAATTACAGATGGTGGAAAATGGGTAAATGAATGATGAAAAGTATATTTCAGACATTATGGAGATGGTTTTCCCACCATATATTGGCGACCAATTTATTCTAAAGCATGATAACGCTCGGCCTCACGAAGCCCAGAAAGTTTGTCGCTATTTGTCAGCAGTGAATTTGTCGACATTGCATTGGCCTGCACGTTCTCCAGATTTAAATCCTATTGAGCATGCCTGGGACATGTTGGGAAGACCATTGAAGAAGAAATCTCTAGCTTCTGTTACCTGGAGGAACTGAAAAATTTACTTCTTGAGGAAGCATATCGAATACCTCAAAAATTCATTGATAACACAATTAAGAGTATGACTAGGAGAGTTAAATGTGTTATCAGAGCCAGGGGAGGGAATACAAATTATTAAAACAATTTAAATTTTTTATAAAGAAAAAATACGGTCAAACATTAAATCACTTAATTTCAGATATGACATATTTTTAAGTGGATATTGATGAGGCAGTCCAAAAAGAAGAAGATAATTTACACTATCTTTTTATTCATAAAACCGACGTTTCGGAGGCTATTCCCTCCTTCTTCAGGGTTTTATGAATAAAAAGATAGTGTAAATTATCTTCTTCTTTTTTGGACTGCCTCATCAATATCCACTTAATTCACTTATCAGTCCGTCTCCAAAAATTACTCCAATCATATTTTTTTAATTTTAGATTATTTTAAAATTTTGCAATTTGTTAATTAATTATTGATGAAGCTCTATATTACTCTGAGGTATATGAGTCAAACCATTGACTAGGATGTAGTTGTCGGTTGGCACACGAGTCCAACGAGTCCTTATCAGTTTACTACAATTTTGTTATACTGTAATAATAAATTGTTAATTAATGTCAAAATTAGTTCAAAATTATCAAAATCACTTGAAAAATAAATGATTAAAAATATATATATATTAATTGAATGTAATGGAAGGCAGCCCAGAGGTAGTGAGGAAAGAAAAAATTAACACATATAAAATAAGGTGTAATTTATTGGAATCCTTCCTCCTTTCCTTTCAAACCGACGTTTCGGAGGATTTTTCCCTCCTTCTTCAGGCTTTCAAAGGGTCAATGAATGAAACAAATAAAATGTTTCCTTCTTCTCTCCACAGTAGTGTTCAAAAACTTTCTTCATTTTTAACAAAGGCATAGAAAAACAATTTTTTTTCCCTTCTTTTCTTAATTAAGAAAAGAAGGAAAAAAAAATTGTTTTTCTATGCCTTTGTTAAAAATGAAGAAAGTTTTTGAACACTACTGTGGAGAGAAGAAGAAAACATTTTATTTGTTTCATTCATTGACCCTTTGAAACCCTGAAGAAGGAGGAAAAATCCTCCGAAACGTCGGTTTGAAAGGAAAGGAGGAAGGATTCCAATAAATTACACCTTATTTTATATGTGTTAATTTTTTCTTTCCTCACTACCTCTGGGCTGCCTTCCATTACATTCAATTAAAATTTCTACCAGTCCGTCTCTCTCCAGAGAAAATTTCGTTGCAAAAAAAAATATATATATATATATATAAATTTATATAAAATAAGCATATTTTTTCACGTTTTTTTTTCTGCGTTCCGCTAATTTTGTCCACGAGTGTATATGGAAGAAGGGAATGATTTTTTTATTTTAATTTTTCGAAATTTTTATTTTAATGTTTTTATCAATTCTTTTTTAACCTTTATATGGTAAACTATTTATCCATATTTTTGTTAAATCCTATATATTTTGAATCTAATTTTTCTATTTTTAGATCTTGAAAATGTTTATAAAATAAAACAAATGCTCGGTTTAGTTATAATATTTTTATAAATTGTGGTGTTTTTTGAGGCTCTTGAAAACCTTGAAAACAGATATAATGTCTTCGTTAGGAAAAAGGAAATAAAATTTCTTTATATTCTAACAAATTTATTTTCATGAAAAACTTATGAGACGTTTCGGCGGATATTCTCACACCATCATCAGTCTACAAGGAAAACATAATCTTAATTACAGTAAATTACTAATTACATGTCATTCTCAAGATAAAAGAAGAAAAGAACTCACCCAAGCTTTTCATAATATAGTACATATGTCTGTGTAGAATGTCATTTTCTTTTTACAAATAATAACATTTTAATCAAAAAGCTTGTAATAAAAATAACAAATTAGAATTAATTTTAATTAACCTAAATAAATCAAATAAAAAATCTTCATACTTGTTATTTACCTGGAGGTATTTTTTGTGTTAAATTGTTATTAATATAGTATGTCAATATCAGTGAATATATCATATATATAAATATAAACACCACAATTTATAATTTTAAAACATTATAGTATAATATTTTTATTTTTTTGACCATATTCAAAGTTATTTTATTGTTATTCAATATATTCGAGATTTGAAAAGAAGATTTCATATTAATATTAATTTTTTTTTCTTTCTAGAGTCCACATTTTCCACGGGAATCGCCATCTGGAATTCGCTCCTCTTCCCTCACCATTCATCCAGCAAATACAAACTCAATTACAAAGAACCGAGAAATTAAACCAGCCCTGATTGTGTCAAAAGTAATCACAAAAACTTCATCTGCATCTTTGGGGAGAAGCACGACTACCAATACTACGAATAGTACTACTACCACATCGTCGAAATCGTCAAGTATACCGAGAGAGTCTGCTGCGACGCCGCGCACAGAAGAGCAGCCAGTATCCAAGGAGAAGGAGAATATACCATTGGCAAGAGAACCGTCTCCGAAATCGACACCCGAACTCATTGACTTGGCATCTGAACCAGACAGTGTTACAGAAATATCACCACCCTCCATTAAGGTAATCCCTAGTTCGGTTAAAAACAGAAATTTCTACTCATCTTTATAAATTTTGATTGTTAGTTGCAGAAGCGTCGGGTTTTGAAAATGAGTGGGGGTATTCACAGTCAACAACCAGGGGGACCTCTTGTTTGACAAGGGGCGGAGCCTCTGGACGCCCTCTTCTGCCCCCCCCCCCCCCCTCTATCCTTTTCCACCTACAACCACTCTCCAAACAAAATTTGGTTGAATTTGGTTCAAGGGCAAGAATTTTCATTTTTCGACCCTCCCCCATTTCGGGTGGTTAGTTTTTTAATTGAAATAAATGTTTTTGTTTTGCTGAGAGTAGCAGAGTTGTTGATTCACAAAGAGAAATAAAGAGGTTGTCATCTGCTTAATTCAAATAAACATACACACATATATATATACGATAATTATATATCTGTATATATATATTATTTATTTGTTTGAGACTATAGTTTCGAAGTACTTCGGCCTTCATCATCAGTCTTTTTTAATTATAAATATTATTTTTCATGGGGTAATATCGGATGGATATTGAAAATTTTCAATCTTACTTAGCTGGAGCCAGTTAAAATTAAAATCAACTTGTTGTCAACGTGATTTTAATTTTAACTGGCTCTCAGCTAAGTAAAGATTGAAAATTTTCAATATCCATCCGATATTAACCCCATGAAAAATAATATTTATAATTAAAAAAGACTGATGATGAAGGCCAAGTCTTCGAAACTATAGTCTCAAACAAATAAATAATATATATACAGATATATAATTTCGATATATACCTATGTGTGTATGTTTATTTGCATTAAGCAGATGACAACCTCTTTGATTTCTCTTTGTGAATCAACAATTCTGCTACTCTCAGCAAAACAAAACATTTATTTCAATTAAAAAACTAACCACCCGAAATGGGGGAGGGTCGAAAAATGAAAATTCTTGCCCTTGGACCAAATTCAACCAGTTGCCAGTTACAACTGCAAGCGTCGAAAGATCTTTCTCCACTTTGAAACGAATCAAGACGTTCCTGCGCAGCGTTATGATCGACGAAAGACTAATGGCCGGTTGTATATGGTTTGGTAAAGTCTTTGTAAAAGTTGACAAAGGGTAAAAACCTTAGAATTCACATTGTGCCCGGTCGGATGGCCAATCAGACGACACGCACTTTCATCTGATTGGCCATCGCGCCGGTCACAAGGTAAATTCTAAGGTTACCCCATGTCAACTTTTTACAAAGACTTTACCAAACGAAATACAACCGGCCCTAAACGGACTTGCCATATAGCCCAAGAGCCCACGGCTGCCAGACCTTCGTTATTTTATAAAAGCTGAAAGTTTTTCTTGAAAAGTTTTTGTTTTGCCGAGAGTAGCAGAGTTGTTGATTCACAAAGAGAAACAAAGAGGTTGTCCTCTGCTTGATGCAAATAAACATATACACATATATCTCAAGATGATATATCTGTATATATATTATTTATTTGTTTGATATCAAACAAATAAATAATATATATACAGATTTATCATCTTGAGATATATGTGTATATGTTTATTTGCATCAAGCAGAGGACAACCTCTTTGTTTCTCTTTGTGAAAGTTTTTCTGTGCATGTCCCCTATACAGGTAAGAACGACCAGCGACTATAGAGTTTGGGTTGTGGTTACTTTGGCAGGTAACAGGTAATAAAGGTGTATAAAATAGTACTTTAAATTCGTTAAAGTATAAAGCTCAATTTTTTTATATTTTCTTCGGGATAACTTTAGAAATCTTGTCATCCATTGCCGGACACTTATGACAGTTGCTACCCTCGCCAGACACCCTAAACTTTAAGAAACTCAAGCTTGAGTGGATTGCCATAAAAGAATTTAGTCTTTTTGATTTTAAGTCGATTCCTCCATGTCTTCACCAATGGTTATCAATAATAACCGAAATGTCAAAAATCTATGTAAAAACCATTAAAACTGTCCTCCTATTGAGGTAACATTTTTTTATAGGTCGCCAAGTAACATATATAAAATTTATCTTTTATATTATAACGAAAGTATAATTATAATTTATTAAAGTTTAGGGGTGTCTGGCGGGGGTAGCAACTGCCATAAGTGTCCGGCAATGGATGACGAGATTTCTAAAGTTATCCGAAGAAAATATAAAAAAATTGAGCTTTATACTTTAACGAATTTAAAGTACTATTTTATACACCTTTATTACCTGTTACCTGCCAAAGTAACCACAACCCAAACTCTATAGTCGCTGGTCGTTCTTACCTGTATAGGGGACATGCACAGAAAAACTTTCAGCTTTTATAAAATAACGAAGGTCTGGCAGTCGTGGGCTCTTGATCTAATACTCTCAATACAATGAGACTACAAAGTGGATCCCGACAAAGTCCTTGATATCATGACATTTAGGAAATCTCGACGTCTGAACGTGTGAATTCTTTTTGTAATGCGTTATAATACATTTATTATGGATCAATTTTGCTTTCTTATCTTTTCCGAATATAATTTAACAAATGATTATAGTTGTATTCGTAATAATAGGGCTCGGATTTATAGGCACTATAAAAATCTTTAAAATAGGCAGGCAACTAAGCACTAAAAATAACTAAAATAGGCACTTAAAAAGGCATTTTAAGTAAAAAATAGACACTTAGTTTCAAATAAGCCATTTCGGATAGTGTTAAATTTTCTTCTGCACTACTATATCCTCCTAAATTCCTGGCTCTTCTTTCTATTATTGTCCAACTAGGATTCCTTTTTAGTATTTTGTCCATTTTTTGATTGAGATTGAAGGCAACCAGGTGCTTTTTTGATATTTTCTTGAAATCTCTGGAATATTTAATTTAATTTATTTTCTTAGAAAGTCGGACTGTTAAGCGAAATAAGTAGGTTATAATGAAAGGCAGTCCATAAATTATTTAAATTTTATTCAATTTCTGACGTTTCAGAGACTTTTTCTCTCCTTCTTCAAAAAAAGTCTCCCAAACGTCGGAAATTGAATAAAATCTAAATAATTTATTGACTGCCTTTCATTATAACCTATTTCTCTGGAATATTTTTATTGACTCTATTGTTAGGGCTCTCGTGAGGTGCTGTGTGGTGCTTTGTGCGCCCCCCATCAAGTCGATGGGGTCCTAACAATCTGTTGAGTGCAGGTTGTAGGTTGCGTTGTTCATATAGGGTGTGTGCAGGGGAGGGGCTGCTGGTTGGCATTTGGCCCCTCCAGATTCGCGTGTCCGAATCCGTTCGCTACCTCAGTCGAATCGAGTCGCTTTAATTATAGCATGGCTGAATATATTTCGCTCATGCAAAAGCGAGGCAACGATCCGACTGAGTCATCTAGCGGCCGTGTCTCAAGGCTCTTCGCCATGAGCAAGAGCTGGCCGCTACAGACTCTATCAAAAGAGAGATTTCTTGCTTCTAATGCTGTAATGGTCACAGGTAGATTGTTAAAATTTCACTTTATTATATATACTAAATCAGCCTCAAGAGTAATAGAAGATAAAGCATTCTTAGCCTTCCTTTATAGATAACGCATCATCTTCATTGATTGTTTCTATGACCTAAAGTAATAAATAAATAGAATTACAGAACAATATTTAAAAAAATAAATTTCAAATGTACCTTTTGAATTTCATTCAAGCATAATACAGTGGTACCTTGAGATACGAATGTCCTAACATACGAATGTTTTGAGATACAACATGAAATATTCTAAAATTGATACCTCGACATACAACGAAAAAATTTGAGATACGAATTTGCGATGTGCCTTATTTGATGATAGGTGTCTCACATTCTTTCGTAACATTTTAAAAAGAAGGCAGAAACAGACCTCTCATTGATCGTTACCTTATGAAGGTCTCACGCAGTGAAAGTCAGGAAAGTGAGGCCAAAAAGGCCTGACGTTATAGTGATGATTAATAAACATTATGTGTATTATTACTCGTTTATCTATATACAAATTGTGTATATTATGTGTAATTTAACTGTGTTTTGGGTTAGTTTCATATCGCTAGAATTTTAGTTAAAAATAGGCACTAAAGAAAAGCATTTATAGATGAAATAGGCACTAACACCCAGAACAGGGCAAAATAGACATTATAGGCACTTACAAATGCATCTTATTTTACTCAGAATTTAATTAAACGCATAGATTTCATATTGGCCTAAATTTTTAAGCCATAAATGAAAATAAGCTGACGTGTTCTGATGTGGCCATCCACTTGACTTTACCAATTTAGCCTGGCCCCTCACTTATATTTAATATTTAATAAAATTATTTATAATCATGTAGGGGAGGGGGTTAGTTTTTTGCATTTTTAGACTTCTGGGGCCTCACTGATTAGGTCTAAAAAATTTGGTTGAGTTTGGTCAAATGGTCTAGATATTAATTTTTTTGACCTAGCACCCCCCCCCCCCCACCCCCATTTTGGGCGGTTAGTTTTTTGCATTTTTAGACTTCTGGGGCCTCACTGATTAGGTATAAAAAATTTGGTTGAGTTTGGTCAAATGGCCTAGATATTAATTTTTGGGTCGATATGCACCAAAATCTAATCAGCTCTTAATCTCATTGGACCAAAACTACGTGTGAAATTTGCTTTCGATATTCACACTAGTTTTTGAGCTAGCTCGTCCACAAAATTTGGTAACGCACAGACTGACTAACTAAATAACTAACAACCAGACAACCAACCAGACAGACTAATAGCCATTTTGACAAAACAATTATTATCTCGAAAAATATAATTTTTTCGATGTTCACTTATTAGAGTTTTTTTTGTAGAGCGAAAAGCCATGATTTCGCTCAATTTTTTAATCAAAATAATTTCAGCCGTTTTTGAGATATTTCGAAAAAAAGAAGGAAAAAAAACACTTTTTTCATGCACGATTACAATACTTGACCATACCCTGTATGGTAAAGTAAAAAGGCAAATAGGGCGAAATCCGAGCCCTAGTAATAATCTGTTTTGTTTGAGTTTTTGATTAATTGTGTTTGTTTTACAGATTCCAGTTGTGGGCGGGCTGATTCCCTGCACTCGGCCGACAGTGAAGAAACGCAAACTGGATATTCTGAAGCAAGGCGGTCTGGAGGTGACAGCCGTGACGCACACCTCTGTCGGCTCTGTAACTATTACAGCCGAGCGGCAGAATTCCTCCTGCTCCTCCTCCTCCACCTCCTCTTCGTCCTCCTCTTCCTCGCCCTCCTCTTCAGCCACAGCGAATAATAATTATTATCGACCTTCGTCCAGTAATGACAAACAAGTGTGCATTACAGTCACCCCCGATTTGGGCCATTTATTGCCACCAGCATCAATTGAGCCCAATTATTCACCCAACTCTTCATCTTCTTCAACGTCGCCAATGAGTAATAATCAACACACACATCCGATCCAGTCACGTTCCATCTACGAACATTCACAGGTAAGAACAAATTTCCCTTTTAGCTTTTTCTTATCGCTTTTCCAATTATTATTTTCAGTAGTAACTCTTATTATTATTTTACATTTTTAGGCAATTTCAGGCATTGAATGACAAATGGAGAATTCCAACCTTCGACGTCTTTCTATTCTTTTCTTTTTTTCCTTTTTTTATTTAAACAACTTTAATCTTTATTTATAATTCTCGTAGTTGTGCATTTGATATAGTATTCATACTTGCGAAAAGGGATTTTTACAACTGTTGGCCGTTTAAAAAATTATTCTCATATATAAGGAGAAATCAATGAGGTTTTTCAACAAATATAAATATTATATACATATAAAGAGACGGTAACGTTTCATTCATTCATTCATTCATTCATTCACCTACATTTTAAAACCGCAGGACCTAGAAAAATGAAATTAATAATAGGGCCTCCACATCTCCCCTTATAGCCCTTTGATCCTCCCACTCAGGATCCGGTTGAGTGGCTCAGGGTGTGGCCACAGCAGAACGGTATGAAACCTTAGTATGCTGCGACCCAAGAATAAAATAATAATAATAACAAAAAAAAAAAAGGGAATACCGTATGTCGTCCAAACAATAAAACAAATAAATAAATACACTGGGAAGAATAAATAAATAATCAAATAAATAAAACAAACAATAAATAGTTAGAATATGTCACTGGGTTTGAAGAAATTGTTGTTAAATTATTTAAAAATAAATAATTTAAATAAATAAGTAGACAGGAAGTTGCCGTAGAAAAGGAATAAAAAATAACAAATAAATAAATAGGCAGGAAACCGCCATGGTCAAGACTGGGAATATAGGCTACTGGGTAAAATATTAAATAAATAGATCAACGCTGAAAAAAAGGGTTGGGCTGTGCCATCTCTCCAGAAGAAATCAATAATGTGGTCATTATTATTAGCCGTCATGATACATTTGGCAATCGGCGATAGCACTCCGGGTCGCTCCGAGTAAAAACTCTCGAACCGTCTCAAACCAGGGCGAGGCACTCTGTAAAAGATATTCAGTACAGGATTAGGAGTGTATATTCTTTCTAGGATTTATGGGTGCTAAGAAATTCAATTCAGAATCCTAAAGGGAAGGAAAGGGCCTCAAAATGTGTTTTCAGGGTTTTTCAAGATCTCTTAATGAGGTTCGGGACTGTTATCATTTTTATAAGAAAATTCTCAAATTTTTACCATCGAATCATTGATGCATTAAATATTTATTACCGAAATTTGAAGTTGATCATCTGTCTCATTACCGAGAAATAAATTATTGAAAATTGTCCTTTTTAACATGGAAGTAAATGGACCGAGCTTTTAATAGGGCTATAACTTCTATACAAATTATACCATTTTTTACAAATTTATACAGATCAATAATTCAACTTTTATGAATCGAATGATACATTGTTCAATAGATTTGATTCTAGTTAATTAGGTATTCATAAATGTAAAAAATGAAAAGTTATTTGCAGCCAACAGAATATGACAAAAGAACTAGTGTAGAATTCCAACTCTATTTGTTGAAATCGATTTTGTCTTAAATAAATATTTTTATAATGAGAAAAAATTTATCTCAATAATCTTTTTATTAATATTATCAAAATATTCGAAATTAACCTCATAATTAACCATTTTTTATTAAAAAATTTGGTATGCAGAAGTTGTCACTCTGCAGAAATAGAAAAGATTTTTTCGAAGATCGAACAGATAGATAGATAAGCAGTCTCGAACTCCCTTAAACCAGAAAAGATATAGATATGGTTTTAGCTTAGAAAGGTGAAGCATTAATACAAAAAAATGTATTTGAGTATTTTGATATATTCGCCCCTGAAAGGGAGATATATATAGTCAGTCATTTTGGGGTAAATTTTTAAAGTGCTCTATCTCAAGTTTTTAAAGTTTTAGCATTCAATTTTGATTTATAGGTTTATTAATGCAATATCTCGGTAAAATTTTTTCATTTTTATTTAAATTTTACACTTGAACCGAAAAATGGGAAATTTTTGATTTTGGAGTCTTAAACACAAAAGGCTTTTCTGAAAGTTGAACCATTCTGGGGGGCTGAAAATATGAAGATGCATTTTTAGTAGTAGAGGACAACATTTTTTTTATTCCTTAATATTTTTCTTCTTTCTTTTCTTTAAAATCCCAATTTCTTGACAATTATTATTATTACTCGTATTAATATTATACATCTAACACCATGTTTTGCACATTAAATTAATTAGATAAAAGATTTCATAAATAAGTCTTTTATTTCAATCAATACAATTTAATAATATAATTACACAGGTCGACAAAAATTTGTACCAGTAAACCTAACAATGGCTTCCAGTAGTTTTCTACGCTGATTTTCATGCAATTTTTCGATTTTTTACAACAGGTCAGAGTTTCGAGATATTATCGGTCAAAACGACGAAAAAGGCCATTTTGAGCTATTTTTGAATCCCATTAGATATTAAAAGGCAATATTTAAAATCAAAATATTTAGTTGACATAATAGAAAACAGCTCCCTCTTTGATTTTCAAAATACCACTTGTTTTTAGCTCAATTAGAACTCCAGTTATAACTAAAAAACTAAAACTACATGATTATAAAGGATAATAAACAGAGATAAAAACATATTGGTTTTTTTAGTTACAACTCGAGTTCTAATTGAGCTACAAACAAGTGGTAGTTTGAAAATCAAAGAGGAAGCTGTTTTTATTACGTCAACAAAATATTGTGATTTCAAATATTGCTGTTTAATATCTGGTGGGACTCGAAAAATAGGTCAAAATGGCCTTTTTCGTCGTTTATTATTATTATAACCACTACAAAAGCAAACTTTATATGGAATTAAGATATTTTTCCTTTATTTTGATGCACAATGAATAGAAAAATCATGAAATAAATCATAGGACAAGTAAAAAAAATTTGTCGACCTGTGTTATCAACAATACATAAATAAATAATTCAAATTCTTAAATGATTAAGTAGTCATACCAACACAAATGTCTAGTAAATTATGTTCGATTTTTTCCTGGTTTTTAGGCTGTTGTCTACGGCAATCCAAAGGAGACGTTCAATTCGAACTTCAAGCCTGCTCTGAGCGGCGAGGTCCTCGATCTTCGGACAAAGCGCGGCTCCGCGCCGACCTCTTTCACCGTGGTGGGCTCTAACCTCGAGATCAGCGTGATCGACCATGTCCCGAAGAAGCAGCAGCGCTCTTCCTCGAGCTCTGCGAACGTGACGGCGACCCCGCCGGCGACAGTGACCCCCTTGAACATCCCCTCCCGGGGGGCCCAGCACGCCTACGCGCCCAAATCGGCGCCCTTCATGTCTGTCCCTCTAATCGAGCCCCTCTATTATCCGGCTTTCTTCACTTCCCAATACGCCAGTCAGCACCAGTTGCAATTCTACAAGCAACTTCTCGGCCAGAGGGCGGCTAGTTTGCTTGGCCTTCCGCGAGATGGCTCCACGTCTATCACCCCGGTGGAGAACAACCACCGGAATTCCCATTCGCAGTGACCCCGAACGGGCTCCTCGTAGATAGGAAAACAAAAAAACACATTTCAATATATATACAAAAACTTCTTCTCAACAATTCAACAAAAAAAATATTATACTTAGAATACAAAAATCCAATCTCCAAAAACTGTGGAGAACGATTGAACAGGTTTTTTATATAAATATACCACAATATATACATATTTATATATTCATATTAAATATATCTAATTTAAATAAATAAACAAACGAAAATCAAAATTAATTTATTTTTTATAATACCTATTAATAAATAAATACATAATTTTTTTTTGTTTTGTTTTTTTATTTTATTTAAATATTTCTAATATCAAAAAAAAAAACAAAAAAAATTATTCTTTATTTATTTTTTCAAGTACAGATAACCCCAATATAACACCGTGGATAAGTTTCGGAAAAAATATGGTGTTTTACGAAACAATAAACGAGAGCTAGTATCCAAAAATGTATATAGTATAAAAATAAAAAAGAGAACAGAGTGTGAAAAATGTTTCAAAACATGTTCTTTATACCACGAAACAAAAAAAAAAATGAATTTAATAAATTCCCATATTCAATTCACACGAATTTGAAATGTTGCTTGGCGTTTTAAAAAACTCTCTGATTATGTATGTACCGTGTGTGTTGAATGGGAATTTCTAACGTGGTTTAGGACTAGCGTGTTATAAACAGGGTTAAATGTATTTTTTGTTTAATTACTATTTCAAAAGACCAAAAAAAAATAATAAATAAATAAGTTATTTTTTATAATATAAATAAAAGAAAAATCGAATTTCTTATTTAAGTAAAAGAAATATTAAAAAAAAAATAAAAATAAAAACATACTAAAAATAAAAATTTCACAAAAAAATTTTAAACAGTGACGGACTAAGTGTATTTTTGCCCGTTTTTTTTTTTCATTAATATTTAATTTTTCCAAAATACAATTTGTATTGGAATTAATCCACAGATTTGTAAATGTATACTTGTCAAGTATTTATCAATACACTTTACGAGATATATAATTTAATTTTTTTTTTTTTGGTTGGCTATCATATTTTCGGGACATTTTAAGGGGCATCCTTGAATACTTATTATTTTCATTTTATGGAACGAGGCCAACCCTTTATTAAGCAAAGCATGATATTTAATGTCCCACCTAATGTTAGGGCAAAAAGCCACCTCTCATTGCTTCCTATTCTTTTTTCTACCTTTTTCCTTCATGGATTATCTTCAGAATTAAGCAGTAAATTCGATTACATTAGATCTGTAAAATCAAACGTTTCGATTCTTAAACCATCTATAAATTGTATTTTTTCTGATTATAACAAATATTATAAATTTACATGTAATATTTCCTCAGATGATGACTTACATAGATCTACCGAGGGAAAATATCGTACTCAGAGCGAAGTTTTTGAAAATTTCTTCAAAGCACTCTCTTAGATACATTTTCCATTTTTAAATTGGAATTTACATTCTTCCAAACGTTTTTCATGAAAATTAATTTAACTTAGCACCCTCCACTGTAAAATTCCAGCTTCTTTTATGTTTATGAGTAATTCTTTCATAATGAGACAACCTGTCTAAGTATTGTTTATTTAATTTTAACAAAAGATAGATTAAAAATATTAATCACCGTTGTTACATTAAATACTATGAATCATTTTATTAATTTCTTAACAATATTTTAGAATATCAATGTATTCCAAATAGTTCTATATAAATTTACTATAAAACAAGACTGTAAATATAATTTTTCACGAGGGGGGGGGGTGATAGAGAATAAGTGTACATAAAGGATGGAAAAGAAAAAAATTAAATTTTGTACCTTTTGTTATCAGGTTTGATCTATTATTATAACACGATTGATATATTCCGAAGTAAAACAGGCTATTTTGGAAGAGTTTCTTAATCTCTGAATTAAATTATCCAGGGTTAATCAAAATAACAATTAAAATAAATAAAATTCGGAAAGAATTTTACTAAAAGGAAAGCGCCCACATATATGTTTATTTACTTTAACTGTAAACAATTAATATCTATTGTTAAATTTATTATCATCTTTATTTCCATAATGTTTTTATTATTTTAAAGTTCAAATCAAAAGTAATAATAATTATATCCAAACTGCCAAGAGGATAAGAGCTAAGGCTCTTATAAAGGTATCGCAGCGCACATGCGAAGATCCCAGGTTCGAATCCCGGCTGATCCTTTTGTCTATAATATAAAAATCTTTTCTTCGTTCCCTAATTTAATAATAATAATATTTTAAAAGTTCGTTCTATTCTACAACCTACTCTAGATCTTCTCTGGGATTTAAAATTTGATTTTTTTTTCTTTTTCTGACTCCCTTTCAAAAGGCCCCCCCCAGGTAGTTCAAGAATAATCTATAAATATTCTGATAATATATTCTCTGGACATTGGAATATCCTGTGAATAATCTTTCAATCTTCGTAGATATTCTGGGAATTTTCTTAGAACTAAAATATTCGTGTAGGACATTAAATTCCCTTTCCCGGAATATTCCTAGTTGCGCATTCTTGGAATATTCGGAAAAGAATATTCTTAGAAGATTAACGCCCATACAAATAAATATTCTGTGGATCTCCTGGAGATAATTGGAATATATATATATGTCCTTTAAATAACTTCTTAGAATATTCTGGGGATATTGGGTGTTACCTGGGAAAGGATGGAAAAGAAAAAATAATATTTTGTACCTTTTGTTATCAGGGTTGATCTATTATTATAACACAATTGATATATTTCGAAATGGAAATGGCTATTTTGGAAGAGTTTCTTAATCTCGGAATTTTAATTCAGATAAAAATTATCCAGGGTTAATCAAAATAACAATTAAAATAAATAAAGAGAGAATTTTACTAATGGAAAGCGCCCACCCAGGTAGTACAAGAGATTCTACGAATATCCACCAAGTATACTAAAAGTACAAATATATTCCAGGAGATTCTTAGAATATTTGCATCGGAAAAATTCTTGGACGAATCTTCTGGGAATATCCTTTGGTGGATTATCTAAGAATGTTGAACTAAGAATATTCTAGTAAATTGAATTAAATGTCCTACACGAATATTTTAGTTCTAAGAAAATTCCCAGAATATCTACGAAGATTGAAAGTTTATTCACAGGATATTCCAATGTCCAGAAAATGTATTATCAGAATATTTATAGATTATTCTTGTGCTACCTGAGGAAAGAATTTTACTAATGGAAAGCGCCCACATATATGTTTATTTACTTTAACTGTAAACAATTAATATCTATTGTTAAATTTATTAAAATCAAAAATAATATTTTAAAAAAGTTCGTTCTACTCTACATCCTACTCTAGATCTTCTCTAAAATTTGAATTTCTTTTTCTGAATTCCTTTCAAAAAGCCCCCCCCCCCCCCCCTTAGTCCGCCACTGAATTTAAGAATATTTCTTGTAATTACATGTTAGACTGACTGGCTTATCTCTGATGTTAATAACCGTGAGATTTGGTATCTTTTTGTATTCTTTGTATAAAAATTTTCAATCTAATATTAATATATATATTATATATATATAAAAAAAATATATCTGTGTTTAAAACATTATAACTAATACAAAAACATTTAAAATTGCATGGGTAAACACACATGCCTTTGAAAAGGAAAAATACCATTCAAGTGCATAAACGGTAGTTTTTTTTTTTTTTTTTAATTTAGCTCTTGACTTATCTGTGTATGTAAGTCGAACTTATATAGTAACAAGTACCTGTAAATAATATATTCTCGTATAATTTGTTTAAATTTTTTTTTTAATTTTCTATTTAAAGGATGATTTTCCCATAAAAAAAAAAAAAATTATATCACTTTGTATGCTGTGTGTGTGTGTGTATGAATGATTTGTCTAGAATAATACAAATAAATAAATGAATATATATATATTATATATATATACATATATGTATATATTTATAAAACTAATGTGCGAATTTTCGTTAATTTTCAATAATATGAATTTTTTTATTTAAAAAAAAAATAAAAATAAAAATACATTCTCTACTTTAATAAAATGTACAAATAATGAATTAATATGTGTATTATCATGAATGTACATCGCCACTATTAATGATAATTCAGTCTCCCCTAGAGAATTAATATATTTTTATTTTTTTCATTACTACTTAATAAATCTTATTATACTTGAAAATTTTTGTAAAACTTTTTTTTTTTATTTTGTTTTTAAACCCTCTTCGCCATCCACGAGAGGTGAACCGCGATTGGAATTAGGTAAACACCGTCTTTGGAATTATTTGGAATTCATTAGATAATCTATTGTCTTCTACTTGGAAATGAAAGTGGATGTGCAAGTAGGTGTACTCGATTTTAGGCCTCGGTTCACCCCTCGGCCTCTGGATGTATATCTGCAAAATTGTGAGCCTCCCTCATCTGTAGGTACTTGGCAATTTCCATCGGACTCTACTTACTATTATAATCAGAACTGTAGTGTGATATAAAATTGCCCCCCCCCCTCCCCCCACCTGCCTTATATTTTTTATTACAATAAAAAAAATGTTTTTTGGGAATAAACGTTTATTTAAAATTATTAATAAAATATATGTAAATGACTAGTACAGTCACCACCCAACGTTTCGTTGCTGGTTCGCAACTTCTTCAGTGGCTCATTTATTAAACTTATTTGTCTGGAGTTTTAACTAAGAGAAAAACCATTTTCAAACAGTATCCTTACAAATCACTCAATTTTATCAAATAATATTTATAAAACATAAACTTTTTAAAAACAATGTGTTTGTTTCCTGTCAAAATAATTAAAAGAATCAAATTGAACAAATAATTTGTTTGTTTTTTTATGTAAATTACATTGTTTTTAAAAAGTTTATGTTTTATATTATTTGATAAAATTGAGTGATTTGTAAGTGTACTGTTTGAAAATGGTTTTTCTCTTAGTTAAAACTCCAGACAAATAAGTTTAATAAATGAGCCACTGAAGAAGTTGCGAACCAGCAACAAAACGTTTGCCCTATTTAAATAAAAAACTTTGTATTTAATTTAAATTCAAGTCCAACTCCATACGATTCCTTTAATTATTGATCATGGACATGAATAATGAAATAATAAATGTTCAAAATGTTTTCAAGTGTTCCACTTTTTTTGAAGCGCAGTGTATATTGGAAAATTATAGAATTTTACAAAATTAAATGCATTACTGGATTACTAAATTTTTTTTTTCAAATTTAAAACGGCATCTTTATTGTTCGCCGAGGGGTGAACTGCGATTTGAATTAGGTATACACCGTCTTTGGAATTATTTGGAATTACTTTGGAATTCATTAGATCAGTGTTTTTCAAAGTATGTTTCGCGGAACCCTGGGGTTCCATGAAAACTCGCCAAGGGTTCCGCAAAAAAATTCACTGCAGATGAAAAAAATTTCGCGTTCAAAAGGAAGGTGCAGTTTTGGATTAGTTGTGTGAATCCCATTCCCATAACAACGCTTTAACTCGAATCATAATATTTTCGGGTTCCACACTTACCCTCCAAACGGAAAAGGGTTCCGCATTCGAAAAAGTTTGAGAAACACTGCATTAGATAATCTATTGTCTTCTACTTGAAAATGAAAGTGGAAGTAGGTGTACACGATTTTAGGTCGCGGTTCACCCCTCGTTGGGCGCCTGGCGCCGGGGCACCGCTCGCACCACCCACGCTACGGCTCTGACTCTAATACTATAAATTCACACACTTTTAGATCTGTTGAAATAATTTATTGATTGTTTTTTTCTTATTTGAAATCGTAGGGAGTTTGATAAAAATTAAATTACAAACACGACTTTTAGGTTATTTTATTTTTGACTTCTTCAGCGGCTCACCTATTCCATATATAACTCAATTGTCTAATGCTGTTGAAACTATGAGAAAAAACATTTCAATCAATTATGTTGATTAATGTCCATTATAATTAGTAGATTAAAAATTCAGTTTATTGGACAAGGTTTTTTTATTGAAGTTCTTCTTCAATTTTTGTACAACGTTTCGTCTCTCTCGAGACTTTTTTCAAGTACTGCAAACAAGAACAAAAATCTATTAGGTGAAAGTCTTCACAAATCAACTAAATATTCAGGTACAACCAAAATCACAAATATCACAAAAACAACATTACTATTACATAAGACTCACCTTAATTGGTTAGAATAACATTGGTTGAAATAAAGATAAAAATAACTGAGACATACATAGTAGAAACGTTGTACGAAAATTGAAGAAGAACTTCAATAAAAAAAAACTTTGTCCAATAAACTGAATTTTTTATTTCAATCAATCTTTCCTCGTTAAAATACATTAGGGGGCATTCCATGCCAAATCGACCACTTTTGAGATCCCGACCATTTTCGATTTGGCTGAAACTTTTTTTTTTTATCTTTTTTCTACTCTATCGAAAACATTTTTCAGAATTTTTTCAAATTTTTCTACTCAACCGAAAAAAATGGTGTTTTTTTTCTTTCAAACGCTCTTAACTATTTCAAAAATTGACTAATGGGGACGTTTTTTTTTTTTTTACGTTTTTAAACGTGCTTTTCAGAAAAAAATATAAAAAAATATTCAACTTCATATTCAATAAGATTTTTCAATTTTTCTGAAAAAATCATTGATTTTTTGAAGTTTAACTTTTTCGATTTTTTTTTCCTCAAAAAAAACTTTGATTTATTCAGGCGCGGATCCAGACCTCTGATTGGGGGTGGGGGGGGCGGTCGCCGGTATATAAGATCTACTTTTGATCTCGGAAGTGTGTCGCGATCGAATTGTCCAAGCGGGGGGGGGGGGGGGGGGTCAGGCCCCCCTGGATCCGCGCATGGATTTATTCTGCGTAGAATGCCCGCAAATCACATGTTGGTCGGACTTTTTTCTTTCTATTTTTTTTTTTGTATAATTGAAAAATATTTTTCTTATTTTTTTTCACAATCCAACTTTGTTTTTTTTTATAATAAAATACATATATCTTAATAAATATATCCATAATATTTTATTATACTTTGTTTTTAATCTTAACTTGATTAATAATTAAGATTTTACTCATCGGGAAGATTTTTGGACTATTTTAAATAAATTTAATAGAAATGCTTTGTGAATAATCAAATAAATATACGTCAAAGAAAATCACGCTAGAACCTTAGACCATGAAATATATAGACACGCCCTCTGCTACTCTCCACACAGAGTGAAGTGAGGCCAACATCGCCTACAGATGACGTCACGTTCTGGCATAAATATTTTGGTTATATTAATTTAATATTAATATGCGATTATTGGAATCCAAAATAAATAATCTAAACTACGAAAAATTTATCTCAATATATAATAATTCCTATAGTGGCTATGCTATTTCTGGGTGTTCCTACCTACAGATGACGTCAAGTTCTATAGGAGATGTTGGCCTCACCAAATCGACACCAGGGCGTGTCTATATATTTCATGGTCTAAGGCTAGAACCCACACAGTTGGGGTCGGGTTGACTGTGACGCGAGTTCGTTCTCGTGGGTCTATCATTTTAAATACAAATTTTGTGCAATTATTAATATTTCAATACTAGTATTCCCAGGTAGCACAAGAATAATCTATAAATATTCTGATAATATCTTTTCTGGACATTGGAATATCCTGTGAATAATCTTTCAATCTTCTTAGATATTCTGGGAATTTTCTTAGAAATAAAATATTCCTGTATGACATTTAATTCAATTTAGGTACTAGAATATTCTTAGTTGAACATTCTTAGATTATCCACCATCCCAGAAGATTCGTCCAAGAATTTTTCTGGTGCAAATATTCTAAGAATATCCTGAGAATATTGGAATATATATCTACTTTTAATATATTTGGTGGATATTCATAGAATCTCTTGTGCTACCTGGGTTTGAAATGATAGACCCACGAGAGCTTTCGTCATAGTCAACTTGACCCCAACTGTGTTAGTTCTAGGGTGATTTTCATTGACGCATATTCTCCTGAGTCAAGTGAATATTTATTTGATTATTCACAAAGTATTTCTATTAAATTTATTTAAAACAGTCCAAAAAATATATTTTTTTTTTTTCACACTATTTGATGACTGACTGCCCTGATATGTTTGCTAAGAAGGAATATTGATAAAATGACAAATATGCAAGGAAAGGTTAATTTATTTGAGCCCTGAGGAAGTCAACAAAGTTGACGAAACGTTGGCAAAAAATAAAAATTATTTGCATAAGCTATTGTCCTTATTTCCCTACAACAAGTTTATTAATTTAATTGATGGACATAAATAATCAAAACGAGGGGTGAACCGCGATTGGAATTGGTGTACACCCTCTTTGGAATTATTTTGGAATTCATTAGATAATTTCCCTTAATCTATTGTCTTCTACTTAGATATGAAAGTGGAAGTGGAAGTAGGTGTACAGGTCGCGGTTCACCCCTCGAATCAAAATAATATAAATTGTTTGTTAAAGTGAGAAAAAAACAAATTTAATGATAAACATGATTCATTTATTGTTAATTAACGACTTTCGAACGTTAGCATTAACATAAATACATATATCTATATCTATATATACATATATATGGTATATATATATATATTATTTAGATAAATACTTAATGTTAGATGAATGAACTGGAATGAAATTTGACGCGCTCTATTTATTATTAAACAGCGCATCATTTTACATCATCTTTAGGAACAAAATGGTGCCATGTCAGTATTTTGTCCTTAATTGTTTTCATATATATATATATATTTTGTTAGATCTAATTATATAAGATTTTCTTATATAGAAATAACAAAAAAAAATATATGCTAAATAATGATGGCCTAATGCAAGGTCAAGCTTGAGAAAAAAAGTGAATTTCGAGTTTTAATAAAGCATTGCTTTTTGATGAAAAAAATACAGTAGAAACCAAACAATGGTTTGATAAACATTATCCGAACTCTGCTCCATTGAGACAAATGGTAGAAAAGTGAATTGCTGAATTTAAAAGTGGTCGTACCAGCACAAATGGCGCAGAGCGCAGTGGACGCCCAAATGAGGCTGTTATTCCAGAAAACAAAAAAAAATCCACAAATTGGTTATAAACGATCGCAAATTGAAGGTGCACGAGCTAGCTGACATTGTAAAGATATCAGATGGTAGTGTTTTTTCCATTTTGCACGAACATATGGGTATGCGAAAGCTCTGTGCAAAGTGGGTGCCACGTGAGCTCACAGTCGACCAAAAACAACAACAAATCGATGCTTCAGAGGAGTGTTTGGCGCTGATAAACCGCAATAAAATGGAATTCTATCGTCGATGTGTGACAATGGATGAGACATGGCTTCACTATTACACACCAGAATCCAAAAGAAGTCAAATGATTAAGTAATCACTGAAACTGATGCCTATTTTGACGAGAAAGAGAAATCGTACTATAAAAGTGGTATCGAAAATTTGTAAAATCGCTATACTCGTTGTATCACCCTCGAAGGCAACTACTTATGTTGAATAATTAAATCAAGTTTTGTCAAAATTTTGTTTTTTTCTTACTTATCCTACGGACTTTTTGAATGATCTGTCATGTGTACCGCATTTTGTATATAACTCCCAATTAACTGAAGATGGCCGAAACGTTTTATTCAAGATGTTTTATTGAACCCAGCGCATCCAACTTTGGCTGATACCTCCTCCTTCATCTAATAAAGAGAAATTGATTTTTAAAAATAGATGAAATGAAATGAAAAATCACTCTGAAAGAAATAGCCATTGATATTTGTTTGTTATTTTAAAATAAGACTCGAAATATTGTTATGTGATCGGTGTATGTGACTTGAATAATAATTTTGATATTTAAAAGTATTTACCTTATAAAAATGACTCACTATGTGAAATTATAGTGGTTAAAAAGAGGGTGAGGAGAGGGGAATTAGAAAGATAGAGGTTCGCCTGTCTGTTTTAGGTTATGCATTCGTATCGTACGCTCTGGATTTCTGGTTGCATCATTAGGCGTTAAATATAACAACCTTATGTTTTTGAATATCAATTACTAAAATAGAAGATATAAAATAAACTAATAATTTCCTATAGAAATATGATTTAATACATAATTTTGAAAAGAAAAAAGTGTCAGATGAAACAAAATTGTGGAAAATCAGCAAAGCTAATCAGCGTCCTAAGTAACTTTTAAGGAGTTAGGTGTTGGTTCTAGGTGATACATTTTAATATAATAATAAAACTTGAGCAAGATGCGAGGTAGGTTTCACAAAAAAGAAATAAAAAAAAATGAGTTTTGATATATTTCGGGGTTGAGCCCATCATCAGGAGTCAAAGTAAACTGATTATACAATGGAAAAATAATTTTAAAAATAACAATTTTTTAAAATATTTTTTGACATGTATGTCGTGAGGGAAAGTAGGGGTAAGAAAGGAAGTTGTTCTAAGAATTAATATTTTCGAAAAATAAAAAAATGAGTTTTGAACCAGCTGAAGAGAAACTATACATGCTATTATAATAAAGAATGGGAATGGTACGTGACAGGGTACAACTGAAAAGAGATTGAGAGATTACAATTACCTTAATATATTCAATGTGCGAACAATAGAAGGAATGTTTAGTTAATTTATTATAATATATATTCAATAATTGTATTTTTATGCACTTCTAATTGGTTATTTAAAATATTTGAATTATTTGATAGGGCTATTTTAATTTCCGTCGATTCTAAAAGATCCAATTTAAGGCCTTTTCTTTCGAAATGAATGGGGATAGGGTTATTATTAGCGGTGGAATGATTGAATTCATGTAAATGAATTTCGAAGGCTGAGGTCGAATCTAAATTAATGTTCTCGGATCTATTGAGACAATTAAACGTTCTTACATGCTCAGAGTAATGTATTTTGAATGAACAACCTGTCTGCCTTATATAAAAAGCATCACAATCCTGACAAGTTAATTTATACACTCCTGATTTGTCTAATATATCAATTTTGTCTATTTTATTGTTAATTAATTGGGACCCTAAATTGTTGTTGTTGTATAAAGCAGAAGTGATTCCATATGATCTAAGAGTATAAGCTAATGGAGCGTCCTAAGTGTTTAACATGCTACCATATTAAAGATTATATGAATTTTTAATATAATATGTTTACTGTGTTGTTTGATATAGTATTTTAATTAGAATGATACGCTTTCTAAGAGACTACAATACCAACGCTATACTTACATAAAAAAATTTATACCAACTAATGTTATCTTTGGTGTACTAAAACAATGATGTAACTAAGACAATAGATGGCTAAATGGGCTTTTTGTTCCACAGTCCAAGATTGACTAAAAATAATAAATATACTCATATACCAGGTGAATTTTTATCTTGAGACAGTCTTATAACTCAAAAACAATGCATTATATGAATAAAAGTTTAAAATAAAAGTTTATTTATATCGAGGGGGAAACTATACTACGTTATTGTTGTTCGACGTAGAACAAGCTTTCAAGGGTATTTTGAGGTCAAGTTCTGCTTTTTAAATGGAACCCTATATTTTTTTGTTACGTCTCCTTAATCTACAAAAAAATTGAACAACTTTCATTAGAACAATTTTTTTATACGACATCAAATAAACAAAATATTAAATCAATTAATCTTAGAAAAAAATATATTATAATTATTTTTAACAATTATTTAACTTAATTGTCAAATAATAATGAATAAATAATTTAATAATTTTTCGACAGTGTTCTGTGACATTCCAGAGTGTTATCGCAAATCTTCTGGATGTATTCCAGTTCTAATTTCGTTATCTAGGCCTGTTTCAATTACTAGGTAGCCTTTATATTTCCTGTTTTTTACAACATGACAAAATGAAGCTCTCGAGGGTGTATCCCTGTCAGGAAAACGCTCGGCATCTATCAATGACAGCCCCATAACTATTCTTCCACATTCACCACATAGATTAGGACCATTTTAATTCTGTCTACAACAAAAAAATGCTCCATTTTTATTATGGTACTACAATATAACTATCTACTGGATTGACACGAGAAATAAACCCTTTTAAACTCAAGACTTTTAAATAGATCTATTAAGTAGAAAATAATCTCTTAAATCTGAGTATAACGAAGTTTTAATATCATTATAAACACTTATTTTCATTGTTGTGACATTTCAATTTAATAATTATTTAATTAATAATTAATTATTTGATCATTATTGTTTGATAATTAAGTTAAATAATTGTTAAAAATAAGTATTAAGATTTTTTTAGAGTTCTAATTGATTCATGTATTTTGTTTATTTGATGTCATATAAAAAAATAGTTCTTATAAAAGTTGTTCAATTATTTTTGTAGATTAAGAAGACGTAAAGAAAAATATAGGGTTCTATTTAAAAAACAGAGCTTGACCTTGAAATACCCTCGAAAGCTTGTTCTACGTCGACAAATAATAACGTAATTTAGTTTCACCCTTGATATAAATAAACTCTAATTTAAACTTTTTTCCATATAATGCCCTGTTTTTGAGTTATAAGACTGTCTCAAGATAAAAAACTCACCCTGTATATTATTTACCTTCTTCATTTGGTATTTGTTCTCCTTGGCAACTAAGATTACGTATCCAACTGCCATTCCAATGATATAAGGTCCAAACCGAGCATGAGTTGCAAAATAAATAGCGTAGTCACCTCTATAAAAAATTACTCCGTGATTATTCCAAAACTCAAACTTTTAAATATTAACATTTTTTTTAATAAGAAAACTACTTACACTGTAGGAGTATTTAATCTTCCACCACTTAAGTCGTAGGTTAATGTAAGTGCGAAAATAATTACGAACTGAATACAAATTAAACTGCCACTCAATATATAGCCTACTAAAGGTTTCAACCAAAAAGCAACCAGAAGAATAGGAGATAGAACATATAGCTGCATGTCAACACCCAAATACCATCCATGACTTACACACTAAAAATATAACAATTATTATTAGAAAAATTAATAAATAAAATGTATTTTATTGAGTTGATAATTAATTATAACATAATCGTTTTACGAAAAAAATAAACTGCAGCGGATCGTTGGTAAATTTTATCCAAATTCATTTGAAATATTAATATGTTTATTCCTTTATTATTAATAAGATATCACTTGCTATTTGCAGTCCATGTTGACTTAAAATCAAAAATAGTCATCTGTTCTCATCTTATACTCGAGGAATAACAATTCTACATTTGATTTTAAACGTTTCGGTTAATATTAGTAATCATTGCTGAAGACATGGAGGAATCGACTTAAAATCAAAAATAGTTATCGATTTTCATCTAATACTTGAGTTGTTTACCAAAATAAGAATTTAGCCTTTTTGATTTTAAGTCGATTTTTCCTCGTTTCAGTAGAGGTTGCCATTAATAGTCAAAACATCAAAAATGGAATTCTATAAGGTTATTTCTCTAGTAGTAGATAAGAATCGATCGTTATTTTTGATTTTAAGCCGATTCCTCCATGTCTTCAGCAATGGTTACCCATAATAACCGAAACGTTTAAAATCCAATGTAGAATGGCTATTCCTCGAGTATTAGATGAGAATCAATCGTTATTTTTTATTTTAAGTCTCTATGTCTTCAGCAAAGGTAACGGATGAGAAAACAACGCAATTATAAAATTTTCTCCCAAATTTTTGGCATTTCACAAAGAGAAGCCTATCCATTCTTACTTAAGCAAAGTTAAATGAGCTATATTAAACCGATCCTATGAATAAATTTTAAAGAAAGAATTTAAAAAGAAATTTTTTTGATAATGCTTACTATATAAGGATTTTTGAAGTCCTCAACAGCTTGATTTGCTATAATATATTATATTATAATATTTTAATTGAATATAATGGAAGGCAGCCCAGGGGTAGTGAGGAAAGAAAATATTAACACATATCAAATAAGGTGTAATTTATTGTAATCCTTCCTTCATTCCTTTCTAAAATGAATATTTTTGAATGAGACTTTATTATAAGTGTGGGAATGATTGAATATATTATATATAGATATGTATTTTATAAATAGAATTTATTGAATATATTGCGGCGCGGCAAATTTAAAATATGTATAATTGAATTAAACTGAAAGAAAGACAACAATTAATTTTAAATCCAGAAACATTAAATATATTAATAGTTATTCCTTTTTTCCCCTCCCCCACTCTTCTAATTAAAATTAAATATTCAATTCTCTTTTCTCCGGTCAATTATCCTTGCAATTGTCTTCCTAAAAAATACTTGGTTGGTCAAAGTTATCACTTCTGTCGCGCGTCCCGAGACGCACACATTTTACCTCCTTTTCTTAATTAGATAATTAAGAAAAGGAGGAAAAAAATTGTTTTTCTATGCTTATGCTAAAAAAGAAGAAAGTTTTGAACACTACTGTGGAGAGAAGAAGGAAACATTTTATTTGTTTCATTCATTGACCCTTTGAAACCCTGAAGGAGGGAAGAAACCTCCGAAACGTCGGTTTGAAAGAAAAGAAGGAAGGATTCCAATAAATTACACGTTATTTAATATGTGTTATTTTTTTCTTTCCTCACTACCCCTGGGCTGCCTTCCATTACATTCAATTCAAATTTCTACCAGTCCGTCTCTCTTCAGAGAAAATTTCGTTGCAAAAAAATAATATTTTAAACATTTTTGAATATGTTTGCCCATATGTCTTAACTTAATAGAAATTAATCATAATAAAAAATAGAATTATACCTCAAATGGCATATAATAGTTAGATATATATAAGAGATTTCGCCACCATCCTATTTGGCAATCTTCATTCTGTTTCTCGACATAGCTTCGAGATAATGGCCCGCTTGGAAAATGTGAAATCAGACCGGAATCAATAAGAGTGATCATTGCAAAGGCCGGAGTAAGTCTGGAAATTAATTCTTATTACATTTTAATCCCTAAATTAATTTAATTTAAATGATATTAAGTTATATTTATGTTTATTTCGATTCGACCACAGTATTAATTTTTATTCAACCATAAGTAGTGTAATTAAACAACCTATCAAAATATTTTTTGCCAAAAAATAATTTTTAAGAAAAAATAAAACCGACTTCAAAAAAATTAAATGCAACAAATAAAATACACTAAAAGGTATAAAATAATTATTATCTTATTTACCTACAACTAAACGACGAAACATTAACATGAAATTACTTTTTGAAGTCGGTGCCAAACAAACTATATAAGCGGGCGTACCCGCCAAACGTACTAAATAAGATCCGTCGAGTGCAATTCATATAATGTATATGTTTGGCACCGACTTCAAAAAGTAATTTCATGTAAATATTTCGTCGTTTAGTTGTAACTAAATAAGATAATAATTATTTTATACTTAATTGAAAGTAATGGAAGGCAGCCCAGAGGCAGTGAGGAAAGAAAAAATAACACATATAAAATAAGTTGCAATTTACTGGAATCCTTCCTCCTTTCCTTTCAAACCGAGGTTTCGGAGGATTTTTCCCTCCTTCTTCAGGGTTTCAAAGGGTCAATGAATGAAACAAATAAAATGTTTCCTTCGGTTTGAAAGGAAAGGAGGAAGGATTCCAATAAATTACACCTTATTTTATGTGTTAATTTTTTCTTTCCTCACCACCTCTGGGCTGCCTTCCATTACTTTCAATTAAAATTTCTACCAGTCCGTCTCTCTCCAGAGAAAATTTCGTTGCAAAAAATTATTTTATACCTTTTAGTGTATTTTATTTGTTGCATTTAATTTTTTTGAAGTCGTTTTATTTTTTTCTTAAAAATATTTTTATTTTTCTCTTTTTAGTGATGTTATTAATAGTGACTTAATATAATACCTTGTATGCATCTCGTAAGAGGGTCGGACGAATGAATCAGAAAATGATAATAAAATTCAAATCATAAATATAGAAATTCTCTCGAAACGTTTGAGGGTTTTAAATGAATGTCTTAAGATTTTTTTATAAAAGATTTTATTTATTATAATTTTGATTATTTGGTCATAAGAATTGGATATTTACGTTAATTCGTCGTTGATCATATTATTAGAACTTGACCAAATTAATATGGCACCATCCCTAAGATACCCCCTTTCCAATAATAAATAAATCATCGAAATCGGTTCATAAACAAAGAAGTTTGGCCTGTACAAACCTAACAAAAAAGGTCTAATACCAATGAAAAAAACGGGACAATCGGAAGCTAGACTGAACCCAATGCAAATTTTTTTTCAAAATCGATTCACAATTGGCGGAGATATGAGGTAACAGACACAAAAAAAAACAGTCGAATAGAGAACCTCCTCCTTTTTTGAAGTTGGTTAAAAAGTGAGACCTGGTATTAAGTCGATTCATCCTTGTCTTCACCTACCAATAATAATGGAAACGTCATGAATGGAATATAATTTGATTATTCTTCAAGTATTAGATCAAAATCGATCGGGATATATCGGGTGAATTAAAGACGTCAGTTTCAGTTTATGCGTCTAGGGCCTAGGGGGAAGGATAGGGCTGCTGGGGTGGATGGAGATTAGAGGAGGCTAGCAAGAGTCCCACCTCGCTGACGACCCATCCCACCGACCCTATTCTTCCCCCTCATAATTCACCCCACCAACCCTATACACGTTCTCTGGACTCTCTCCTCTTCCTCTAACTCTGATCACACTCCGAACGAGTATTAAAATGATGTTTTATCTTATTGGAAATTTCTTGTGCGACCTCTCACAGCTAGCTCTTGTATTAATTAATGTTTAATTATTTAGATTACGACAATCTGAAAATTAATTAATATAACAAATAAAGAACGCATAAGAACTACTTTGGTTAATGAAATAAAAAAAAAAGGATTAATATAAAAGATTATTGCGGCCTCCTTTATTACTGCCTAACTAAATGTGGTTTCCAATGGAAAAAAGGTTCCCCCGCCCTTGGCTTATACCGTCCAAGTTACAAGAAGCCAAAGATAGCTTTTTCGTCACTTCCTCACTCAGTGACTGAATCATCAAAATTCTAGGGTATTTCCGCTGATCCTAGTTTGAGATACAATTAAAGGAAAAAATCGAAAAACCGAATCTTTCCTTTCTTCAGAACTTAAAATGAAAGAGTGAAATTTATAGGCTTAATTAACACATAGTAATGGATTCTTGAAATAAAATTATTAATAACATTGGAGGTAAATAGTGACCTAGCAATTATATTTATAATGACATTAATTATAAAATAACTTTTATGGAGTTAGGTGTTGGTTCTAGGTGAAACATTTTAATATGATAATAAAACTTGAGCAAGATGTGAGGTAGGGCTCACCCCCGAAATATATCGAATTCAAAACTCAATTTTGTTTTATTTCTTTTTTTGTGAAACCTACCTCGCATCTTGCTCAAGTTTTATTATTAAATTATATATTAAATAGTTTACCTTAAATATCTATGTAGATAATATATTAGTGGATTAAACATTTTATTAGTTTTTTTCAAAGTTGGTAAAGTAGTATAGGATACCAATAAGCCTCCAACTAATAAGAATGAATCCACTGCTTGATTTGAAGCTGCCAAGTACAATGAACGCCAATAAGTTAATTCCTTCAAATTACAAAAAGTAGATTTCATCAATTGTTCAATATACGCATATTTATATGTACTTAATTTTTTGTACGTATATATTTAAAAATATTTATTAATATTTTCTATATGTAGAATTGTATATAGAAATTTATATATATTTATATTATATTATCTTATCTTATCTTATTATATTAAACGAGCAAACTTTGTATATATATATATATATATATATATATATATATATATATATATATATATATATATATATATCCGGTCGGGTTCTCGAAAACGGCTCTAACGATTTGCGTGAAATTCACTGGTTAGGAGGGTTTTGTGTAGGACATTCGATCTGTCACGGTCTCATCTTCGGCTAAGTTGTTTTTGATGGGTTTTTTGTTAATTGAAATAATTATTCGCAGGTGGTTGTCTCGATAAAAATGTTTATTTACATTTTTATTCAATTTCCTTTTAATAAATAATTGGTTTTTTAATTTTATATCCCACAATAAGATTATTACAATTATTATTATATATTCAAAAATTGGGCAATTTAATTGATTCGGACGGAAGGAGATAATCCAATCGACTTGATTGGGGAATAATGGAATTGAAATAATTATCGGAAAAGAGGTTTTTTTATCTAATTAGATTTTTCCTCTTATTAAAAACAAGGACTAAATATGAATAAGGACACTCGATGGTGGAGAAGCAATCTCCGGAATCGAAGCTAAAATACAAGGTATACATTAATTAATGTAAAATAATTGGTTTAATAATTTAATTGATTCGGCAAAGAGGTTTTTTATTTCGTAAATTTTTCCTCTTACTACAAACACGGACTAAAAACATTATCGCAAGCACGAGAAGATCAAGAACAGTCGATGGTGGGGATGTAATCTCCGAAGTCGAGCTCAAATAAAATGTATACGCTAATGCATGTAAAATAAATGGTTCAATAAATTTTTTTATTCATTTAATTGATTAAATTCACTTTCACTTGAAGGTAAATTGACATTATATAAAATGTTAGTGAAACCTATTTTGGCATATGCAGTACCTGCCTGGTTATCTTACGCCTCAAGATCAAATCTAGAGGCATTGGAGAGAGTGCAATCCAGGACACTCAGCATCATTACACTACCCCCTCATGGAACATCGAACGAAATTATCCTAGTCGGTCTAGGAATGCAGAGATTGTTGGATAACCTAAGCGACATTACCAATCGGTTCAAACAAAAGACCCAAACTAGTCTAAACGCCCTAATACTGGAACTCTACAGGACCTAACGCTCATCTTTCATCATGGCATCATCATTTTCCTCTGATTCTTTCCTTTCTTTTATAAATAACGGCAAAGAGGTTTTTTATTTCGTAAATTTTTCCTCTTACTACAAACACGGACTAAAAACATTATCGCAAGCACGAGAAGATCAAGAACAGTCGATGGTGGGGATGTAATCTCCGAAGTCGAGCTCAAATAAAATGTATACGCTAATGCATGTAAAATAAATGGTTCAATAAATTTTTTTATTTTTTTCATTTAATTGATTAAATTCACTTTCACTTGAAGGTAAATTGACATTATATAAAATGTTAGTGAAACCTATTTTGGCATATGCAGTACCTGCTCATGGTTATCTTACGCCTCAAGATCAAATCTAGAGACATTGGAGAGAGTGCAATCCAGGACACTCAGCATCATTACACTACCCCCTCATGGAACATCGAACGAAATTATCCTAGTCGGTCTAGGAATGCAGAGATTGTTGGATAACCTAAGCGACATTACCAATCGGTTCAAACAAAAGACCCAAACTAGTCTAAACGCCCTAATACTGGAACTCTACAGGACCTAACGCTCATCTTTCATCATAGCATCATCATTTTCCTCTGATTCTTTCCTTTCTTTTATAAATAACGGCAAAGAGGTTTTTATTTCGTAAATTTTTCCTCTTACTACAAACACGGACTAAAAACATTATCGCAAGCACGAGAAGATCAAGAACAGTCGATGGTGGGGATGTAATCTCCGAAGTCGAAGCTCAAATAAAATGTATACGCTAATGCATGTAAAATAATTGGTTCAATAAAATTTATTATTATTATTATTTAATTGATTAAAAATCGAGTTTTAAATCCCACAAATATTAATTTGACAATTTAATTGATGAACTCAAAAATTGTTATTTAATTAAACAAAATATTATACCGTGTTTATTTAGAGATGGTACGGGGTTTTGGGGGCGGAGTGTGGGGTGTAGGTGGGGTGGGGGTGCAGGAGGTGGGGTGAAGTGATGGTGGTCCGGGGGGCGAGGGGGGTTTCGGGGATTAATATTTAGCCATTAACTGAAGCAAAAATTTACCGAGCATCGCTCGGTGGCCAGGTACTATATATTTATATATGTATTATATCAGTGGCGTACGGTCCATGGATACTGTGATTGCGGAGCATCCCTTAAAATTTCGTATTATATTTGAATTTCTGTAGCCCTATTTCGTTTTGATCTATTTATGTTACGTGATTATGATATCATCATTGAGTATATAGTCCTAAGTCTGGTTTGATGCAACAATCCGTCTCCACTCGACTCTGTCCCGCGCCAGCTGTTTGACCTCTCTAAATGTCTCGCATCCCATATCCCCAATTATTTGGTCGAAATATTCTAATCTGGGCCTTCCCCTTTTCTTTCCCACCTCCCCCTCCAAGATATCCCTAAGCAGTCCTCCATGTCTCAAGTGTGCCCCATCATCTGATCTCTTCTCTTCTTCAGACTCTTCCACAGGGTTCTTCTTTCTCCGATTCTTCCAAGAACTTCTTCATTTGTAATTTTATCCATCCAATTGATATTCATCATTCTTCTGTAGCACCACATTTCGAAAGCCTCTAATCTCTTTCTCTCCGCTTCTTTAATTGTCCAGGTTTCACACTCGTACATGACTATGCTCCATACATATGTTTTCAATAGCAACTTCCTGTTTTCTAAGCTGATTGAGGAGGAGCATAGTAGTTTTTGTTTTGAATTAAACTCCATTTTTGCTTGGGCAATTCTTGATTTAATTTCGTTTTCGCTCCTCCCATCCCATGTTATTTTACTTCCTAGGTAGCGGAATTCCTTAATTCCTTCTAGGTTTTCTTGGTTAATTTTGATGCATTCCTGTCTCGTTTGTTCTTTTTTTGTACATACTAGGACCTTGGTTTTATTCTTGTTTATTTTCATTTTGATTTCTTCTATTAGGATTTGATTAATTCCATTCAGGGCGTCCTCTAATTCTTTTTTGTTGCTTCCTAGAAGGGCAATGTCATCGGCAAATCTTAACATAGCGATCTTTTGACCTTGGATTTCGATACCTGTATCAATTTTGTCTTTGAATTCTTTAATCGCTTCTTCTATGTATAAGTTGAAAATCATGGGTGACAGCACACATCCTTGTCTTACACCTTTTTTATTTTGGCTTCTCTTTGCTCATCTCCAATATTTATTATTGCCGTCTGGTTTTGGTATAGATTGTAGATTAGTCTTCTCCCTGAATTTTATTCCCGCCTGTTTTAAGATTTTAAACATAATTTCCCAATTGACGTTATCGAATGCTTTTTCTAGGTCTATGAATCCGATGTAGACAGATTCTTCCCTGATAAAAGCCCTTTCTATTATTAGTCTAAGAGAGAGAATTGCTTCTCGGGAGCCTCTGTTTCTTCTAAAGCCAAAATGGTCTTTCCCCAGATTTTCTTCAACTCTTTGTTCTATTCTTCTTTGGATTATTTTGGTTAGGATTTTGGAGGCATGTGAGGTTAGGCTAATGGTCCTGAAATTTTCACATTTATCCGCGCCTGTCTTTTTGGGAAGTGTGACTATTTTGTTTTTTGGAAATCTTTTGGGATGATTCCCAATTTATAGATTTTGCTAATTAGTTCGAAAAGTTTGTCACGTGACTTTTCTCCAGAGTTCTTTAGGATTTCGGCTTGTATATTGTCTATCCGGGTGCTCTATTATTTTTTAGTTCCTTCAAAGCCGTCTCGAATTCTGACCTAAGTATGGGGTCTCCTAATTCGTTTTCGTTTAGAATAATTTGACCTCCTTCATCTCTTATGTTCTTGCTTTTTGGCTTGTCTTCTTGAAAATTTCTTTTTATTGCCCTATAGGCTACATCAACTTTTCCCAATACTAGATTTTCGTTGACTTTTTTACATTTTTCTTGAATCATTTTTTCTTTTGCTTTTCAACATTCCTTTATAACTTTCCATCTTAATTTTTTTATATGTTTCTTTCCCTTCTTCGTCTTTTCTCTTCTTAAATTTTCTTCGTTCGTCAATCAGTTGCAGTATTTCGTCTGTTGCCCATGGCTTTTTAATTTCGTTTTTCTTTGATTGAAGGACTTCGTTGGCTGTTTCGGCCAGGCTTGATTTCATATCATTCCATTCTTGTTCGATTTCTTCTTCTTTATTATTTGTTGGTGTTTTTCATTACGTTTTCGAAGAGTTTTTGGGTTTCTTTATTTTTTAATTTAGATATATCCCAGTTTTTTCGCGATCCCCCCTTTTTTATTAGTTTTTTAAATGTTAGTTGGCATTTCATCGCAATCAGATTCTGATCACTAGATATATCAGCCCCAGGATAGCTTTTGCAGTCCTTTAATTTATTTCTGAATCTTTATCTGACTAATATGTAATTTATTTGAAATCTCGCCTTGTCTAACGGCATTTTCCACGTGTAGATCCCTTCTTGGACGGTGTTGGAAGAGTGTGTTTGCTACTACTAGACTGTGCTTACTGCAAAATTCAATTAATCTTTCACCCCTTTCACTCCTATTTCCTAGATCGTGTTCGCCCACCACTTTTCCTTCTTTGCCTATTGCTACTCTTCCATTCCAATCCCCCATAATTATTAAATTTTCATCCCCTTTAACGCGCTTCATGAGGTCTTCAATTTGTTCGTACATTTCTTTTATTTCTTGGTCCTCATATGATGTAGTAGGCATGTATACCTGGATTATCACAGTATCTTTCGTTTTCGAATCCACTGTGATTATGATATATAATATCTTTTGAATGTTTTGAAAATTCGCAAAAGCCACTGTTAGGAGGTGAAATTATTTCTACTATTACATTATTATATGCTGATTTAATATCACTAAACACTAGTATAGCCATAAAAGTTATTTTTTTTCTATAAAATATAAATCAATGCTCCTTGTTAATTAGAGATAAAATGTATTAGAATTTTTTTTGCCTAGATGGATAAAAATTAACGTTAATCCGGAGAAGTATTTTATTTTTTAATTTTTTTATTTAAATTGTTGGGGATGTGATTATAAGAAATAATGAAATGGTATTTAAATGATGTTAAAAATTTATTAAATATATATATATATCCCATTCAGGGGAGGGCAATGAGACACCACCCCTGTGAAAAATTTCACCAGGAAAATTACAATGGAGAGAATACTCTCCACAGTATTTGCCGACACTTGGAAACCAGTATGGCACTTGAAGAATTTGAAGATATATTCACATGAGTGTCTTTATGAAGTGCGTCCGCCTCCGTGGTGTAATGGTCAGAATAACTGACTGGCAACACGGAGGTCTCGGGTTCGATTCCTGGCTATACCCAGACATTTTTTCTGTAAGTATAGGGTCTGGTAATAAAAATTAAGTGGGAGATAAATTTAACCGAAATTATCTTGCGGAGAATTTACCACTGCTCGAAGCCCCTAAAACCTTAGTAAATTGGATATTGAATTGTATCTAAGTTTCTGAGATTGGCTCGTGATCCCGGCTTCTTTTCCTTCTACTCTGTTCTTTTCACGATGGAGGGGCCAGCCCATACAGGCCATTAGGGGATCCACCTTCTGGTGTATCTCCTTCTCACATCAATATCATTAAAAAAAAAAAAAAAGAGCATAGGCTGTGAGTGTATGTACAAGAGAGTAGATGGATTAGATCAGGGGTGTCCAACCTTTTTGCTTACACGGGCCACATTTGAAGAAAAAAAAATTGTCATGGACCGCTGATAAAATATTATAATTTTATTGATATTTGTTATTCAAAAAAGATATTCAATAATGTAGAAATAAGAACTTTATTATTTTCTTAGGTCATAGAGTGAGCTTCCAATTTTACTTTTTGTAAATTTTATACTTGAAACCCGCATGGAAATAAATAGATTTTCGAAATATGTTTTTTATATATTTTTTGAAAATATAAAATTTTTGTGTTAAATTTATATAAGGTTTATACTAGAGTGACATAAAAATAATTTTATTTTGAAAATATATAGAAAACAAACTTTATATAAATTTAACACAAAATTTTTATATTTTTAATAGATTTTCAAAAATATATAAAAACCATATTTTGAAAATCTATTTATTTCCATACGGGAAATCTCTTCTCGAATATGTAAATACATACCTATACCTACCTACATACTTACAAAAAGTTATATGTGCCCATAATTATGAAAGTGGTCTAAGTCATTGATTGTTAGTTTCGAGATATTTAAAATTTTATAAAATAAGCAAGATTCAAATTCTGTATAATGAGATAACTCGAAATCCACTTAACGGTTCAATTTTATGCGATTTTTAGTACTATTTAAATAAATGGAACATAAAATATGAAAAAAACTATTTTTTTTTTAATTTTTTGACTTAGTACACTTTCATAATTATGGTCAAATATTATGTATTAGTAATTGTTTATATTTTTCCCTGGCTAGATTCGGGGTAACCCAAAAAGACCCGGAGACGCTGTCGGGAGATGTAGGCAGAGTTTTATGTTCTGTATGAGCGTTCGAGTTCCTTAGAATTCTCTAGCAGTTAGATAGGGTTTGGAACGCGAAGAGCACTAGATTTTCAGATTTCTTATTTTAGAGAAAAAAAAATTGTCAGGCCAAATTGTTGTGCGTTTTCCAGTATCTATATATAAATCTCAATGTTTTAAGGAATGTTATGACTTTATATTGGGCCTGGTTTAAATCGAATGGAATTAAAGAAGGATATGAGGAATGATAATTTATTTTTTAAAAGGGTCACGCATATAATAATCCCTGATTACCCATTATCTATTGACATGTAAGAACACGTAAAGATCTAAAAGAAAAGTCCTGACAAGTTTTAGTCCAGGAGAGACATTATCAATTAATTGTGATTGTTCTAGAAAACCCCAATTTCTTGTCTCCTTGTAGGTACTAGAATGTTAATTCAAAATTACAATATAAACGATATACCATATAATATATTAAATTTTTAAATTAATTTTTAAGATTTAATAATTGTAAGTAAGTATTGAAATCTTTTTTTAAAAATAATTTAAACAAATATACTTACATTTAAAGCTGAGAGGTTATTTATGTTTGGTTTGATTAAATCAGACATAACACGATGACAAATAATTACCCAACAAATACTTAGAAATTTAATTCCATGTAATGAAACAATAGAGTTTGGACTTTCCTTTGTTTCCAGAATACGTAGTCCGTTGGTATACCATGAGAACGATTTTAATAAATCAATCTGTTTATTTTGTGGTACTATCAAGTCGTAAATAGTACTTAGTATTGATAAAAATGCAAAAAGTGAGAATAGTACTCTGAAATTTTTTTACAAAATAATCATGATATATTTTCAAATCCATATGCTAGAATTTGACTTTGAAAACCTTAACTCTATAATAAATTATATTTTTTATTTGAAATACAAAATTGTACCTACATAGCTATAATATCTGGAGTCGTAATAGGAAGGGGGTCGTTTGTTTGACAGGAAGTTACGTTCATATGCAAAGTAAAATTTGTTTTCATTAATAATTTTAATATTGTCTTCCATTGATCAATTAGTTTCTCAATGTCTTTAGGAGTACAATCTTTAGGCATACATATTCCGATCGAACCACCCATTGAGGAATCCAACTGAAAAAATAAAGTTTCTCTTAAAAGATAAATAATTGATTAGTTGATCTAAAAAGTAAAAAATGTGACAAATTCGATCAACAAACATTCTTTAATAAAATTGAAAAACACAGCAAACTTAATTAAAGGTGAGACTCATGGTGTTTATATATTATCTAACCTAACTATATCTACTCTTATTAAACGAGCAAAAATTGTTTGTGTATGTATATATATATATATATATTTGTATCTTGGTTCTATTTTGAAAACGGCTCTACCGATTTTGATGAAACAAAATCTATTAACAAGTTTTGAGGATGAGAAAACGATCTGGCTAGGTCTGGACCTCAACAAATTTAATCTTAATTGATCTTTTCTTAATTAAAGTAATTATTGATAGATGAAAATTTCAATAAAAATGTTTGTTTACATTTTTTCAATTATATTTCATTTTTAATTCGTTTTTTAATTTTAAAAAACACTAATAGGTTATAGCAAATATTAGTATATATATATATATATATTTATATATATATATTTATTAAAATTGAATGAGGAAAAGAGAGGAGGAGAGATACCAATCGATTTGATTGGGGAATAATGGAATTTAAATAATTATCGGAAAAGAGGTTTTTTTATCTAATTAGATTTTTCCTCTTATTAAAAACAAGGACTAAAGATTAATAAGGACACTCGATGGTGGAGAAGCAATCTCCGAAATCGAAGCTAAAATACAAGGTATACATTAATTAATGTAAAATAATTGGTTTTATAAAATTTATAAAAAAAAAAAAAAAAAAAAAAATTTATTAAAAATTAGGGAGAAAAGTGGAGAGGAGGAGAGGAGAGGGGAGATCCAATCGACTTGATTGGGGAATAATGGAATTGGAATAATTATCGGAAAAGAGGTTTTTTTATCTAATTAGATTTTTCCTCTTATTAAAAATAAGGACTAAAGATGAATAAGGACACTCGATGGTGGAGAAGCAATCTCCGGAATCGAAGCTAAAATACAAGGTATACATTAATTAATGTAAAATAATTGGTTATTAAAATTAGAAATTATAGGATGGACGGATGGTCGAGGGAGTGACCAATCAACTTGATTGGGGAATAATGGAATTGAAATAAATATTGGAAAAGAGGTTTTTTTATCTAATTAGATTTTTCCTCTTATTAAAAACAAGGACTAAAGATTAATAAGGACACTCGATGGTGGAGAAGTAATCTCCGGAATCGAACCAAAAATACAATGTGTACATTAATTAATGTAAAATAATTGGTTTAATAAAATTTATAAAAAAAATTAGGAATTTTTTGTGGATTGGTGAATGAGAGATAAACCAATCGACTTGATTGGGGAATAATGGTATTGAAATAATTATCGGAAAAGAGGATTTTTTTAACCGACTTCAAAAAAAGGAGGAGGTTCTCTATTCGACTGATTTTTTTTTTTTTTTTTTTGTGCCTATGTTACCTCATATCTCCGCCAATTGTCAACCGATTTTGAAATTTTTTTTGCACTGGGTCCGGTCTAGCTTCCGATTGGTCCCATTTTTTTTCGTTTTTTTTCATAGGTATTAGACCTTTTTTATTAGGTTTGTTTAGACCTAACCTCTTTGTTTAATAACCGATTTCGATGGTGTCATATTAATTTGGTCAAGTTCTGATGATATGATCACTATTAATAACATCACTAAAAAGAGAAAAATAAAAATAATTTTTAAGAAAAAGATAAAAACCGACTTCAAAAAATTGAATGCAACAAATAAAATACACTAAAGGGTATAAAATAGTTATTATCTTGTTTAGTTACAACTAAACGACGAAATATTAACATGAAATTACTTTTTGAATTTGGTGCCAAACATATACCTTTTATGAATCGCACTCGACGGATCTTACTTAGTACGTTTGGCGGGTACGCTCGCTTATACGTATACTTTGTTTGGTACCGACTTCAAAAAGTAATTTCATGTTAATATTTCGTCGTTTAGTTGTAACTAAATAAGATAATAATTATTTTATACCTTTTAGTGTATTTTATTTGTTGCATTTAATTTTTTGAAGTCAGTTTTTATTTTTTTCTTAAAAATTATTTTTATTTTTCTCTTTTTAGTGATGTTATTAATAGTGATCATATCATCAGAATCTTTTTTTATCTAATTAGATTTTTCCTCTTATTAAAAACAAGGACTAAAAGATGATCAAGGACAGTCGATGGTGGTGAAGTAATCTCCTGATTCGAAGCTCAAAAACAATTTATGCATAAATTCATGTAAAATAAGTGGTTTAATAAAGATAATTAACAGGAAATGTTTGTTTGTTTTTAATTAACAGGTGTCTAAATTATAACAAAACAGGTGTGTTTACAAATAAAGTGGTTGAAGTGGCTTTTTACTTTATCCAATGCAAAGCATGGGTAAAGTATTGTAATCGCTCTCGGGGCAAGCGTGGCTTCAAAGGGTCCTCAGGTAAAGACAACGGAACCCATGGACTCAATTAAAGTCACAAATTGTAGTATTCAATTAGGTTGAATTTTAGCACGTGACGGTTTTGCCAAAAATTACATGGGGTCTCGTCGAGAGGCCAAAAAGTGCGATTTTTACTTTATCCAATGCAAAGCATGGGTAAAGTATTGTAATCGCTCTCGGGGCAAGCGTGGCTTCAAAGGGTCCTCAGGTAAAGACTACGGAACCCATGGACTCAATTAAAGTCACAAATTGTAGTATTCAATTAGGTTGAATATTAGCACGTGACGGTTTTGCCAAAAATTACATGGGGTCTCGTCGAGAGGCCAAAAAGTGCGATTTTTTCATTTAGTGCGTGCGTATGGATGTATGTATGGATGTATGTATGGATGTATGTATGTATGTTATCGCTTTTTTGGCCCACGATTTTTTCCACACCGTTGCACCGATTGAAATGAAATTGAAAACCTACCATTAGTTTAACAAAATGAAGCGCTGATTAGTTTTTGGTACATATCGACCCACAAACATTAGTACTTTATTTCGGTACTTTTTTAGTTTTTTCTAAATATCTTGAAAATGACTTAACCAATTTTGATGAAATTTAATATCCTAATTAAATACCTTGGGGACCACAAAAAAGGTTAAATAAAGTTTTTAGTAAAATTATATTTTAAAGTACTTTACTCTAGAGTAAGATGGTACTTTTTTAATTTTTTAAATTCTTTAAAATTTATTCATTTGAAAGTTTTAATATAGCTCATTTAGCCTTGCTAAAGTAAGAATGGATAGGCTTCTCTCTGTGAAATGCTAAAAATTTGGGAGGAATTTTTATGAGTAACCATAGCAACTGCGTTGTTTTCTTATCCATTACCTTTGCTGAAGACAGAGAAATCGATTTTAAACCAAAAATAGCGATTGATTCTCATCTAGAACTTGAGGAATAATCATTCTATATTGGATTTTTGACGTTTCGGTTTTTATTAGTAACCATTGCTGAAGACATAGAGAAATCGACTTTAAACCAAAAATAGCGATTGATTCTCATCTAGTACTTGAGGAATAATCATTCTATATTGGATTTTTGACGTTTCGGTTTTTATTAGTAACCATTGCTGAAGACATAGAGAAATCGACTTTAAACCAAAAATAGAGATTGATTCTCATCTAGTACTTGAGGAATAATCATTCTATATTGGATTTTTGACGTTTCGGTTTTTATTAGTAACCATTGCTGAAGACATAGAGAAATCGACTTTAAACCAAAAATAGAGATTGATTCTCATCTAGTACTTGAGGAATAATCATTCTATATTGGATTTTTGACGTTTCGGTTTTTATTAGTAACCATTGCTGAAGACATAGAGAAATCGACTTTAAACCAAAAATAGAGATTGATTCTCATCTAGTACTTGAGGAATAATCATTCTATATTGGATTTTTGACGTTTCGGTTTTTATTAGTAACCATTGCTGAAGACATAGAGAAATCGACTTTAAACCAAAAATAGCGATTGATTCTCATCTAGTACTTGAGGAATAATCATTCTATATTGGATTTTTGACGTTTCGGTTTTTATTAGTAACCATTGCTGAAGACATAGAGAAATCGACTTTAAACCAAAAATAGCGATTGATTCTCATCTAGTACTTGAGGAATAATCATTCTATATTGGATTTTTGACGTTTCGGTTTTTATTAGTAACCATTGCTGAAGACATAGAGAAATCGACTTTAAACCAAAAATAGCGATTGATTCTCATCTAGTACTTGAGGAATAATCATTCTATATTGGATTTTTGACGTTTCGGTTTTTATTGGTAACCATTGCTGAAGACATAGAGGAATCGACTTAAAATCAAAAATAGCCATCGATTCTCATCTAATACTTGAAGAATAACAATTCTACATTAGGTTTTTGACGTTTCGATTATTATTGGTAACCATTGCTGAAGACATGGAGGAAACGACTTAAAATCAAAAATAACGATCGATTCTTATCTAATACTAGAGGAATAACCTTATTGAATTCCATTTTTGATATTTTGACTATTAATGGAAACCTCTACTGAAAATGTAGAAGAATCGACTTAAAATCAAAAAGACTAAATTCTTTTATGGCAAACAACTCAAGCTTGACTGCAAAAAAAATGCAATGTAAAATGGTTATTCCTCGACTCTTAAATGAGAATTATTTTTGAATTAATTTCAATATGAACTACAAATTGCAAGTGATATCTGATTAATAATAAAGTAACAAACATATTAATATTTCAAATGAATTTGGATAAAGTTTAGCAACGACCCGTTGCAGTTTATTTCAATTAGTGCGTGCGGATGTATGTATGTATGGATGGATGTATGTATGTATGTTATCGTTTTTTGGCCCACGATTTTTTCCACACCGCTGCACCGATTGAAATGAAATTGAAAACCTACCATTAGTTTAACAAAATGAAGCGCTGATTAGTTTTTGGTACATATCGGCCCACAAACATTAGTACTTTATTACAGTACTTTTTAGTTTTTTCTAAATATCTTGAAACTGACTTAACCAATTTTGATGAAATTTAATATCCTAATTAAGTACCTTGGGGACCACAAAAAAGGTTAAATAAAGTTTTTAGTAAAATTATATTTTAAAGTACTTTACTCTAGAGTAAGAGAGTACTTTTTTAATTTTTATAATTCTTTAAAATTTATTCATTTGAAAGTTTTAATATAGCTCATTTAGCCTTGCTAAAGTAAGAATGGATAGGCTTCTCTCTGTAAAATGCTAAAAATTTGGGAGAAATTTTTATAAGTAACCATAGCAACTGCGTTGTTTTCTTATCCGTTACCTTTGCTTAAGACATAGAGAAATCGACTTTAAACCAAAAATAGCGATTGATTCTCATCTAGTACTTGAGGAATAATCATTCTATATTGGATTTTTGACGTTTCGGTTTTTATTAGTAACCATTGCTGAAGACATAGAGAAATCGACTTTAAACCAAAAATAGCGATTGATTCTCATCTAGTACTTGAGGAATAACCATTCTATATTGGATTTTTGACGTTTCGGTTTTTATTGGTAACCATTGCTGAAGACATAGAGAAATCGACTTTAAACCAAAAATAGCGATTGATTCTCATCTAGTACTTGAGGAATAATCATTCTATATTGGAATTTTGACGTTTCGGTTTTTATTGGTAACCATTGCTGAAGACATAGAGAAATCGACTTTAAACCAAAAATAGCGATTGATTCTCATCTAGTACTTGAGGAATAATCATTCTATATTGGAATTTTGACGTTTCGGTTTTTATTGGTAACCATTGCTGAAGACATAGAGAAATCGACTTTAAAACCAAAAATAGCGATTGATTCTCATCTAGTACTTGAGGAATAACCATTCTATATTGAATTTTTGACATTTCGGTTTTTATTGGTAACCATTGCTGAAGACATAGAGGAATCGACTTTAAATCAAAAATAGCGATTGATTCTCATCTAATACTTGAGGAATAATCAATTCTACATTAGGTTTTTGACGTTTCGATTATTATTGGTAACCATTGCTGAAGACATGGAGGAATCGACTTAAAATCAAAAATAACGATCGATTCTTATCTAATACTAGAGGAATAACCTTATTCAAGTTTGAGTTGTTTGCCATAAAAGAATTTAGTCTTTTTGATTTTAAGTCGATTCTTCCACGTTTTCAGAAGAAGTTGCCATTAATAGTCAAAACATCAAAAATGGAATGAAATAAGGTTATTCCTCAAGTATTAGATGAGAATCGATCGTTATTTTTGATTTTAAGTCGATTTCTCCATGTCTTCAGCAATGGTTACCAATAATAATCGAAACGTCAAAAACCTAATGTAGAATTGTTATTCCTCAAGTATTAGATGAGAATCAATCGCTATTTTTGATTTTAAGTCGATTCCTCTATGTCTTCAGCAATGGTTACCAATAAAAACCGAAATGTCAAAAATCCAATGGAGAATGGTTATTCCTCGACTATTAAATGAGAATTATTTTTGAATTAATGTCAATATGAACCACAAATTGCAAGTGATATCTGATTAATAATAAAGGAACAAACATATTAATATTTCAAATGAATTTGGATAAAGTTTAGCAACGATCCGTTGCAGTTTATTTTTATATAACTTGGAAACAAATCTTATTTAATTTTATGTTTTTATTTCAGATCTTATAAGTAACAGGTCATTCAATAGAGTCCGTAGGATAAGTAAGAAAAAAACAAAATTTTGACAAAACTCGATTTTATTATTCAACATAGTTGCCTTCGAGGGCGATACAACGAGTATAGCGATTTTCCAAACTCTTCGATACCACTTTTATAGTAAGATTTCTCTTTCTCGTCAAAATAGGCATCAGTTTCAGCGATTACTTCATCATTGGACTTCTTTTGGATTCTGGTGTGTAATTGTGAAGCCATGTCTCATCCATTGTCACATATCGACGATAGAATTCCATTTTATTGCGTTTTAACAGCTCCAAACACTCCTCTGAAGCATCGATTCGTTGTTGTTTTTGGTCGACTGTGAGCTCACGCTGCACCCACTTTGCACAGAGCTTTCGCATACCCAAATGTTCCTGCAAAATGAAAAATACACTACCATCTGAAATCTTTACAATGTCAGCTAGCTCGTGCACTTTCAATTTGCGATCGTTCATAACCAATTTGTGGATTTTTTTATGTTTTCTGGAATAACATTCTCTTTTGGGCGTTCACTGCGCTCTGCATCAGTTGTGCTGGTACGACCACGTTTAAATCCATCAATCCACTTCTCTACCATTTATCTCGATGGAGCAGAGTTCGGATAATGTTTTTGAAGCCGTTGTTTGGTTTCCACACTATTATTTATTTTTTTCATCAAAAAGCAATGCTTTATTAAAACTCAGAAATTCACTTTTTCTCAATAACAAAAGTTGCTTCACACAAAATCCTATAACTCACGAATCAATGGTCAGATTACTGTCAAATTTATACACGTATCGTTTGAAGGTTAGTACTAAATAAAAATCATATAGAAAAATTCTAGTACCGCCATCTATCTGTCATCCTACTGACTTATTGAATGACCTATTACGATTATTATTTTTATTATTATTTTCCTATTTATTTTTATAATGTTTATCAATATGAACGAATGTGGGCAAATTGGTGTACGAGTAAACAAATATACACATAATATGTACTAGTAGACCATTAGAAAGCTAGAAATGCAAAAACTGGGAGCGGGGTGGGGTGGTGTGGGAGGTGCAGTTTGGGGGATACGGTGGTGGGAGACGCGGGTTGGGTGGTGCTGTAGGGGTGCAGTGGTGGGGGAGAGGTGTGTGGTTTCGGAGGGGGGGGGTCAGAGGTTACCGTGCATCGCTCGGTGGTTCCAGGTACTTTATTATTATTTGGTTACGTATGAACCTTTAGGATCACGAAAAGCCCTTCATAATGTAAGAATGGATTTTTTAGATGTTAATTTTCAATATGGTTTCTACTCTTGAGATGGTGGTCATGCGGGTCCCCCAGAATCTGAATGCCGGCTGCCACCTGGAGAAGTTAGTTTCCACCTGGGTTATATTGCTATTCTTCATATGAATCATAGTTACTTGTTATTGAAGTAGTCCGGCTCACGTGTCAGGTTTCTTCAGAACCAAGGCTTCTCGTATCTTGGAGCGGGGAGCCTGTATTATTATTATTTTGCAAATATTCATTTTTAAATTTTTTGCTTCTAGTTGGGAACGAACCCTTGATATTTTATTTGCAGAATAGATCACTTTATCTTTATGTGGTGTTTATTATCTCCACCTTTGAAAACACGGAGGGGTTTGACCGTAATAAAGCTGAACAATTTATTTACTATATAAAAGTTATCGGTGAATTCAGATCGTTATCGTGAATGAGACAATAAAAGAGTGTGCTTCTGCTGGAATTATAAATTTTATTTATGAGACATAGTTTCGAGGGCTTTGCCCTCTTCATCAGTCTATTACAATGTATTCACAGGAATTAATTTATGAATGAAGAGGGCAAAGCCCTCGAAACTATAGTCTCGTTATAAATAAATAAAATTTATATTTTTTTTTCATTAAATTGAAGGGTTGGTTTTGTCAGAAATATAATAAAACAATAATTTTAATAACTATTAGAATTATTTAATTGATAACCTATACAGTTTCGGTCACCACTGGTCGACCATCCTCAGTAGTTCTAAAAAATTGAAATGAAACATTTATTTACATTTTTTCTTTTTATAGAGAATTATATAACACAAAATTTTTTTACAATGTAGACTTTAGTATGACAAAGGCATAAACAAATACATATTAAATTTATTTATTTATTTATTTATTTTAAAACTCATTATTTTTTTTTACAAATAATTATCTATTAAAATTAAATTAAATTTTCCCTAATTTAATCAAATTATTTATTTCTATTTTATTAATATACTCCTCCGTGCCAAATTAGTTGCTATATTTGAATATTTTTCTACTGATTATTGGTACTGATGATTTTATAATTTTGTTTTAATATTTTTCAGAGATTTTAGGTTGATTTTGTATCAATCATTAAAAATTAGCTTGACAAGTACTCTCCTCCTTAAGTAAAGCAATTAGTTTCAAAATGCTGCTTCGAAAAATTTGTTCCAAAATAAATGCTACATTTATTAAAAGTAGAAAAAAAATATTGAAATACAGCATTTAAATTGGAACTCAATTCTCGAACCAAATGCATCAACTAATTTGGGACAAAATTTTCAAACCAAATGTAGCAATTAATTTGTGACGGAGGGAGTAAAATTTATTTCTAGAGTGGATCTAACTGGAAAGTGGACCAAGTCTTTAAAAGTTTTTACTTATTTCTCCAATTTTACAATTATTTTTACTAAATTTAAAAAAATTAAAAAAAAAAAAAAAATAGAATAGTAATTATTATTATAATATTTGGGCTAATGAGGCTTGCTTCCCTTCATTTGAAAAAAAAATACTGATAAGTACCTGCGAGAAATAGGTCTTTTAATCTTTTTATCTATGGTATTTGAGAAAGAAAGATTGAATATTTTCTTAAAATCAACTTGTTATATAATCATCAATTAATTTTACGATCATGAATTTAGGTCGTATCAAAGATTTTAATAGATAGTTTATGTTACATGTCTCCTCGGGAGTCTAACCCAAGCACTAGGAAGTTTTCTGGGCAACTAGTAAATAATTATTTGTAAAAAAAAATAATGAGTTGACTACTTGCCCGGAAAGCTTTCGGTTCGTCTCCCGAGGGAACAAGACCCTCCTACATGCAATATAAACATAGGTAGGGGAAGGGGAGTAAGACGGGGTAGCGAGGCAAGATGGGGCCCCACTATTTCTCAAAAACTAAAACAGTTTTAATAAAACTACAAAGGCCATCTTATAGTTTTATCTCCAAACTTTTCAGTGCACCTATAGCAAAAACCTGACCGGAGAATAAGACGTTGTTGTGAGTAAAAAACGATTTTTTAATGATGTTATTTTTAGAGTGTGTTTCGAGCGTGACTGTCTGAAATACATAGGTTTTGATGTAGACAACAAAGTTTTATCGCAATCCTTGTATTTTAAACTTGATTTTAGACTAAATATTTACACGATTACTTGTCAATTTATAACCTCAAAAAAATGTTTAACTTACAAAGTCCCATTGGGGTAAGATGGGGTACAGGATACCGGGTACGCCATCTTACCCCGATATTAAGTGTAGCTATATGAAACTAGTTAGGTAAGTTTTATTTATACTAATTACAATGTTGATTTTGTTACTGCTGAGGCTACTGAAATTGATTTAGAGCCAATACCGATGCCGATTCCGCGAATTAACCAAAGAAGAAAAAGACAAGTGCGCAAAAGTGGAAAAACAGCCGTAATAACTTCTTCTCCCTACAAGAAAGAATTACAAGAAAAACTAAATGATAAGATAGCGATGGGAAAGAAGAAAAAACTGCAAAAAAACAAAGAAACAGAATAAAGAATTAGATAGTGAGACAGAAGACACTGAATGTCTTTATTGCAAGGGTTTATACTCTGAATCTCGGGAAGGGTGGATTACCTGTCAGCAATGCGGGAGGTGGGCATATTGTGGCTGCACTGGCGTCGATGATGAGGATGAAGATGCAGTTCATACTTGTCCTTTTTGTAAAGATAATGATGACTAAAATGTTTAAGACTGGTGTACACCATCTTGCCCCAAGGGTGGGGCAAGATGGGGCAAAATACTTTTTTTGTGTTTTTATTCATTATTCAAAAAATTATAAAAGTTTTTATTTTTTTTTATTATAATCTAATAGAGGGAAGACTGATTAAGTTAATAAATAAAGTTCCTAATTTCTGTGATGTATATTTAGTTTTTTTTTCGACTTCAAACCTTAAGGTCCCCGTCTTACCCCACCAACCCCTATCTATTAAAATCTTTGATAAGACCTAAATTCATGTTCGTAAAATTAATTGACCTTTTAAAGAGACATTTTACGAAAAAAATATATTCGATTTAAAATAATTCGAAAAAGTTGTACATGAATTTGAATCTAGAGAGATTTTTAAGGACATCTGAATATATACTTTTAAAAGTAATTATATCTTTACTATTACGTATAGCAGTTACTTATGTAAATCTAAAAATAATTTAATTATTAATTTGATATAATTAAATTGTATAAATTCATTTAATACTTCGATTAAAACGAAAATCATTAATGGGATTTATAGAAATATATAATCAATAATTTATCCAGAATTATCAATCCCGATTTCAACACAATATGTTAAAATTATGGAAACATAGATAAATATTTCTATTTCTTTATTTATATGACTATAAATTTATAGTTAGAAACAATAATCCATTGCATTATCCGGATTAGGTATTTATTGGTAGATCAAAGATTATAAATCAAATATTTATTTATTAGTTAAGCATTTCTAAAACAACGGCAGCATCTAGATTCGAGTTTTTTTACTATAATTTTTATTTTATTATTCGCATTATAAATCCATCTCTTCTTTTTTAATGAATACCTTAGGCTTGACAAATACGCGAGAGAAGAAAGAAATCGATCCTTATGATAAATAAGATTTAATAATTAATTATTGAAAGATTAACGATGAGGAGAGAAAGATTGAAATGAATAGCGATAAAATCGTGTATTTATTTATTTATCTCATCAACATCACAACTCATAAATACTAAAATAATAATCAACAAGAAACATATGATATTTACTTTCAGTTAAAAAGAACCACTAAAGTATTGGAATTTTTCTTTTGTGACTCCAATAAAATATGGTTTATTGTTTATTACTCTTTAAAAACTGTTTATTGATATAGATCTATTAGTCTTCATGAAAATCTACAAGATACAGCGTGTGAAATATGGGCTATACTGCACGGTTACACACAAAATAATCCATCTAGAAATAGTAATAAAAATACTTTTAATTATTATTAAAATTTACTTTAAAAAATAATCGAAATATATCGGTAAAATTCTTACTTCGATATTATCACTATGCACAATATGCTACTAAGTCCAAGAGCTGGTGACACATTTTTGAGTACGGATTTGACCCAACTAGAAATAATGCGTAATAGTAACCGTATTTTTACAACATGAAAAAGATAGCATGATTCTATTTTTTTTCATGTTGTAATACACTTTGGGGTGGTCTGGTTCCACGTCCCACCACTCAAATGGTCTGGAGTGAATATATTATGTTTATAATTGACTATAAATTATAATTTTTATAATTTCATTGTCGGTCAAAAATATTTTTTAACACATATGTATTTTTTACCGCACTCACACCATGCGCAGTACCTGGTCCACCTGCTTAGACCAGCCAGACTGGCCATTCCTTGTACAACTATCATAGACGGTACTATTACGCATTATTTCTAGTTGGGTCAAATCCTTACTCAAAAATGTGTCACCAGCTCTGACTAACATGTATAATAACAAATCCTATCATATAGAAAAACAAGAGAGATGGTCAACTACTAAATCAGAGTTGTAATGAATTATTTTTATGTCAGAAGAGTTGTTTCACCCCTTCGGAAATCCAACCTGAATTTCAATAATGCAATCCAGACACGGTTTGCCCACCGAACTGTAACCCAATCTGACATATAGAACGTGTATATTTTCTAAACAAAGAATCGATCTTCATCAAAGGTCGAGGTCACTTGATTCTAAAATCTTAACATACAGCCAAATCAAATATTTTGAGGGCTTCAATTTTTGAAAATTTCGAATAGCAATCCTAATTTGAACATAAAAGACAAATGTCGACAATACTAAGTAGTAGGGATTGCAATCCCTCGGGATTATTGCGGAATTGGCTAATAACGCGGTAGTATTTACATTTTAATAAATTCAATAAATAAAACGTTTATTTTGTCAATAATCAATCCATGGTTAATAAAAAGTACAAAAATCAACAATTGCTAGTATTCCAGTTAACAAAATTATTTTAGAGTTTGGTTTCTTATTAGTTAATCTGCACAATCCATCACATACTAGTATGTGTATAATGATTGATTTTGTTAGCTTTTTAAATGAAAGTAGCTTTGGTCGAATTAACTTATTTATTTTTTTATATATCTAATATTATCTATCTAATCTAAGATTTGTCTAAATCAGATAATTATAATATATTTTAATAGTTACTAAAGTAAATCACAATAATTATCATATTAATTTGTAAATATATGTAAGTAGGATTTGGATCACTAAACAGTCTTTTCAATTTCCATATTTATAGTATTAAATAATTTAACATCAAATTAGAAAATAATTATAGAAGTATTTTAAATAATTAATTCATTCCTTTTTCTGGAAAAATGATCTTAAAAAATAAATAGCATCAATAGTGACTCTTGTAAACAATATTTTGAAGCCCAATTTAAATCGCTGTAAGCTATCAATTAATTCCTTGATTTGACTGGATGTTGGGCTATTTGTCGACGAATTTACGACTATGCGGATCCACAAGCCTTCAAATGATGCTGGATCCCGCGAGATTATGAGATCCCACTTTGCGGGATTGAAATCCCTACTAAGTAGATTAATGATTTATCTAGAAAATGAAGAGAGCTGGTCAAGTATTAAATCCGAAGTGTTATGGGTTATTTTTATTACGTGTCAGAAAGATTGTATTCACCTCTTCGGGAATTGAACCTAAATTCAAAAAATGCAATCCGGACACGGCTTATTCAACGAGGTGTAACCGCATCTGACATAAAGCTCGCGTAATTTTTTCACTCAAAGGATCGATCTTGGAATCCGGCTTCAAATCCCGAGAGAGTTAAACAACCCTTCTGACATAATAAAAATATTCTAAAACACCTCAGATCTAGTAGCTGACCATTTTTTGATTTTCTATAGAAATATTTAATCTACTACTATCGGCATTTGTCTTTAATATTCCAACCTTAATTAAAGTATTGAATAATTTTACAGTATTTTTATTGATTATATTTTTCAAATTCCAAAGATATACAATTTGACAATTTTATTAGACTTGAGTTTGAATTATACGTGTTCTACTTCTTTTATACTTATTTTTGCAATTATAGAAATATTTTTAATATAAGATCGATATGAAAATCTATTATATTAATAATTATCTTTAAAAAAAATTGGAGACCTTTATTTTTTGAAATATATAATATAACAAAATAGACGCCTGGCGGCTATTAACGGAATTCCCAAGGGTGCGGAAAAAACACTTTTTCAAACGCTGAAGAGTAAATGACATAGTAAGTTAATTAAACAATTTTTTATAGTCTTTCGTGAAATATAAGAACATTTTCTTACAGTTAATCCTCTTAAATGTAATTAAGTATCTTTTAGAAAATGTTTTGACCTAATTATCTTCTCTTTTCGAACCACTACATCCCGAAATACACCTCCACCACCATCATCTTTATCCTTAGCGCTCATAAAAATAAATTATAATAATATATTGTATAATAAATATAAATTAAATATTAGCATTTAAATTGGATTTTAGCTGTTGCTTTGCAACATTCAGGGAAATCCTTGGCCCTTACACCCCTCTATTTTCCTCCCTCTCGCTCTGTACTTTTCTCTTCCAGACCTCTTCATCCTACAAAGGATAATTTCAAGTAATCTTTTATATAGGATTTGAAACTCATTTATATATCATTTGTAAAGAAAATGAGGTTCGTTTTTTTTCGTTCCAAAAAACACTTGCAATTTATTTAAAAAGGCTAATAAATTAAGAAATGTATAATACAAAAGGGTCAATGCTTTGGTATATGTGGGTATGTTAGGTTGACTATATCTTAGGGGATTAGTTGAGGAAATGAAGAAACATTTACTATATAATAAAGCCTGTTTGAAACTTGTTAAAATAAAAATAAAAAACAATTGAATACAGCCCTCGAAATTTTAATTGTGTAACCTGGAAAAACAAACTTGCTTATAACATCACACTGTAGATCGGGCTAAGTATAGAAAATTAAAACAAGTTTGTTTTCAACACTTTGATCTTAGCTTCACTATGTTTTTACTCTTCAAATTACATCTAGGATTGGTCTTTTTTTCTTGTTGTATTGTTTTTATTGGCATTAATACTATAATAGCTATTAATAATACCATTAATATCCAAAGATTAGTTAAATCAAGATGAGACATAATTGATTAACATATTAAATAAAAAAACACTATCGAAATATGTTTTTAAATTGGCTAATTTTGCCAAAAAATACAAATGTTTTTTACTTTAGCATAATCAGTGGTCCCCCAGAAGTCTAAAAATTCAAAAAAAACGCTCAAAATAAGGGGGGGGGGAGAGATATCTATGACCTTGAACCAAATTCAACCAAATTTTGTATACATAATAAGTGGGCTTCCAGAAGACTAAAAATTCAAAATCTAACCGCCCAAAATGGGGGGGGGGGGATGAAAATCTAGGATTTGTACAAAACTCAACCAAGTCTTATATACATAATCACTGTGCCCCAGAAAACTAAAAATCCAAGAACTAACCGCCCAAAATGGGGGGGGGGGGGAATTCTCGGCTCTTCTACCAAACTCAACCAAATTTTGTATACATAATCACTGGGCCCCCACTAGTCTAAAAATGAAAAAACTAACCCCCACTACATGTTTATAATTAATTTCAATGAATAATAAATATAAAAGAAGGGCCAGGGTGTATGGTAAAGTCAAGTGGATGGCCACATCAGAACTTGTCAATTTATTATCTGAAGAATTGAGTACTAAGTGTTGTAGGTAACATGTTGAAATCTCGACTAAATGGACCAATTTTTTAAATAACTTGCCATGCTAGTTTTCTGGACTTTTTTTACATTAAAGGTGATTTAAAGTTAGCTAATCAAAATTTTTTAAAACATAAGTCCGGAAAAAATATTTTTTCTGCAAAAGTATAGTAGGTACCTATTTAATTTTGAATTCTTGTCAATAGCAGGATTATTCAGGATTGCGTAACAAAAATTAGAATGATAAAATACGTAAATTTGTAGCCACAGCATCTAGATATATAGGGCAGGATAGCGATTTTCACCATTTTCAAACGAATGCCTATAACTCGAAATCTATGAGACTGTTATTAAAACATTTTTTTACATTCTGGACACATTCGTAATTTGCACTATCCCCTGTTCACGGTTTATCGTTGTGATACGGAACACCCTGTATACTAAATAAATAATAATAATTTAAAAAAAATGAAGTGTGTACTAATTTTTACAGATGCTTTGTTACAGCTCGTGTCGCTTGCATCTTCCTAAGATAAGTGGTGTGGCTCTAAAAGGAAATTGCTTTGTTAGGAAAATAAATCTTAAAATTAAATACAACTACATAAAATAGTGTTAAAAAGATTGTATGTAGCAAACGAGGAATAATTAAGAAAAATTAAATACAGATAACTCTATTTTTAAGATCATTTTTAAGATCTAAATGGACACACAAAAAAAAATATTTTCCTTCATATTTTTTTTCACCCTATTTTTTCGCTTTAAAATTAGCCCCGCTTTATTAGGCATAACTCTCTTTCATTGGCTTGAAAAGCCATTAATAGAGGGAGTTATATATATTCACAGAATGATGAAGGATTTATTGGCAAATTAAAGAAATCTCATTAATCATCGTTTCGATGCTGAATCGTATACCCGGGAATAATTAGGACTTATATTTTTCAATGATAAATTCTTTCACTAATACTTTCTCCCTCACCGACACACACATGCACACAAACTGAAACTCATGAATAAACTTTAAAAAACCTCTTATCATAATTAGAGTAATTAGACATATTAACTAATGATTCATTTTTTTTCAACCGTGGGGACACCGCCCCGGTTCGCTATAATGACATCCAACATATATATATATACATATATATATATATATATATATATATATTGTATATATAAATATATATAATATATACGAGAATAATTATTGAGTATTAGTATAAGAAGATTAATTATCCATTTATACTAATGAATCAAATTAATTGATTTTTTTCTTTAAAATAAATAAATTAGTTTGTTTAACAAATTAAGTACGTAATTATTATTTTTTACTTTATCCAATGCGAAGCATGGGTAAAGTATTGTAATCGGTCTCGTGGCAAGCGCGAATTCAAAGGGTCCTCAGGTAAAGACTACGGAATCCATGGTCTCAATTAAAGTTACAAATTGTAGTAGTAATTTAGATTTAATTTTAGCACGTGGCGGTTTTGCTAAAAATTACATGGGGTCTCGTCCACAGGCCAAAAAGTGCGATTTTTTCAGGAAGTGTGTGCGGATGGATTAGTATCTTATCGTTTTTTTCGTCCACGATTTTTTCCATACCTTTGAACCGATTGAAATGAAATTGAAAAACCTACCATTATTTTAACAAAATGAAGCGCTGATTAGTTATTATTAGTTATGAGGATACATATCGGCCCACAAACATTAGTACTTTATTTCAATACTTTTTTAGTTTTTTCTAAATATTTTGAAAATGACTAAACCAATTTTGATGAAATTTATAATAATATTGTAATTAAGTACCGTGAGGACCACCAAAACGGTCATTTAAAGTTTTTTATAAAATTATATTTTAAAGTACTTCACCCTAGAATAAGATAGTACATTGGATAAAGTTTAGCAACGATCCGTTGGAGTTTATTTATTTTTATTTTTTTATTAAAATTATCAGTTTGAACTTAGGTGATTCGATTGCCTTAACTCATTCTAAACATACCGCAAACAATAATTTTATTCTGTGACGTCAGCTCTAAGTATTATTTGAACAAACCTTCTGTAGCAAAGATGTCGTATTCTCGGTTTTATGTACAAAATACAATTTTCAACAAAAACTTTCAGTCAACCGTAGTAGCTATTCCCATGACAGCTTATAGTGTAAATAAATTAGAACAGTAATTCTCAATGGTATGCGTGAGATCTCTGGTGGTATTTACATAGATGATGGGGAGGCATTTAATATTAGCGACTAGTTTTTAAAGACTTAACCGTATTTTGACTAAAGCACCATTTGATTTCCATATTTATGAGATTTAAACTAAACACATCCCTTTCGAAACTATTTTCACATTTATCAATTTAATGCTAGCTTGTATAAATTTGATTATACAAAATCGATTACACTAATGTAACTTCACTAAGCGAGACAATAAATAATAAGGTCTTTTATTAGTTGATTTTTTGAAATATGCTCAAAAACTAATTTAATCGAATATACTTCTATATTATCCTTTTTTTGATTTCCCAGCAATTTTGAATAATAACAAAGCGAATTAGTTAAAATGTCTGTTTACTCTTTTTCGTTGATCACGATACCTATTTAAGATATATAGGATTAATAGAGTAGCACGCCCTGACATCGTAGGCAACACAGATATTCTCATGAAGGTGAAATGTTGTTGTTCACCGATGACGAGCGTCCCAACCGATTGTTAATTTTCCCCAATTGTTTCTTGTATGAAGTTATTAACATAATATATAATACAATAGTAATGATGAATGTATTATTAGTATTAATTAAGCTAATGAACCAAAACATTAATTAATTTAAAAGGTATCAAAGATCTCTTATAATATATATTGAAAAAAGCTAGAGACGTATTGGAAATCGAATTCAACTACGAAATTCGCTTAATTTTCGAGTAGTACTTTTGATATGTAATCAAACATATAACATAGTTAATCTGGTGTTATGAGAAATTAATTTTAATTTTATCGGCAATAATAAAAATATTTGACTAATATTAAATAAACTAGGTATATACCTATATTAAATTGAAAGTTTTTTTTGCCGAGGGTAGCAGAATTTTTATATATTGAAGAAGACAATAAAAGAGTGTGTCTTCTGCTGGAATTATAAATAAAATTTATAATTCCAGCAGAAGACACACTCTTTTATTGTCTCCTTTAATCTATATACCTATATATATATATCATTGCCCTAGCAAGCGGAGGGTTCAGGGTGTTAACCCCATCCCCCAAAATGTTGAGATAAACATCAAAATTTTACAGGAAATAAATAAAACCAGTAAAAATTTAATAAAAATAAAACTCTGCTAAAAAAACATCAGGGAGGTCATGTCTCCTACCTCTAGGAACATATCCATATATATGTTTAACCTCTCGGTGAGTAGCTAACACAAACAAAAAAAAATAAAAATATAATTATATTAAATTAAAAATTAGTTTGATACAATTTTTTTTATCCCATTCAGTTGTTTGTAAGTTAAATTGTACCCTTAGAATAAATAGACAATGAATAAAGCGAAACAAAATCTCGAATTCAATTCAATCAATTCAATTTATATAAGCGTTTCCCACAATAATAATAAATGACCTAACCGAGTCATATAATATAATTTTCAAAAAAATCAGATTCTCCTGGGGCGCGGAGGACGAATTTCGATTATTAACATCATATTCTCTCAAGGGCTCGAAATAATGTCACACAAACAAGGCACACAATGGAACAGATAACAAGCAAATTAATTAATTAATTTCTTTAATTAAGGCCCTGTTGGTAGCACCTGTTGTTTACATAACCGCAGGGAATTATATTATATACCTACACCGGTTGGTAGTTAGGTATATATTAGTACAAAGGGACATATCTTTATTTTAATGAGAGTTGCAAAATATACTTCAGTAGTTTACTTATTTATTTATAAGTATGGGATTTTTTTAATAGAATTTTTAAAGAGTCATGTAGCTCCAATTATTTATTTATTTTAAAAATTCCTAGTAAGTTACGTTTTGATTTTTGATTAAGATCATTATCAGAGGAGAAATTTGTCTATATTTGTAATAATAGAATTGATGGAGTTGTGGGATTCTATTACAAATATTTACACTTCCTTTATTCAAAAATTTTATATACCTTTAATAAAAAAACATCTATAAAAATCTTTTTAATTGATATTATTTATTGATTTTTGTTAAAATACTTCAAAACTTCAATTGGATTGTATTTACTTTTTCACTTTGTAAATAAGAATGACATAAATAATAAAAGAAAAAATAATAATAATAAATACCCCGGCAACTGTGTAAAAAGAAAAAGAAAAATGAAACAAAATAATAATAATTATTCGATATGTAAGTGCTAATGTCATCAATATTGGCGATCTGATCTTTCAATAACTGTGTTTATATAAGATTTTTCAAAGATTCGGGTTTACTATTTCAACTACAATTTTAGTTATATATCAGACTCGAAATACATAGTTCTTTAATATTTATTTTTGAAGTAAAACTTCTTTAGCCGCGCCTGGCAGTAACTCAACGCTTTAGATTTTGAAATGGAAAGGAAGTGACGCAGCTAAAAAGCAACGGAAGTGTTTTTAAGGCGCCATATTCAAATATATCATAAGTATAAATACATCATATATAATTTAATAATAATTATTAATTATAATTGAAGGAGACAATAAAAGAGTGTCTTCTGCTGGAATTATAAATTTTATTTATTTATAACGAGACTATAGTTTTATTTTTATAACGTGGCTATAGTTGGAATATTTAAGAAACTCACGACAACAGACGCAGCTATAAATAATAATTCCTGCAGACCTATCACACACAAATTAGCAGGATTCCACTCAATGATTCATAGATTAACCAACATCCCTTTAGATAAAACAAATTTCAATAAAGAATTAGAAATAATAAAACAAATAGCCACTAAAAACGGTTACGAGGAAACTCTTATTGACAAACTATTAAAAAAGAAAATTGAAAAGTCAACTCTGAATCTGATTTATTCCCAAATGTCCGAGCCAGAATCAAAACCAAAATTAATAATCCCATACTATGGAAAAATTTCGGAAACTTTAAAATTAAAATTCAAAACTTTAGGATATCAAACTATTTTCAAATCCTCTAGAACAGTGGTTCTTAACCTATGGGTCGCGACCCAAAATTGGGTCGCAAAGCATATTCCTTGGGTCGCGCAGAGTCGTTAATCAAATATTTTACTTATTATTATAAGTTGAAAAATATATTTTGATTTATTCAATACTATAAAAAAGTGAAAATATGAAAAACATCGAATCGTTAGAAATTTTAAAATCATACAATAATTCACCAAAAAAATTCTTAAATCGGAAAATAGAAATTCCCGAAAGCTTTATTTTAAAAATAGCCGCTAAAATATAAACTTCACGAACGCCACCTACAGTCAAAATAATAAAACAAGTATAAATTTCAATTCCTAACTTGGCCACACTGTATATTTTCTTAACCTAACCACATGAAAGATTTTAACCTTTCATTCATGAATTAATTCCTGTGAATCCATTGTAATAGACTGATGAAGAGGGCAAAGCCCTCGAAACTATAGTCTATTTATAAATAAATAAAATTTATAATTCCAGCAGAAGACACAGTCTTTTATTGTCTCCTTCAATATATAAAAATTCTTCTACTCTCGGCAAAAACTTTCAATTTAATTAATTATAATAATAATGATGGTATTTATAATAGTTATTTTATCTTCCAACTACTTCTATTTAGTTTTCAAGATATATGTGAGGTATGAGACCCAGAAACTTTAATACATATGTAGTAGTATTTTAGAAAGAGGCTATAGGCTATACTTTCTGTGCAGATAGAAGATCAAATACTTGGGACCGTACCCGAAATACGTACTGAGTGTTTTTTATTTTGGTTTCGTCAATTATCTATTAATTTATTTATTTTTGAAAATGAAAAAGAGAACATATTATATAATATTATTTTAATATCCTTTCCTTTCAAAGAAAATAGAATTTTAGCTAATATATAAGTAGGTATATAATTAGTTTATTTAATGAAGTATAAATTTAAATATATGGTATATAATCATATTTATCTAAGCCAGAAGGTTGATGTTTTTAAGGCAATCGTGACTAAGTTCACGGACACGTTTGCAACTATCACTCTTTCTCATTCTCGAGTGTTAATTTAATGTAAATTGTATCCTATGGTTTGCTAATAAAATTGACATCTTTCTTTAGTAACAGTTTGAATGTTTGAATTCACAGTTTTTAGAAATTTCAAAATATCTTATTTCAATAAATAAACATCAAAAGGGAGAATTTAATTTCAATTTTCAATCATAACTAATAATTACCATAATTTTTGTAATGGTATTCGTGTGTGAGTTGTGTTGATTAACATAGCTCTTATAATTCAAACGCCATCAATCATAATTATAGCAACGTGAAGTTAGAAAATTTCAAGAATTTGTTGGGGTTTTTTTTTCTCTCTATTATTTTTTTGATTGAATAAATAGCGATGTATGATAGTAAATTCAGTGTATTTCAAAAGATGAATGGTTTTTAAATTAGAATAAGTATCTAAATAAATGAGCTATTAAGACAGAGAAAGTATTTGGAAAACTTCGATGAATATTTTGAAAACTGCTGGAAAATTAAAAAAAAAAAATTTTTATTTATGTATAAGACCAGGCTGTTTCGTATTAATTTCTAAATTATTATCAAATTTCTTTTTATCCAGAATGGATCTTCATTTTGAATTTTGCAGACAAACAAGATAACTTGTGTCTACTCTTACTCATGATAATTTCAAAAATTTTGCATTTGATATTAAAAGATTAATGTCTACTCTACCCATGATAATCTTTTCCCATTGCAATAAGTTTCATCCGATTAATGAATTTAATTTTTAATTGAATAAATAATAATTATTAAATTTGAAAAAGAGACAAAAACTAATGATTTTTTTTAAAGTTAAATTTAGGGAACGAAGAAAAGATTATTTTTATTATAGACAAAGGATCAGCCGGGGTTCGAAGCCAGGATCTTCGCATGTGTACTGCGATGGTTTGTCATAATAGCTTTAGCTCCTATATCCTCTTAGAACACTGATTCCCCAACCCAAACTAATACCTAATGTCTTAATTAATTAATTAAACCCAACGATGCAAAAAATGAACGAGGAAGAGATTAAGAAATTCCGCGTGATTCATATAGATATTAGGTATTAGTTTGGGTTCGGGGATCATTGGCTAAGAGGATATAGGAGCTAAAACTCTTATGTCAAAGCATCGCAGTACACATGCGAAGATCCCGGGTTCGAACACCGGCTGATCCTTTTGTCTATAATAAAAATTATCTTTTCTTCGTTCCCTAAATTTAACTTTGTTTACACGGCTTCGTTGTGGTCGTGCCCCGGGTGAAGAGAAAATTATTTTCGACCTTTGAGGTCTGCGATCGATTGGGAGGCGCTGGGATATTTAATTGTCTTTTTTAATTTTCAAAATGGTAAAATTGTTTGAATTTAGAAGTTTTAGGAAAAAATTAATTAATTTATTCTTCATCAATTAATTGCTAAAATTGTTTAAGCCCGACTCCCTGCAATCCGAATTTAATCTGATCCCTACATAATTGAGAAAAATTAATTAATATTTGTATTTTAAAATGGCTAATGCTTAATGCCAAGAAAGCCAAAAAACCAAAAACAGAAAATTGTTAATAATAATAATAATAATAATAATAATAATAATAAGTGTGCGACAATCCGGAGATTCCTGAACCTTCCCTCATCAAATATATAGAAGCTATCATTTTTGCTTATAAACCTCCTTCGAAATGAGAGAAAGAATAATAATAATAATAATAATAATAATATGCTTTTGACAGACTGTATTTATTTTTTTCAACACTAATACAATCTTCAGTTTTTGAAGAGAAAGACTCAAATCTTAAAATAATAATAATAATAATAATAATAAATATGCCATTTTTCTATGTTCCATCTTTTTTCTATTAATCATACTTAAATCTCCCCAAAATATTTTCTCACCCTTCAAAAATTATATATCTTGATTAAATAAAATTTAATTTTAATTTTCTTGTATGCAATTAGAAAAATAAATAAAAATTATATTTTAACTCGCAAGTTTATTTCTCTATTACCTACTCTTGAAATTTTTTAGTTAAAAAAAAAATATAAAAAATATAAGCAAGCAAAAAAAAAAAAAAAAATTAAATTCATTTTTGAATATTGTCTAAAACTCTAACAATTTTTAAATTATTTATGAACGATTTCATGAAAACTTTAACGCTAAGTTTAATAATAATAAATCTCATCCCCCTTGAATTCTAAATCTCACAAACTTTTTCTAAACATCAGTCTAAAAAAAAAATAAAAAATTTATTTATGAAATAAAATATATTAATAATTTTCAACCCTGCAAAGTAGGTTAAGGTGTATGAATTTTAATTTATTTATTTTTTTACGAAAAAAATATAAAAATAAAAAGATTTAATTTTAATTTCCTTCCATGCATTTGAATAAATAAATAAATAAATATATTAATATTATATTCTACCTCTCGTTTTTTTTGCCTTTAACTCCCTTATTCAATTTCAAAAATACATCATTAATATAAATCATTAAAAATATGCAAATACAACTTGCTTTCGAAATTCATATTTTATATATATCTATACACGTATATAGCTCTCGTTTTGAATACCGGAACTGACTTTTAGTTTAAAATAAATAAATAATAATAAAAAAAGAAGAGAACAAAAAAATAAAAATAAAAATCTCGGCGACCGTCATAAATTCTAGTTGATACGGGTATTCGTGAGAGAATAAAAAAACCGGCGACAATAAAATCGATAACAAATTTGAATGTTACAAAACTTTAAAATATAAATCGCGCCGTTACTCGCTCGTTTTCCTCTCGTGTCTCGTTTTGTTCCCTTTCAACCTTGATCCTTTACATTTATTTATTTATTATACTAATTTGGATGTTTTGAATGTAGAATATCCATTTCATTTGAATATATATATCTATATCTTATTGACGTTTCGCTTTATTTTTTTATTTTTTTTGTTCCGATTAAAATAGTGATCAATAAAATACAAATTTATGGGATGTTGTTGTTAGTGTTGTTGTTCTTTTGTCTTAGTTACTAAATCAAGTTATTAAATGATATTGGATATAATTTATATTAAAAATTCATGAGGTGTCTATGTCAATTTGAAATGTGATTATTTTTTTTTAATGAAGTGAAATATGTTAGCAAATTATTTTTTATCTTTTCTAGCTTGTTTTAAGAATATTTTTGTTTCAAAATGTCCTTTTTCGTCATTTTGACCGATAATATCTCAAAACTCTGAATTGTAATAAATCTGGAAATTGCATGATAATCAGCGTATAAAACTCGACTGGAATTCATTGTTAGGTTTACGGTTAGAAATTTTTGCCGACCAGTGTTATCAAAGCTCGTGGGAGTATTGAATTCATTCAACAAATTTAATTTGTATGCCGAGAGTAGCAGAATTAGTGGTTCATATGGAGAAATCGATGAGTTTGTCCTCTGCTTGATGCCAATAAAGATCAATCAGAAGATGGTCTCATTGATTTCTCCTTATCAAAATATATAAACTATAATAGGTTTATTAGTAGGGCTTATTAGGAAAAAACTTGATGATTTCTTGGTTATAGCCAGCCAAAAAAAGTGAAATATGTTAGCAAATTATTATTATCTTTTCTAGCTTGTTTTAAGAATATTTTTGTTTTAAAATAGAATACGTAATTATCCGAGTGTATGTATGGACAGTAATTCGAAAAGATTGATAGTTGTTGCACTAAGGTCTTGAGGGCTAGTAAAGGTAGTATTTGTCCTCTTGGAAATAATGTATCATTATTTTATTTACAAATACAGGGTGGGGCATAAACATCTACCACATTTTTAAGAGGTATAAAAAAAATGAAAAAATTTAACTAGAAAAAAACTGAATATATTTTTGAAAATAACTAAAAATATTTTTTTTAACGTGTTTTAAATATTATATCAGACAAAAAAAGGGGCGAGTGGGGTCAAAAATGAAAATTTGACCTTTCGACCAAACTCAATCAAATTTTGAGTTTGGTCGAAAGGGCTTGAATTTTCATTTTTGTCCCCCCCCCCCCCTTTTTTTTTTTGTCTGAAAATGTTTAAAACACATAAAAAAAAAAACTATTTCATGTTCTTTTTAAAAATATATTTACTTTTTTTCTAGTTAAATTTTTTTCATTTTTTATATACCACTTCAAAAATGTGGTAGATCTTTATGACCCATGCATAATTCATTCAATTAATTTCATTATAATTATCATCACATATCAATTCCTGTAATCAATTGTAATAGATTGATGAAGGAAGCAAAGCCATCTAAACTATAGCCTCGTATTAATAAATTAAAAAATTTATTTTTCCAGCAGAAGACACAGTCTTTTATTGTCAACATTAATTGATAAATATTCTGCTACTCTCGGAAAAAGAAACTTTCAATTTATATAATATATACCTATAGCAGTAGCTGTTTAATAATGTTATTATTTTATATTAATTTGTATTAATTATAGGGGTAGATATTAAGGGTTGTTTTTAACTTTGATTGGTTGTATGTGGTCATCGATGTCGCCTCGTGCATTTCTCGACACCAAATGAATCGAAGAATAAGGATTGAAAAATCCCATTGCTCGATTAGATAATTTGCCCGGCCAATATTCTACGAAATATTTCGATAGGAAATCATTGAAGAAATTCTCAAATGCACTTTTTATACAATTCAATGCTCTTTAATGATTATGATTAAATTCTAATATAATTATAAAAAGTTTTAACAGGATTATTATTTGTGAAAATAGGTAAAGTGGTGGGAGTCAACTTGAAAATAACCGAAATATGGATGAATAATTAAAAATTACGATTTTTAAAAATTGAGAGAATATTAAAACGAATAAATAAGTTTTATTATTATTATTTAATTAGACTGACAAATTAAGTTCATATGTACATATCAGTGGCATCACCGCACGTCCATGAATGATGTGGATGCGTTCGTAAAATTTCAAACATTTAGAGTATTTTCATAAATATATAAGGTCGACTTCAAAATTTCAGGACGATCTTTAAATTTTCAAATTATTATCCGTTATTTCAAATATTTCTATAAAAAACATTTTTTAAGAAAGAATTTAATTAAGGTCAAAAATCTAAGATTTTAGTAGAATATTTTTATACTGCATATTAGAGGGCTTCGTCCCCTTAAGAGTTGAGCCTGAGTACTAACACTCTTGCCGGGCTTGTTAGTTCGACCCTCGAGACAAAAACACACTCCGACATGCAATAGTATTACAAGTAGAAGCTAAAAATGTTTTGTCTCGAGGGTCAAACTAACAAGCCCGGCAAGCGTGTTAGTACTCGGGTTCAACTCCTGATATGCAATATAAAAATAGTCATAGATTTTCGACCTTAATTAAATTTATAATTTGAAAGTTTATATTGGGAAAATAAGGACAAGTTTTTTATGTGTGACTTTTTTATTTATCCACCAACGTTTCGTCGACTTTGCCGACTTCTTCAGGGCTTCTACAATTATAAGAACATTCTTGATATTAATTTACAAAAGTACAGTCAGAATCCAAAAACAAACATGTATCAATAGTTTACCTACCAAATAGTCATGTCACACATTCGTCTAAATTTTCTTATTACCTTCGTTACCATTGAAGGCCATCAGAATACAATTTTCAAAAGATATTTGGCACATTCACAAAAAACACAATTTTTCTCTTTATAATAACAACCTTATCAATACAAAACAGAACAGAAATCACTTCTTATAAAAATAGAATAGAATACTTTTCTTTTTATCCCTATATACAAAGATCTCAACTTCGAATAAATTAAACTTATACATTAATAAAATATATGTCAACGACACCAGTCAAGTTATTATTAGATGAAAAAATCCATTAGAAATCTATTTTTATTTTCAACATCTAATTGCATTTATTTTTGAAATTTTTTTATTATTATTTATTTTTTTTACTTTTTATTTTTATCCTTATACCTGTTTAGCAAAAAACTATAAATGCCACTTAAATTCTGGGTGTCTGTTCTAAAATTCACTGTATCATTTAACGAAATGTGAATCATTTCACATATTGTTCTTTTAAAATACACTGGTTCAAAATCTAATATTAATGTATCATCAAACTTGAATTGATGATTTAGATCAAAATGATGGGTAGCTAGGGCGGTTTTGTCATTAATTAAATTCTTTCTTGAAAAATGTTTTTTATAGAAATATTTGAAATAATGGATAATAATTTGAAAATTTAAAGTTCCTCCTGAAATTTTGAAGTCGACCTTATATATTTATGAAAATACTCTAAATGTTTGAATTTCAGGGTGCGCCGCATCCACAGCATCCATGGACGTGCCGTGACGCCACTGATAGGTAGGTGTAAAAATATTATACTAAAATCTTAGATTTTTGACCTTAATTAAATTCTTGCTTGATATATTTGGTTTTGACCGTAAGTTGTATTTTTGAAAGAAAAAAAATCCATCTAATTTTCAAAAAAAGAGTATTCAAAACTTCGGGTTAATTATTTTAAGAACATGTTTTATTTTGAAAAGTATATTGGTTCTCGAAATGAAATAAAATGGTTGCATAGTTTCAAGGGGCGATTAAAATGGATGATTTTCCGAAAAGAGTGGGGATAGAAGGATTGGAGTCCCTGCCTGGTAGATATATCTTCCAGTTCAAGCATGTCAAAGACAAGTCCAGACGAGTTTGATTCGAATAAAAATTGTTCTCACTGATTAAAATAGTAACAATACAAAAAAGGTAATCTTTGGACTAATCCATTTCTAAGAACTCTTAATATATAAGATCGGAAATAACTGAGAGTGCTATAAAGAAATCATAGCTTGCTTATAGCAATAGAATTAGGAGAAATTTAAGTTTATCTTATAGTACAGGCTGATTTATTGTGGAAGATTGTCAATGTGGAGTTTAAGTCACAAGATTTAATTTCTGACTCCTATCCTCACACACACAGAACAGTATACGTTTGGAGCGAAAGTCTCAAAATATATTTTTAAAAAAGTCTAATGTTAAATTTGAAAAATAACGAAAATGATATCGTATTCGATGAAATTTGCACAAAAAAAAGCACTAATTAAAATAAAATTTCAAAAAATGAAGGGTAATTTTTGGTCCGCTTTCCCTAGTTAAAAATTCACCAACCGCCCACTGACCTATAGATATGTTTATTTGAATAGGGCAGAGAAGAATCTCGTTGATTTCTTCTTATAAATCTGATTTTTGCTAAAGGTCATCATGAAAAAAAATAATTTTCAAAATTCAAAAAAAAATTGTAATTATTTTTTTTTCTACTTAAAGAACTTTTATAATAAATTTTTAAATTAAAATAACATTAAATTGAAATATCATTTTTTTTGTAATGAAAATAAAGTCGATTCATTTACGATCTATTCATAAATATATATCTATTTATCAAGAAATAGAGGGATAATTAAGATTATATGCGGGATTGTTTTTCCTCAGAATATCATTTTCACACGAAGCTCGGATATCAAATATCTATTTCTGCCGATGAGGCCATCAGGAGAAGTCAATATCTATTATCTACGATAATAGAACAAGTATGTTTTGTAGTTCCGCTTTGATTTCTAATTCCATTCAATTACAAGTAATGTTTAGCATACCAGATACTATTATTATTAATATATGTTTTTATGTATGTATCCATGTCAACGCATTATGTTCAACACTCAGCTTGTATGTTTATTTTTTATTTTCAGAGGGGGACCAATCCGCCAATGGATTGACAACCAATTTAATAGAAACCAACCAATGAATAAATAGATAGCTAGATAGATAAATAAATAAATAAACAGTAAATAAATCGGAGCCGACAAGTCTGTGAGAGAATGAGTTGAGAGTGCCCCGATATATATATATTTCAGGGTCAACTGGGCTGTTTCACTGGTTAGTTACGAGCACGCGTGACCACTGATGGCCAAGGACAAACGGACAGACAGACAACTGACTTAAATTCGATGAGGGCAGAACTGCTTGAGGGTTCGGCCACATGTACTTGTTTCAGGTATTAAATGCAAATAATATCACGATTGAGACATTTATTAATCTCCCATAACAATAGTAGGTGGTAGTATTCTGTTCTAGAAATAATCTTTTCTACAGTAGGTGTAGAATTTAGCGAACTTTTCAAGGAGACTTATCTGCACACTCAGTAGTTCACTGAATAGTCTCCAGGCGTTGCTTGTATTACGTGGTTATAATAATAACACTGCTCAGCAAAAATAAAAGAAAAATTTCCAACCCTAAACCTAACAATGGATTCCAGTAGAGTTTTATACGCTGATTATTTATCTTGCAATTTCATGATTTTTAAACAGTTCAGAGTTTTGAGATATTATCGATTAAAACAACTAAAAAGTTCATTTTGACCTATTTTCTAGTCTATTTTAGATTTTAAATAGCAATATTTGAAATCAAAATATTTTGTTGACGTAATAGAAAATAGCTTCCTCTTTGATTTTCAAATTGACAATTGTTTTGAGCTCAATTAGAAGTCGAATTATAACTACAAAACTAAGATCATATATTTTTATCTGTTTTTATCCTTTATAATCACGTAGTTTTAGTTTTTTATTTATAACTCGAGTTCTAATTGAGCTAAAAACAAATGGTACAAGCTGTTTTCTATTGAGTCAACAAAATATTTTGATTTCAAATATTGGTGTTTAATATCTAATGGGACTCAAAAATGGGTCAAAATGGCCTTTTTCGTCATTTTGGCCGATAATATCTCAAAACTCTGACTTGTAATAAATCGGGAAATTGCATAATAATCAGTGTATAAAACTCGACTGGAATTCATTGTTAGGTTTACGGTTAGAAATTTTTGCCGACCAGTGTTATCAAAGCTCGTGGGAGTATTGAATTCATTCAACAAATTTAATTTGTATGCCGAGAGTAGCAGAATTGGTGGTTCATAGAGAAATCGATGAGTTTGTCCTCTGCTTGATACCAATAAAGATCAATCAGAAGATGGTCTCATTGATTTCTCCTTATCAAAATATGTAAACTATAATAGGTTTATTAGTAGGGCTTATTAGGAAAAAACCGTGATGATTTCTTGGTTATAGCCAGCCAAAACAATTAACTTATTCAAGGCTTATTCTGGTATGTGTAAAGTGATCAGATGTTTTACAAATGTGGGACATGAATCTGTTATGTATATATTCATTTTATTATCATATATATATATATATATATATATATATATATATGTAAATCATAATAGAAAAGAGCAGTCAAATGTACATAAAATTAAAACATCAACATAACAAATAAAGAAAAATTACTCGTACTTTTACTATGAAATATGAACTTTTTTCAATAATTCATCATTTTGTGATATGTTGTTAGAAAATTCCTCACCAGTATAGAAGAAATTGCTCTTCACTTGCAATATAGCCTTCAACGTTGCTATGCACAGTCCTTTCATCTAAAAACCCACATCTTCTATAATAGAAACCCCTGATATATAGACAACTGAATTGGCAGATCAGTTAAGGGTATAACTAATATATTTTTAGAACTCTTTCAAATTGAAGGAAGTAATGTTAACCATCTGGTTTTGCTGTAGCCTAACAAGCGCATATATTCCACATCAGCATGATCACAAAAGTCTTTCAAGACCGGCGCTAGCGTCGCTAAATCCCAACATCGAATTTGTAAAAATATAAATAATTAAAAATTAATAAATTTAAATTTTTTTAAATATTGTCCAAAGTGGGACATTTTCGATGTGGGACAAGAAACCCAAATGTGGGACGTCTGGTTACTTTAGATTTGTGTTACTAGTTCGTTAGCGTTAATAATGGTGGGGGCAACTTAGATAGGTATGGAGGGACTCAAATGCTAATCTTAGGTACGAAAAATCATATATTATATGTGCGTGGTTGTTTTAAATATATATGTATCGTTGGTTTGCAGGTAAAAGTCACTAAGTAGCAAAATCAAAATTTTACAGTACGAGGAATATAATGACTTTTACCTCTCACTGATCGAATATTAGAAGCACTAAATGATTTTTTAGATTGAATAAAACACATTAGGATTATGAATTCGCACGAGTTTTAGCTTTGAAAGAAGTGGCAATTTTAAGGACTTGTGTAATTTTAACTAATTTTTAAAAAAATTGTACTTTGTGATTTTTACCTACAAACCGACGATTTAGTTCTTTTATGAAAACAATCAAACGTTTATTAAAAATATCCAAACATTTCTGAAGAAGTTCTCCCTTTATTACATGCATTATATTAGCTTCCCTGTATGTATCTATCTATCTATCTATGTATTTATCTATGTATCAATGTGACTTTTGTTCTGTTAAATTCCGCAAACTTTTCTCTATAAAAATAATTAAGACTAAAAAGTAAAAAAATAAATTATATTAAAAAAAAAATGATTCTAAAAAGTACAAAATAATGTAATATTTAATCAAAAAACGTGGGACACTTTGTCGAAATTAATTAAAAGTACATGTTTCTGCGTCCCACACTTTTTGATTATGTATTACATTATTTTGTACTTTTTAAGGCATGTTTTTTAGTTTTTTTTAATATTATTTGGAAACACTGTATGCATATCTAACATGCACTTGGCAATATTGCGCATTTTATTAAAATCAATTTTTCTCTTGTCCATTTTGATATCTTAAAGAAACCATCTCTCATTTCATTATTTATGTGTTTGCTTGATTATATTTTTATCAATTCAGCCAGGTCAGTTCAAAATAAACGCTAGCCTCATCAGTTAATCTTATCAAACGTGATTAAATATAAATATAAAAAAAACGCGCTTGTGTTTTGTTCCCCTCTGTCATCCCCCACTTCCCCTTTTCTGAATAAGCGAAAAATTTAATGGTTGGTCATCTGTTCGACGGACATCATCGTCGTCATGAAGCGATCCGGTTTTAAGAGCAGTTAAAAAAAAACTTGGAAGTTTATAGTCTTGTGGAGCCATCTTTCTGTTCGAGTTGGCTTTTTACCACCGCCAACTTCTTCTCAGCCCCCCACGCCCCTCAAAAGGGGCCCTGTCTTCGCTTGCACCTGCAGCATCCACAACGACCACCTAAGCGAGACCCTCTTAAATTATTATATAAGATTATATAATAAGAATTATAACCATATATGTGTTAATATATTATTTATAGACTATATACATATATATCGAGTGGGAGAGTTAATAAATAAAAAAGATGAATTTATTATTAGATCGGTAAGATAAAACAAGGAACAAGAATTAAGAATTTTGTACCTATTAAATTAGAAGTGGATTATCATTTATCATATATCATTTGTCAGAGGTATTTTTCGTTATAAAGGTACATAAATTAACCCAATTATTTTTTTAAGAGATCAGCTTCGCTTTTGACTGGACGAAAAATATTTTAGTATTAAATCTTTTAATATATATATATATAGCATATATATATAGAGAGAGAAAAAATTACGACCGAATCCGAGTGAGACTCGCATACCGGAGTTTCGTAGTTTTTTCATCTATCAATTTTATAACTTGTGGCAGATAAAATAATAAGCTACTTTTCAGGGTTCCGTACAAAAGTAAAACGAAATCTTATAAATCTAGATATAATCTGTCTCATAAATTAAATTAAAATTCAAACTTGAAATTTACATTGAAAAGATTTAATTTTCCGAAAGTAGGAAAAATTATTCTAAAGGATAAATAAATAAGGTTATCTTCTGGTTGATTCAAATAAACTTATTATTATTATTGTGTATACCTGGAGCCACCGAGCGATGCACGGTAACCCCTGACCCACACCTCGCCCCACCCGCGGATCCCCACCTCCCACATTCACCCCACCCGAACCCAGTTTTTGCATTTCTAGCTTTCTAGTGGTCCACATTTTATGTGTATATTTGTTTACTCCTAGACCAATTTGCCCACATTCGTTCATATTGATAAACATTATAAAAAAATAAATAGGAAAATAATAATAATAAAAATAATCGTATAGGATCTGAAATAAAAACATAAAATTAAATAAAATTTGTTTCCAAGTTATATAAAAAAGCCACTTCAAAAACACACCTGTTTTGTTATGAATCCACCTGTAATGTTATGATTTAGACACCTGTTAATTAAAAAAATTCCTAATTTTAATATAATATAAAAATATTTGTTATAACCTATTAGTGGGTTTTGAAATTAAAAAGTCAATTAATAAATAAAAGATAATGGGAAAAAATGTAAACAAACTTTTTTATTGAGATTTTCATCTGTAAATAATAATTACTTTAAATAAGAAAAGATCAATTAAGATGAAATTTGTCGAGGTCCAGACCTAGCCAGATCGTTTTCTCATCTTCAAAACATGTTAATAGAGTAGATTTCATCAAAATTGGTAGAGCCGTTTTCAAAATAGAACTAAGATACAAATATATAGACAATTTTTGCTCGTTTAATAAGAGTAGATAGGTAGTTAGAAAGTTATACCACCAACTCCAACCTAATATAATTTATACCATATATATAATGAATTTAAGTAGAATATATTTAATAATAAAAAAATCTTAATAAAATGACGTTGTGAGCCAGGCCCAAAGTGACCACTTTTAAGCTCATTTTTGTATCTGTCGGCATTTGGAAATGGTTCAACTTAAAATTATGAAAAAATCTTCAAATTTCCACATTTTGTCTTTCTTGATATTTCAAGTATTTTGCAAGATATAGGTAATCATTTTTCTGCTGCCTGCTAGCCCTGGGCGGGCTGAAGTATTGAATTCACGAAGCAAAGGGTCATTCAGCTAATAAAATATAAATATATTTTTTTTTTGAACCTCGGTAAGTGAGCCCTACGCGCCCTTCTCTGGCTTATTATTTGTACCTAATAGGATTTCCAGACGAATGAACTTAAAATTACGAAAAAAATACTACGAATACGTCCATTTTTGTCCTTTAATTGTAAAATCGATTTTTATATCTCAAGTATTTTTAAAAGTAAATTTTTTTTTATCTAGGTAAAAAAAAATTAAGGAATTAAAACTCTGTTTTTAGCAGCATCTTAACAAAAGCCATCCTTGGCTTAAATTCAGTTGAGTGGAAAATATTTTATTTTTCAGAATTGTGTGCATATTTGAAAACAGTAAGGTTTCACACCCACGCCATACCAAAGGGATATTGTGAGAAAATTTATAATTATTTTTTGGTAGGTATCTGTTAATAACTCGATTAATAAGTATCAAATAAAATCTAAATATAAGCCGACCAAGTGCGAGTCGGATCGCATACCGAGGGTTTCATAAATTTTAACTCCCAAAATACTTGAGATATATTATTAAATTCTTATTTGTCGTTGATAAAAAGGGAATGAGTGACTTTGAGAAATTGTTTAATAATTTTAAGCTAATCCATTTCTAAACGACCACTTTGGAGCTCATACCGTGAAATAAATTTAAAAAAAATTAAAACTTATTCTTTTTAAAAAGATCCTACAGGGAAACGTGTGAGTTATAAGTAAGAAATAAACTGAATATCATAATCTTGTTTTATTTGAATAAAGTGAGTGAATTTACTATGATGTCTAGAAGCAGCGGGAAAAAGTAAAATAAACCTGCAAAGTGAGAATTGGACCAAATACCTACTGATAATTCTGTAAGTAATAGCTTAAAAAATACTATAGTTTTTTATTTAACGTTGATAAGGGAGAATGAGTGAATTTGTGAATTTTTCATAATTTTAAGTTAAGCCGTTTCTAAACGAAGACAGATTCAATCGACACCCCCGAGCTTTGATTATTTTAATACAGGCAACGCCTTGAGGCCATTTAGTAAACTACTGAGCGTCCAGTAAAGTCTTCTTGAAATACTCGAAGTTTGGTAAATTCTTCACCTACTGTAGAAAAGATTATTTCTATAATGGAATTCTACCACCTACTATTGTTATGCGAAATTAATAAATGTCTCAATCGCGATATTATTTGCATTTAATATTTGAAACAAGTACACGTGACCGAACCCTCAAGCAGTTCTGCCCTTATTGAATTTAAGTCGGTTGTCTGTCTGTCTGTCCGTTTGTCCTTGGCCATCACTGGTCACGCGTGCTCGTAACTAACCAGTGAAAAAGCCACTTTGGAGCTTTCCCACCGTCATTTTAAATCAAAATAAATTTTAAAAAATAACAAACTGAATTCTACTTAAGGAAATATTTTCAGCGATATTTCATACTATTTGATAAAAAATATTTTTTATTTTTGAATTCACACGAAATTCAACCCTCACCAAAATAATCATTCTATTAAAATTTTAATACATAGGTATAAGCTGTTATTTAGTTTACAAACTATATAAATACAATTCTCTGACTGACGAACACTAATAGGATCGCGTTTAACTTTTTAAACGTAACTCTAAAAACAATAGTAGCCATCATGAATCCCCAGACTCCCTTTGAAAATTATAAAACAATTTTAATTACCATTTTACAGCTTCGAACTAGTTTATCCTTTTTTCCATCTGATTGTATATCTAATAAATAAATAAATGAAAAATTTTAATTGCTCAGGGAAATGAATGTGAGTAGACAAAAGGCCGAATGAAATATGATTTCATTATCCTGGCAGGATAGTTAATGTGTTGTTCGAGATATGATAGCGCCTGCGGGTGTTGTGCCTGCATACGCACCTGCTGCTGCCGCTGATACATACGTTGCTCCTGTTGTTGATGTTGCATGCAGAGCTGAATCAGTATGGGGTCGTGATTTATTTCATCTGTAGGCATCTAGCCTTCCTACATGCATGCATTCATGCAATACAGGAAAGATGTGGTGGGATGAAGGGACAAACAAGAGTGAGAGAAGTTCCTCAGGCATTTGAGGATGAAAACGACAGGTTTCGAAATTGAAACAACATCAACATCACTAAAATCGATGATCGATTCACTGGTATAATTATAGGGTCTCTGGGCTGACAAAAATCAGATAACTACTTTTCATTCTCCAACAATAATTTAATGTTAAACATCCCTGTTAGATATTGAAGATAGTATCTAAAGATTAAAATGCATTTATTATAATATTATAAGAGGTTGGAGCTGGTGTTGTTTCACAATGAGATATAATATTATAAAAAAATTTTGAATATAGTAGAGCGTCGATGATCCGGACGTCAAAAATCCGGACCGTTGATAATCCGAATTCAATTCCGATGAAAAAAAGTTGAAGTGAATACATACTTACATATTTATATGGGAAACTTGCATCGCTGCACAGGTTAAAATTGAGATAGAGACTTGAAACTTGGGGGATATTTTTTTTTTATTTATTTCGAAACATATGAGCCTCTGTCAGCGTAAAATTTTGAAAATACCCAAAATAAGGATCACCCTAGTGACCAAACACTCAAGCAGTTTCGCCCTCATCGAATTTAAGACGGTTGTCTGTCTGTCCGTTTTTCCGTGGCCATCACTGGTCACGCGTGCTCGTAACTAACCGGTGAAAATGCCATTTTGGAGCTTTCCCACCGTCATTTTAAATCGAATAAATTTTTAAAAATAATAATCTTAATTTTTCTTTAGAAAATATTTTCAGCGATACTTCATTTAAATGGGAAACTTGCATTGTTGGGCGGCATAGGTTATAAATGCAACAACTAAAATAATAAGAACTCAAAAATAAAATAAAATGCACTAAAAGGTATAAAATAATTATCTAATTTAGTTACAACTAAACGATGAAATTGTTATCAGTATTATCAGTATTAGTCAGTGAAGGAAATGCATTGGATTTCCTTCACTGACTTTTCAAACCCCGGAAAAGGAGGGAATAGCCTCCAAAACGTCAGTTTATGAATAAAAAGATAGTATAAATAATCTTCCTTTTTTGGACTGCCTCTTCAATATCCAGTCAATTATTTTATAGTAAGTGAGCTCAAATTAATTTTGATATCCTAGAAACTTACCTATAGAAACGATAAAATATGCTAAGGGCCCGAAATTTCTAGTTACTCCATTGAATCGATAGGCTACTCTGGTGATCCTTTTCAGATTGGAAATAAATGAGAAATTATCTATATTTAGGAAGGATCGAGTTATGGCTGAAATAGTTTAACTTCGAGTTAATGTTGGAAATTGAAATGTGAAATAATTTCGAAACTATTAAAACCAAATTAGACAACTATGCTATGTTGTATGTATCATGGGGTCGAAATCAAAGAGAATCGAGGAGTGGTTGTTTGGTTGGCATGTTGGGTTGGTTTGGGCTGGGTTTAGCTTGATTACATGGCCGGGTACATACATTCCATAAACAATTTGTATTCCGATTAATTAATACTAAATACACATACTAATATTATCTTAATGACAAGAATTACGACCCAAAGATGACAAAGGGGAATTCGAAGGAAAATATGCAAGTTTTATATAACATTTCAAAAAATGCGACAAACATTTTCCGATTTAATTATAAACTGCTGTGTTTGTAGCACACTACTTTCATTTACCACATTTCTTTCATAGAAATAAACAGTTTTATGTAACAATATAGAAACCAGAACCTTCCAAGATTCTAAAAAATTGATATAGGAGATATTGTTGCAGTAAAAACCCGTTTTTAGTAAGAACGGGTTCTTACTAGTTAAAACTCATTTCACTGAATACCTTTGTGGCAACTATAGAGGTTACTGATGTTGGTTGAATTAGAAGGAAAGTTGTAGAGGATGTAATATTTGACATTTTCATTTAAAAATTTTTTGAAAATAAACACCCAAAATGAGGCGGAAGTTCAAAAATGAAGATTCTAGACCTTTGAACCAAACTCAACCAACATCAGTAAACTCTAGTTGCCACAGAGGTATTCGGTGATACGCGATTTAAGTAACCCGTTCTTATTAAAACACGGGTTTTTACTGCAACATATGTATGAACTTAATTTGTTGTTGTTATATTTCACAAAAGGTAATTTACCCCGGCTCGCTGCCCCCTGATTTTAAGGGTAAAATAATCGAACAGTAAAACAAACTTCTACTTTTATATAATACTAGCTTGCGAAGCCAGACTTCGGCGGGCATCTTGCTAACCAGAGGGCTTCGCCTTCAGCTACCCAGGGGGCTTAGTAAGTAAGAATATTTTCAGCCGTTTTTATGCCAATTGCGAATGTAATTTCAATTTTTTGACCCACTACCCCCATTTTGGTTATCAAACTTTTGCATTTCTAGTTTCTGGGGCTTACAGATTATGTACACAAATTTTGGTTGAGTTTGGCTCAAAGCTCTAGAATTTACATTTTTTGACCCTTCTCCACCTATTGAGTGGGTAGGTGGGAAATTTTTTAAACATAAATGTCAGAAATCACATCCTCTACAACTTTGCTTTTGACAAAATTTGCCGTAGAGTTAATAGTATAGGTGTTATTTTATAATTTCCATTTTTGACCCACAAAACCTCCCAAAATCCCTTTTTGAGGTCAAAATATAAAAATATTTTATATCTCAGATTTTAAGTTAGAAGACATCTGATCCAAATACAAAATTTCATAAGAATATCTCAAGCCGTTTTTATGCCCACTGGACACAAATGAGCGCGGACAGACATACAGACAGGTGTTGAAGGTTTTTTCTTTGATAACTTTGCTTGAACGTGTGCGTCCAAAATTTGAAGCGATTTGGACCAATTTACAGAGAAAACCTTAATTATATATGTACGGTGTATATAGATAGATAACAAAATAAAATAAATAGAAACATCCTATACATTCGATGTCAAGGAATAAATATTGCATGAATAAAATTCTAAAAAAAGAATCACTAGATGATAAATGCGCCCACCTTGCATTTTTCCTTCTGTTCTGATGAATCGGGTGTTAAGTTAAAAGCCTGTTATTGTTAGTCAGTCAATTCAAACGGCGTTGCTCATGATGTCTTCTCGATGTTATCGTGTCGTGGGATAGAAATGTCCGAAGATGTTATTTCTGACCAGGAAGCCGTTAAAAGGAGGTGAGGTGTCAGTTGTCACGGAAATTCACTCAAATTCACCTCTAAAATCTTCCCCATCATCATCATGGAGAATAACTTGAAATGAAATAAATTTACAAAAATTTTGCAATGAAATTATTTTCAATTGTTAAATATCAAAAAAGTGATAGTCAAGGAGAGAGAAAGAGTCATGGCGTTTTTATATAATAGTTCAATTTAATGGTAATTCATAGACCAAGTGGATTCTATGAAATTAGAACACCCACGGTGAGATTATAAAATGCATTTTTAAGAATCTTATTTCTATACCTTTTGAAATATCAAATTAAAATTGAAATATTCAATTTTTAAATGAATTTATAACGTTGACTTATTTAATTCTGTCTTTTCACAAATTGAAGAAAAAGTGAAACTTTTCAACACACGCTACGCTCTTTGCAGTTTTGGTGATTAATGTAAAACACACAGTAATGTGTATGACTGTTTATACAGTATAGAGTATATAATTAAAAAACATGGAGACATATGTGGGCGAGACTTACCCCAGAGGTCAGTAAATTTTACATCTGTTTTCTAAACTAATTATTTTATAATAAACACTTAAAAGAAATCATCCTAAAGTACTTTTTCAGATTTCACAAATTCTTAAATCAAAGGGTTATAAAGTTAGAAGCAATAGCACGCGATTGGGGCGTTAAAATAATAATTAGGAGATAAATACTATTATATGTTTTCAAAAGACCTATTAAACTGTTGTTCACTCGATAAAGAAGGTAATTTTTTTTATCTGTGCTTTTTTGGGAGAGTAGCCTCAAATTATTTTTATGAATTCTCAATACACATATATTAAAAGCACCAGTCAATAAATTTTTGTCAAAATATGTAGTTAGAATATTGGAAGATCTTTGAGACTAGACCAGAATGATGTACAGACCGACATATATACATGGCAGCATTTTAATGTTTCTATTAACTATAGAACTCTTAAATCTGATGAGTTACTTAATAAAAGAAATCCTGGTATGGAACAAGAAAATAAAACTTAATAGTACTATTTTATCCTTTTGGAAAACTGATAGAAAAATACTTTACATTTCAAAGATAATTTCTTTTTAGTTTTAATATTTCTGATAGCTTTAATTGATTGTTCGTAGGGATGTGGACAAAATAATTTATTTTTCTGTACTTCCTGAAGATAGGTTGATAGCCCGAAATATATATATTGAAAAAGAAAATTTTTTACATCTTTTAATAATTTTTTAATTTAAATGTGAAACAACTGACCAAGAATCCTTAACTCATAGTAAATGAATATTAAATATAATATTTATTTACTCTTATCTTTATTAAAGATGTTTCACCTTGCACCAACACCACAATCTCTACTATTTACAAAATAATTTCTTCAAAAAGAAAAATTATTTCTAAATATGGTCAATTTATTTATACTTTTTCAGCAATTCAGATTTTTCTGTTTTTTAAAACAAACTTAAAATTGTGATTAATTTTTATTTTGAAAAAAAAATATTTCTACATCTTTACAAATCTTCAATTAAATTTCTAAATCATAAACAAGAATTATTATCCTATATTTATAATAACTTTTTCATTATAAATTCTTTATTAGTACATTAGTCTATAAAATAAATACAATTCTTTATAAAAAACAATAGCAATACGTTTAATAACTAATTTTTCTATTTTCAAATGATAAACGGAGAGTTTACCTCGAAATGTTTTGATTTTTAATAAAAGTTTTAGAATTGTTTTCATATTTTCTTTATATTTATAATAAAAATGTTTAATAACTTAAAAAAAAAGTTCTGAAATTTCTATGGCTTTGCCATATTATAACATTATATAATTTTTTGTTTATTTTTGAAATTTCCCCATACACAAAAGAGAGATTTCTGCTTAACGACAATGCGCTATTCTGGTGTAAGGTGAATGGTTTTTAGAAAGGCCGAAATATAGTCAAGAACTGACAGAGAGAACGCAAATTTGGATAAATTTAATTAATGTCAAACTGCTACCTATTTTAGGGAGGACATAATTCAGATTTCAGCAACGAAAACGCTTGATGATTTCTTAATAGGTGATAAAATAACAAATATAGACAGCGAGGAAAGAAGACAAGACCAAGAACAGACAGACATTCGCTTTATTAATTCCATTTTAAAATAAATTTCTATCTACATCCAACTGCTGAGATGGACATAAATGGTATATGAGAGAGGGTCAGTTAATTAAAGACGTTAAATTTTAAAAGCGTTTGACTTACGATCGGTTTCAAAAGTGAATTAATGTTTCTTAAGTTACTATAGGGTCAAATTGAAAGTTTCTTTTTGTCGTGAGTAGCCGAATTTTTATAAATTAAAGGAGACAATAAAGAGTGTGTCTTCTGGCGGAAAAATAAATAAATAAAAATTTATTTTTCCAGCAGAAGACATTTTTGTTTATAAAATGTTTTGGATAATATCTGTGGTTTGGTTTTTAAGCAATTTGCTGTTGGTACTTGGTGAAACATTTTTTAAATTATTGGATAAAAAATACTTGGTAGGTTTCACATTAATATATTAAAATAAAACGAATTTATTTTTGGAGAGACTTTAATCTCGATATATATATTTCGGGTGGCTAACCCATCGTCAGGAGCAACAGTTACTTTCTGTCTCTCCAAAAATAAATTCGTTTTATTTTAATATATTAATGTGAAACCTACCTAACTATTTTTTTATCCAATAATCTGTGGTTTGGTTCAAAAAAACGCTAATGTCATTATTTAAAGTTTTTAAGTTTATAGTAAATAAAGAAAATACAATTCATCTTATCTAAGTTGTAAGTTATAATTACACACATTTTCTTCTTATTGATCTAAAAATATACCACCAGATAAAAACCATATACATTTTTTATAGTGGATTATATATTTTTCAAATTTAATATTATCTATTTTTACCATGTGATCTATATATTTATAATAAGATATTTGCCAAAAAAAGTCATAGTAGCTTTACCTAGGAACCCATAAAAGTCAGGTCACAAAAATAAAAAAAAATTTGGTTCGAAATGTTCTAATCCATTTCAGCAGAATATTGACCATGTACTAGTAATAAAAGTTTTGTAGATGTTTATTTACAGCATATGTTTCATCCTTTTATTTTAATTTGATGAATTAAAGGGTTTATTTAGTCATAAAATAAATAAATAGTTTGGCTATTATCAAGAAAGACAGATGGACTGCTGCATCAGGTGGTTTTGATAACAATCTTATTTTCACATATGAAAAAGAAACAAATAATAGCATCAGCTTTTTAGATATCAAAATATTAGAAATAGAGAGCAATTAAAGACATATTTATTTGTGAAAGAGTCAAAATCAAAGCCAATGTTGAACTACAGATTATTTCAGTCACTTCAACATAAAATTGGTTTGATTTATGGAGAAATTGGAAGGATAGACAGATTGTGTGAAGAAAGCTAAACGGATACAAGATTAAATGAACTGATGGAAAAATGTGAGTGCAATGGTTATCCAAAACAATTTTTTAATAAAGTTTTAATCAAAATATAAAAATAAAGTGGGAACCGGGGCAATGGAAGAGAAAAAAAATTATAAAAGATTCAATTCCCTAAATTCATTAATTGTCTTCAAGCGTCTTGAAAATTCTAGACAAAAACAATATAAAATTGGTGTACAGTGTTAGCAGGCCACTAATGAACATTTTCAACAAGACCCAAGTTGAAAAATTTGATAAAATGGGAGTTATTTATGAGATGGTCTGCGACACATATAAAAATGAAAAAAGCCCATAAATATATTGGTGAAACATCAAGACTTTTGAGGCAAAGAATAAGGAAACTATTGTCATTGATCAATGAAAATAAGTTAGTTTCCACTTTGTCCATTCATGCCATCGATAATAAACATAGTTTCGATTTCGAAGGCACAAGAATTCTGGATTACAAAATGAATTTGGACAAAACGGAAAATAAACGAGTCACTGTATATATTAAAAAATTTTGATGACTGTGGGAAATTTAAAATGAACTCAGAGAATATTTCAGATTGTTACAGTCTAATTATGTCATTGTTATGAGTGTTTTTGTTGGATTGTGGGCTTGGACAGGTATGAATGTTAAGAAAAATGTATTCAAGGTGTATGTATAGATATGTATTATTATGAAAATGAATTAGTCCTTCAATGTGTTTTTAGAATAGATCAGTATGTAATGAGAGATTTAGTTAATTGAGATTTGATTGTAAAATATAATAATAAAAAATCTTTAATTGATCATCAGTTCAAATCAGATTCTAAAATCAATGACAAGTGTTTATAAATTATTTATTTTTTTGAAATTTATTGAAATATCCATGTTAATAAATTAAGAATGAGTTGTATATATATGCAGAGTGACAAATTTCAAATCTTTAACAAAATTGTATGTATAAATGTAAAATTGTGTGGTTTTTATTTTGTGTAATTGTATAAAAAATCTTATAATATGTTTCAATTTTGACTACTAATGAAGATGGTCTACCACTGGTGACCGAAACTGTTTAGCTATCAAATAAATCATGTTAATTGATTAAAATTAATATATTTATTTATTTTATCTGACTAAATAAACACTTTAATTTATAAATTTAAATTCTACATAAGTCACTTAAGTTTTCGAAGAATTTATTTATTTTTTGGTTTTGATTTTTTGAATTTTGCTCAAAAAATTTTGTCAATTTTATATTTAGTATAAAGTCTTAAGTAACACATCACTCAATAAATTCTTAGAATAACTAATAAAAGAACAACTTTTAGGCAAAATTCGAGTTTATTCATCAACATAGTCTCCTTCAAGAGTGATAATTCATTCCAACGCTTCTCTAACATTGCCATGTCTTTTGTTGGTAGAACGATTTATCTTTGGCCTTAAAATAGGCTTCAGTTTCGGCAATCACTTCTTCATCGGAGCCAAATCTCTTTCCCTGGAGCATTCTTTTTAGTTCTGCAAGAAGGTAGTAGTCCCTGGGAGGCAGATCTGGAGAATACGGTGGATGAGGAAGCAAGTGAAAGTGCAATTCGTGGAATTTTGCAATTGTTGCGATCGAATTGTGACACGGTTCAGTGTCAGTAGAATTTGATCTGAAATAAATAAATAGAGAAATAAATATTAGTGTAATACAAATTAACTAGATACTTTTTGATACATTCAATCAATGGCGTAACAATAGGGTGGTAAAATGCCAGAGGCCACAAGCCTGAGAGGGCCTCGAGCACAGGAGGATCCTAACATTTATTATTAGAAAATTTAGTAAAATTTATTAGTTTTGTATTCAATAAATTTAAGTTAAGACACAGACACAGATTAAACAAAATGAGAGAAATGAAGCTATTTCACTGAAGAAGAAGGTCGAAAACTACAACTTTATTAATTTAGGTACTGGTTTTCGATTGCAAAATTTTACAAACCATCGGCGCTACCTCTAAAGCACTTCACTCTTAAGCCATGGATCTTTCAAATGCCTCAAAGCTTTTACAAGTCTGTCTGGAAATACTTGAAAAGTATCGACATGGAATTTGGAGGTTTAAAAACGCAAGCAGAAAAATGGTCTATCAATCCTAAAACACGTCAGAGTAATGTGAAACGTCATTTTGACGAAATTTGCAAGGATGAACGTATTCTATCGTGTATTGGACATCATCATTAATCAACTGAGATCGAGTTTTCTTGGAATTAACGCAATTTTTTTTGCAACAAAATTTTCTCTGGAGATAGACGGACTGGTAGAAACTTTAATTGAATGTAATGGAAGGCAGCCCAGAGGTAGTGAGGAAAGAAAAAATTAACACATATAAAATAAGGTGTAATTTATTGAAATCCTTCCTCCTTTCCTTTCAAACCGACGTTTCGGAGGATTTTTCCCTCTTGAAACCCTGAAGAAGGAGGAAAAATCCTCCGAAACGTCGGTTTGAGAAGGAGGAAGGATTCAATAAATTACACCTTATTTATATGTGTTAATTTTCTTTCCTCACTACCTCTGGGCTACCTTCGGCAGTAAAATATGCAAAAAATTGGTAATTTGACTGTAGGAATGATAGAGTTAATACAATTTTTACAAAATAAAGCTTAACATAGGACCAGGTGGTAGTAAAAGGGACATTAAAAAAAATCAAAATATTTATAAAAACTTCATTTTAAAACCACAAACACATAAACAAAATTTATTTATATCAGCATAAAAATGTGTTTCGTCATTATCTGTCTACCAGCTGCCAAGCCCACTTCTGGCGGGCATCTTACTGGCCAGGGGCTATGTCCCCTGGACTCCGCAGTGAGTTTTAAAATAAGAATTTAAATTTCCTAATTTTAATCAATTTTATTTGTTGTGAACTATTAGAGTATTTTAATACATTTTTTTCGATTCACAGTGGTGCTGATGATTCTTATAAGTACTAAATAAAAGGCTTATTTTTTGGAGTTTTTTTTTAAATTTTAAATGCTGTTTTTTTTTTGTTTTTTGTTTTTATTTATTTTCCAAATATTTCGGAAATTTTGTGCAATATCATCCTACTTCAGTGGATCTCACCCAAAAAATCACCGTACTTGTTTAGTATTCACAAAAATTAGAACACAGGGCCACTGAGACATTTCAATTTGTTATTCTTAATTTTGCCCTTAAAACAATAACAATTTTTTTTCCTTGATATAAATTTCTTTTTGATGCTTTCAAGAGCAGCTCAATCAATACACTCAGTGATAAGAATAACAAATTGAAATGTCTCTGTGGCCCTGCGTTCTAATTTTTGTGAAGACTGAACAAGTACGGTAATTTTTTGAGTGGGGTCCACTGGAAGAATATTGAAAATTTCCGAAATGTTTGGATAAATAAAAAAAACAACATAAATTTTAAAAAGGGGGTCGGGTAGGCTAGGGGTTAACGTGTCAGCCTGCTAACTAAGTGGACCCGGGTTCGAATTCGATTCGAGGCATCTGGCTAAAACCTGACCCGGGGGTAGAGACAAATTTTAAAATATTTAGTAGTAAATGGGCTTATGGCTAGAAAAGCAAAAAAAAAAAATTTAAAACTGCTAAAAAATAAGCCTTTCATTTAATACTTAATACATTTTATTTTTCATGAACTATTAGTGGGTTTTAAAAATGAAAAATATCACGTTGTGCAAGCCGATTATAATAAATATAGATTTGTGACTTCCGTTCGCAGGGCACATGCTTTCTACAGGGATTACTGAAATCCACTTTATCATCAATTTAAAATTCTGCTCCAAAATGGATATTGGGAGATTTTTGCAATGATGAAGATGCTTTAGAACATGGTGGATGGATTGAAAGAAGAGAGGAGAACCGTCTAAGAAGAGCGTTGATTCGATTAATCGCCTGCCTCCCTTGATATTGGTTTTTTATTACACTTTTTCCACTTAGTTTTTTCTTCTTCTTTTAAATTTTCTTTTTCTTTGAGCTTTGAAAATAGTTTTACAGAAATTACGAAATTTAAAAAATATATGTATATATATATAAACAAAAAATATCTATATTTTAATTATTTCAGTCCATAGTACAAAATTTTGTAGTATGCTAAAAATGTTAACAAAAAAAGTTTTGATTTTAAAAAAAGAACAGCCTTCAAAAATATAAACTGAGCAAATTACAATGTTAGTTTTTAATAGATAATTTAAACAGTTTTAAGACTGGATTTTTGCAGCCACCTCACTGGTATAAAGCTATTTATCTTTCTATGAATTTTTCGCGATTTTTTTTAAAGATATACTTATATAGTATATCTATTTAAGTTAGAAAAATTTCATTGATTGTTTTTAAATAATTAAAAATTAAAATCCTTTATAAAATAATCTTGAAAACTTGGAGGAGACAATAAAAGAGTGTGTTTTCTGCTGGAAAAATACATTTTTAATTTATTTATAACGAGACTATAGTTTCGAGGGCTTTGCCCTCTTCACCACTCTATTACAATTGAGTTCATATGTGAATCAATTGTAATAGGCACTGATGAATGAAGAAAAGCCCTCGAAACTATAGTCTCGTTATAAATAAATTAAAAATGTATTTTTCCAGCAGAAGAACATATCTCCTGCAATTTATAAAAATTCTGCTACTCTCGGCAAAAAGAAACTTTCAATTTAATCTTGAAAATGTTTATTTTTAAACCAGACGTTTCGGAAAATTCTCCCTTTATCAATGGAATTTTTGTAAAAATTGAAAAATAATAAAATAAAAGTTTGTGAAACCCTAACCTAGAAAATTCTCCTCATAAGTTACTTATAATGTTTCACCTAGAACCGACACCTAAATCACTTTTAAAAATTAAAAATAAAAGTTGTTTACACTAATGTTTAATTTCTTGGGGTTGTTTTCTAAAGAATATTTGAAAACAACGTTTTTTTCTTTTTTTCAATTTTTACAAAAAATTCCATTGATAATGGGAGAATTTCTCCTGAAACGTTTTCAAAATTGTTTTATAAAAGATTTATATTTTTTTTAATATATTATATCTATAGGAATATACAATATATTTGAAACATCGAATTTAAGCATTAAACTAAAACTACACTCGATGTTAATAATAATTTCCGTCGACCGCACCCTATTTGAAACACCTGTTTGAATGAAATCTGGCAATTGGTGAGCTAGAAGAACCCGAGGGGTTGTTTAAAAACACTACCATCAACACGTAGCGATTCATTTATAGGGTGAGTTTTGAAATGGAACATCATCATCAAGCAAAGCCACATTTCCACAATTGCTCTAACTTCAATTTCCGTCCAGCCATTAGAAACATTTCCAATTATAATAATAAGAATGGTAACATTTTCATTAAGGGATTTGCTTCACCAAAGGATGTCTGATCATTTCGCTTCCGAATTGCCACTTTCAGCCGTGAAATTTTATATCGCTTTTATTGCAGCCTATTTTTAACCTTTTCAATAGAAGTAAAGTGTTAAAAGTTGATAATTAACTTTGCTAGACTAAACAACTCAACTTTTTAGAGACAAACGTAAATTATTTATTATACAATCAGTCAGTCCGTCTGTCAGAGCATTCATTGTAGCTCGTAAAATAAAGAAGACATAAACTTGAAATTTACTAGTTATACCTATATATTTATTTTCCATGAAATTAACATTTTAATTCGATAGGTTAATTTGTTGTGATATCGAAAATAAACAACAAATAAATAAATGTTTTAATAAAACGAAGACGTTCCAGTATTAGAGTGTTTTTCACCCTGTGGGTCACGAAGCCTCAGTAAAAAAAGAAAAAAAACAAAGTTTAAAAATATATTTGAGGACAGTTTGAAAAATTTTAATTTTTGATTTCTTTTATTTTTGACATTTTTCAGTACTCATCAAAAAACCTCCTGTAAATTTTGAATTTGATCACCGGTTAAAAGATATCGAATTTCGGTTTTTCAAAAATGGTCCAAATGGTCCCCAATTGATAAATTTTGGAAATAAAGAAATAATTTAATTAGAAATACATAGCGATGTCTCGTAATAATGGAGTTTCGATTATTCTACTGGGGTAATGAGTTTTGTCCCCCCCCCTCCTTAACTAGACCCATGATAGTAGGTAGTTATTGTTTATCACAAAATAATATCAATAGTCGATAGTATAGAAGTACTTATCAAATTAATTCTGAAAATAAGAGATTTCATTTCACTCCTAGTTCGTTTCATAATAATTATATCTCCTGTAAATATGTATAATAAAGTAATCAATGCAATTAATCTTTAATGAGGAAATAAGAACGTATTTAGCTTGACTGACTTGGATACACGTGATCTGATCGGAATAATTGTAATCGTGATGGAATTTTTCTTTACGTACCCGTGTTTTGCAGGTGTTGTACAAAATTCTACTGTATGTTATATAACGATAGGGAAACAATTAAAAAAAGTGAAGTCATTAGAAAATTCCAAACATAAATAAAATGCGAAAAATACCACTTACAAAAAAAAAAAAGAAAAAATCAACTTTTCAATTACAGATTTAACTAATTCAAAGATTTAAACTAAAACTAAAACGGTTTATTGCTCAATGAATTTTTGAAGTGAAACTTCTTTAGAGACGTATCTATTTGAATTTTTGTTACAATAAAGGGGAAATGGGAAGTCGGGTAGCTCAGTCAGCTTACGCACTGGTGATTAATAAGTAACTAATGCAAGAAACTCATATGAGGAAAGAAAAGACCTACTTTCGTTTATTATTAAGCGCGAATCGGGTACTTTTTGTTTAGGTGTTAGGAAAATTCTTATTTAGTTTATTCTCTGAAACCTTAATTCAAGTTAAAACTTGTCTCTGTCGTTCTACACAGATCATAAGGATTACGCACTCAAGTAGCAAAAGCTGCAGCATGTAAGCTTGGCTTTCTTTTCCGAACCAAACGATTTTTCACCCCCACTCAACTCCTTATATTATACAAGGCTCAAATTCGCCCCTGTCTTGAATATTGCTCGCATTTGTGGAGAGGAGCCTCCAAGTATTCTCTTAATACCTTAGATGCAATTTAGAGTAAGGGAGCTATCGCACTGATAGGCGATCCCATGCATTAACTGACACTCTCGACTCCTTAGCCCATCGTAGATCTGTCTCCGCCCTTTCCCTTTTTTATAGATATTACCATGGCTTTTGTTCTGACGAAATAAAATCGGTAATCCCACCAAAGGCTTCTATTGCCTGAAATACACGATTTTCTAAAAATTCAACACCCCTACACGCTTAAACTGGATACTAATCGAACAAACGCATTCGCCAATTCATTTATCCCTATGACATCTAGAGACTGAACTCTCTTCCCCCGACTGTCTTTCCAGCAACTTATAACCTTCAATCTTTCAAGACTAGCAGCCACAGATACCTTCGACTGTTACCCAATCCCTAAATCTCCTTATCTTCACGTTACAAGGTCCACCACGGACTACAGAGGCCACCTTCTTGCAACTTCTTCTTGTATCAATATCATTATAAAAAAACGAACATGCTAATACTTGCAATTTCGTTCATAATAAAATAGCAAGATTTGAAGGGTCAGGGATGTTGATATGTCAATTTCTTGTACACATACCTTTTTAAGGTCTTGTACCATGTACCAACTAAAAATATTTATATAAATTTATTTATAGATATACGAATGTAAGTATGGAAATATGAATCAACTGTGTTATTCAAGTGGTCATTTAATAAAAATCACTGACAAAATAGGATAATGTCCAGGATGTTTTAAAACCGGTTTAAACCAGTGGTTTTAACCAATTCTGGATTTATCCGAATCATTCTGCATATTCACCCTATGAGCATTGGCGTATATAATGAGTAGATACTTTTTCGTTAAATGTCAAATTATGTTATTAAAGTGGTCCCTTTAATGAAACCACTGGTCAAAGAGAGTTAAGGTCCAGGATGGTTTAAACCAGTTGTTAACTCTTCTTTTGTAACCGAACCACCCTGCATATTGACTCCATGAGCATTCGCGTATATAATGAGTAGATACATTTTTTTATTATTTGTTTATTAAACTCCTTAAATTAGTCAACAAATAATCCGATGTTGATAGAGTTAAATTTAGCCGCACTTTTTTGTAAATAAATAAAGCATTGCCAGAGTTTGTCTTAACAATTTTTTCTCGGTAATAATATACAAGTATAGATTTTGCAATTTATAAGATAATAGAAAGTAGTATTTATGATTTGTGATATTGTCGGAGAGGAAAAGGAAATTAACAATTGAAGCAATAAATTGGCAAACAATAGCAACAAGTCACTTCGTTAGTTACCTTTTCGCATTTTATTTATTCGCTTATTCATTTATTAATAAAAAAATAAAAAAAAAGTTAGGCAAAGGTGATTTTTCATTTTTCAAATTCCAAATTAATGATACAATTTTATTTTCACTGGTGTGGTAGTGAGTGAGAAGGAGATGGAGATAACTTTGTACACCTGTATGTAATAATTTATTAACCTTAGAGTGATTTTTTTTATACGAATAAAAACACACAATAATTTATTTATTTTTTTAATAATTTGCTTTATTTTATTAGAGCAAGTTTAATAGATATTGTTATAGCCACATAGATAGATTGAATCATTATTTAATAGGCTTCTATATGTTTTTATTTTGACCAGCCTGTTCTCTTATGTATAATCTTAGTGAGAAAATAAAAAGTAACCATGGAATTAAGAATAGATAAAGTAATTAATTAATTAACGATTTACGAGAAACTAAAGAGAATTTTTGATTCAGAAAGAAGTAGATTTTGCTTTATATAGGTACCTATATATTGAATAAAATATAAATAAAAATCTCAAACGTTTATTAGATATCCAAATGTTTCAAGAGTCCCTTTATCAATTCGAATATGTAAAAATAATTGATTTAAAGAAGAAAATATAAAGAGACTGTAAACAAATAGTTTGAAATAGACAATGATATATATTTTCTTGGAGATGAATTACCTTGAATAAAAATAAAAATATAAAAATTTTCTAAAAATGATTTTTTATAAAGAAAATTTATATTTAAAATATTTTTATTGAACGTAAAATCATCTCAAAAACAATCTTTATCAATGTCTATTTATTTATTTTTTATATTTGCTTATATTTCCGTTTTTCAAGCAAATATTTTTCTAAAATTCCATTGATAAAGGAGACTTTCTTCCAATAGTCCAAGAGCTGGTGACACATTTTTGACTACATCATGCATCATGCTATTTTTTTTCATGTTGTAAAAATACACTTTGGGTAAGTCTGGTTCCACGTCCCACCATCAAATGGTCTGGGGTTAATATATTATGTCATAATGACTATAAATTCATAATTTTTAACCGACTTTCAAAAAAGGAGAGGTTCTCTATTCGACTCGTGAATTTTTTTTAAAGCCTATGTTGTACTCATATCTCCGCCAATTAATTATCCCGATTTTGAAAAATTCCAGTATTGGGTCCGGTCTAGCTTCCGATTGGTCCCATTTTTTTCGTTTTTTTTTTCAATAGGTAATAATCTTTTTTGCTAGGGGTTTGTTTGACCTAACTCCTCTTGTTTGTGAAACCGATCGATGTTTTTTTTATCCGGAAAGGGGGTGTCTTAGGGATGGTGTCATATTAATTTGGTCAATTTCTGATGATATGATCACTAAAAAGAGAAAAATAAAAAAATAATTTTAAGCAAAAAAATAAAAACTACCCCAAAAAATGAAATGCAACAAATAAAATACACTAAAAGGTATAAAATAATTATTAACTAGCTAGTTACAACTAAATCGACAAAATATTAACATGAAATTGTTTTTAGTTGGTGCCAAACATATATCTTTTGTGAATCGCACCTACGGATCTTTATTTGTACAAGCCATGGGTACGCTCGCTTATAGGTATAGTTTGTTTGATACCGACTTCAAAAGTAATTTCATGTTAATATTTCTGTCGTTTAGCAACTAAATAAGTTAATAATTATTTTATACCTTTAGTGTATTTTATTTGTTGCATTTAATTTTTTGAAGTCGGTTTTTATTTTTTTCTTAAAAATTATTTTTATTATAATTGCATTGTGTGGTCAAAATATTTTTAACAAGGGTTAGTATTTTTAATTGCACTCACACCATGCGCAGTACCTGGTCAACCTGCTTAGACCAGCCAGACTTCGCTATCTATTGTACAACTACTGCTAGACGGTACTATTACGCATTATTTCTAGTTGGGCTTGGAACGTAGCGCCAAAAATGTGTCACCAGCTCTTGGACTACAAATAGTTGGGATTTATAATAAAACGTTTTTGAGATTGTTTATAAAAGAACTGTATTTATTTAATAAAAACAAACATGTGAATCATTGTTAATAAATATTGTGTAATTTTTAGTTTAGTTTAAAATTTCTAGAAATTAAAATGTTAAACTCATAAGAGTGCACATTAAATTACCCCCCAGCTCAGGCATATATTACACGAGTTCTCTCTCCTTTTCTTTTCTATGCTTGTTTTTATTTTTTTTATTTCTCAAACAAATCTTTATATAAAAGCTATTTTATTTTCAGCATCTAAAATGATCGGTTATTGAATTTTTTGTATTCTTTTCTGAATTTCAAAATTCAATTTTTAAAAAAGAAAAAAAAATAAAAAAAAAAAAAAAATAATAAATTTTCTTGAATTAAATTCATACATTTATTATTTATTTATTGTGAGAATAGTATGCTCATAGCTGATAATATGTATTTAAAAACGCTGTATATTATTAGGATGATTTATTTCAAAAGTTTTCCTTTTCCATATAGAATATTTTCACAATATACAGGGGATATTTGTAGATAGAAGTAGTTCATTATTTTATATACATATATTTATTCATTTACTTAAAAAAATATTTTTATATAAGCCATTTCAAGTGATTAATTTCTCATAAATCAATAAAAACTTTGTTAAATTTTTATAATTATTTCAATTTTATTTATATTTTTTAGTACATTATAAAATTATATGTTTAATTTAGAAACGAGATTTATTCATTTATTCATTTTTGGTGAAGGTAAAGAATTTCTTCATTAATTCCAAAAAATATGTTTAATGTTCTCTTTTAAAGTAAATTCTAGATCGTGTTTTTAGGAAAGCAGTTGTTAACCTGAATGTTGATTTTGGGGGGGGGGAGAACAGAAACTGTAGAGAAGATTTTACATGCATAAGTTTGAGAAATAATCTCTATAGTATAAGAGTGACTTTTATCATAATTTAATTATTATTATCATATCCGCTCATAATTTGTATTAATTTGAAAGTTTTTGACGGGAAAATAAGGACAAGTTTTATGTGTGACTTTTTATTTATCATCCAATTTCCATGCCGATTTGTTGACTTCTTCAGGGGTTCAAAAAGAAAATTTAGACGAATGTGTGGCATGACTATTTGAAGCCCTGAAGAAGTCGGCAAAGTCGACGAAACGTTATTGATAACAAAAAAGTCACACATAAAAACTTGTTCTTATTTTCCTATTATAAACTTTCAAATCATAATTTAAATGGACTAATTTTTTGAAGATATTTAGGCCAAATCTATCTATCTATCTTTCTATATAAAATGGAAAAGTATATAATGTGATGAAACAGGCTTGTTATTGATTAATGCAGATAATTGCATAAGTTTTTTTGTGTTTTAATGACAATTCAAAGTGATGTATGATTTATTATTTGAAATTATATCGAAAAAGTGAACTTGACGGACATCTATCGAGAGAGAAGTACTAATTAAAATCCAAGTCTGAATGAGTCGCCCTCAGTGGCTAATTGGGTAATTAGTCAGCTAGGAGCCAGCAATTACGTGTCTAGAGAATGAACTTGATCTCTTTGCCTATGACCTTGATACGAAACGCACATGAGTGGCTGACCTACCTAAAAAACCCATCTGTGATATTTGAAAATCCAAGTATATCTCGATCAATCTAACGTTTTATAGTGATATTGAAAATCTTGTGAAAAACATACAGTGATTATTATTATGCCATTGATATTTTCTATGAAAATATCAGATATATGGGAGTTATCCAAAAATCAAGACTGCCGGCCACGTGGAAGTGCTATTAAGTAGCAGACCTGGTGATGCGAATAGATAAGTACTTGGTCCATTCTTTAATGAATGAACTGAATTTAACTATTAAATTATAATAGGCATAGGCGCCAATCTTGACTCCAAGGTACTAATTTACCCTAAAATAGGCCTAGAGTCGGATCGAATAAAACAAACAATTAAAAGTAAAAGAGGTTCACTTCAATAATAAATTTGAAATTAATTCCTAATTTGTAAATGATATGGCAATTAATAGCCGATAATTGGATGTATAATTAAAGAAATTAATATAAGTATGTTGGTCACCGGAAGTAACTTTAAATAACGATAAAATAAACATTAATACAATATATTAGTTGGGATACTCGCAGAGTAAAACACATAATTTAAATTAATTATAATTCATTAATCAATTAAAATCAATAAAGTTTCTATTATTATTAATATAAAAATTTTGAAATCCTAGAACAGAGCTAAAATGGCGTCCACCATTAATAATCTAGTGTATCTGATCTAATTTTTTTTTTTTTTTTTTTTTTGGCTTTTCGCCCTTCTAGCCATAAGCCCACTACGATACTAGATATATTTTTAAAATTTGTCTCTACCCCGGGGGTCAGATTTCTGATCTAATTAACCAGCGGATTGTTAAATAGTACTATAAATTAGCGTCACTGATGCCGCCAACCCCGGAACATTTGATTTCAGTGAAGTACACGGTTCCCTCAAAAGAGGGATAGGGAAGCTCTCCCGAAATCAGCTGATCGGCTAAATTAGAAACATAGTCACAATCACGCATGAAAGGACGATGACCCAGTAATATTGAAGGAGCCAAAACAACATCTGTATCTGAGAGATATTCAATTTTAAAATAATTTATTTTATATTTTCCATAAAAGAAATCAATAGTAAAATAACTTAATATTTAGTATAACCAACCCTTATTAAAGGGGATAAATTAATTACCCTACATGTGTGTAGTGCGACAAGCCTATTTCAGCTAATTATTGATATAAAATCAATTATATAAAAAATATTTTTAGCCTATAATAAATAAACATTATAATCAAATTTCTCGAACTTGAAAATAATAAATCAAGTCAGATGACCAATATATTCTATGTTTCTTTAATTAAACAAACTAATAATAATTAATGATAATAAGACAAATATATGAACCTAAATTGTTATAAATCAAAAAGCAGAATATAAGTACATATAACGATTAAAAGTATAAATAAGTCTAATTAAAAGAAATAAATCATTATAATTTATTTAATTTGATAAATATAAAACAATTGATATGATTTGTTTATAAACGAAAATAATTTTTTTTTTTTTTTTTGGCTTTTCGGCCATGGTAGCCATAAGCCATTTACGATACTATTTATTTTTATTTTTAAATTTGTCTCTACCTCGGGGGTCAGATTTTAGCCGGATGCCTCGAGCCGATTCGAACTCGGGTCCTCTTGGTTAGCTGGCTGACATGCTACCGACTAGCCTACCCGACCCCCACGAAAATAATTAATTCGAATTTTGTTGATATAAAAATTAGAAGTAAAAAATAAATAAACATTGTGTTAAAATTTGTCAAACTTAATAGAAGAAATTTGAACTTTAAATTTTATTATTAATTCCAAACTAAGTTTTCATTTTATTTAAGAAAAATTAAATACAACTGAATTATAACAATCAAATCAATTTATCGTAATTTTACAAGGTTTAACCTTGGTTTAATTTTTAATTTTAACAAAAAAGAATTTAAATTCAATTAATTATAAACAAACAAAAGAAATCCTTTAGTAATATCAATAAAACTCATTTCATAAATTTTAATTAACTTATCTGATTTGTTTTTATTGAAAATAAACCAAATTCCGTTACCATTAAGATTTTCTTTCAGCATCCGAACACAGGTAATTTGTCACTCCCATTCGGGCGATTTTCCAGTAAATTTGAGGTAAGCCGTCTTTTTATCACTTCTTTGCCACAACCACAACAACTAGATTTTAGCTTAATCCATTTCAGTACAGTATCCTCCCATACAATAGGAAGTTTAACCAGCGAATAGGTCAGGTCGGAAAACGACAGCTCAGACGATTAAAGTCGTAACTATTAGCGAAGCAGATTACCAATTTAACACCTAAATTTCAGCATTGCGACTTTAATAAGATTAGCCCTTTCGGAGGACTAATCTTGTCTCTATTTTTCGATCACCTCCCTGAGTTACACCTGCTCGTAAACCAATCAGTTGCTATAACTTGCTCAATATTGTCGAATAGTCAATATTGAGGGAGAGTGGCACTGGTAAGTTAGAGCGCAAATCGGGCGAAACAAAACCTTGCATTATTTAAGTCTTGTAAATCCAATTTGTCACAATATATATATATATATATATATATATATATATGTTTTATATATTTTTATGATCCAAAAGATCTGATTTCTCACAAGTAACAGCTAACGGCAAAGCGTTAAATTATTAGAACGATTCTGATTGGTCAGATAGCGATCGTGCTTTGCCAATGCATTTAAATAAATATTAAAAAAAAAAACTTGGTTCGGTCTTGAGACGCTTCCCGCAAGGGTAACCAACCCGGTGGGCCTAGGCCGAAGGCAGGCCTGGAGCAGCTATTTCTTTATATAAAACATTGATTTCCTATAATTCAAAATAATATTTGTAATTAATTTTTTATTTCATGATTATTTCCTTAAAAAAAAAAATAGAAAATTATATTGAATTGAACATCTTTATCTCTTTTTTAAGAGAGAAAAATAATGTCATCCATATTTAAAATTGGTTCTCTTTCAATTCAAAAATAACTTTGAAAAGTTTTAATTTCTTCTCTTTTTTTTCATGTCAAATATTATTAGAGAATTTTGAGTAAAAGAATTTGTTTTTGAATGTACGCATAGCTTTTCCTCTTTCGTGCTCATCCCTCTTTTTAGGGGATGATTCTCTTTCTCTTTCAATCCCATAGAGCGAAGGCATAGACTGAGTGAACGATCAACAGCGAGCACCAAGAGTTAGCTTCACGTTCACTTAACGAATCTATTGTCATCAAAATAAATGAATCAAGTCAGCTGATGGAATTTGGCCACTGAAAGGACTCACCAATTGACTTGAAACGAAATCATCACCATAATAAAATTACATCTCTCTTGTTGAAAACGAAGTGAGAAGAGATGGAAAAAGAAGAGAGGGATAAGATAGAAAAGCGAAAAAGGAAAATGAAAACGGAATGAATTGGAGAAAAAAAAATCCCAGACAGAATTTAATCCTAATCAACGAAATTAGAATTTTCTCTTGCTTTTTTTTTGTTAATTTAATATAAAAGATTGAATTGAAATCAACTATCTGGCAGAAAAAAATATCCTCGATTCAATTAATCAAATAACCAATTAAATTAATTTTTTTTTTGTTTTGGAAATGATAAAAATATATTCAATGCATTGTGAAAAGAGAAATGTATAGAATATGATTAATAGAAAGTGACATCTAGCAGGATTTTTTTGGACTAGAGCTAGTATTAATTTTTTTCCTTTAATTTATTAATCTCGAAAAACAAGTAATTATTAAAAAATCCGTATTCAATAGGTATGTACAAAATATAGCTCAAAATTAAAAAATATATATATATATAAATTACTTGACCATACTGCATTAAATAAAAATTTTTCCTTTGGTAAAGAAAAAATAACCTATAAAAAAGTGGTTAAATAGATTGTGACATCTACCAGCGTTTATTGGTAACAAAGTAGGAATTTTTTATCATTTTGACGAAATAATAATGCATCAAATGGAGGACAAATGCTAAAACTCACTGTTTAATAAATGGCAATAAATTTATTTTTCAAATATTTAATTACACAATATTTATTTATTTATCAATATCTTAACATACATAAAAAATAATACAAAGGCTGTTTCAGCCATGGCTCTCTCTGTGAGGAATGAAATCAATTAATTTAAATTTTATTTAAATTTTTGATTTTTTGAAAAATAAATATAATGTATGTTTATAACTTATAAATTTCAAGCTTGCAACCTACTTGCAATGATCTGACATACTAATATACAGACAGACATTGAATCTACGCTAATAGGTTCCCGCTTTACATTTTTACAGAACTCTAAAAATTAACAAATCATTCAAATTTTTCGAGAACGTATTGAATAATTTTTACCCTGTGTGTCCGGATCTCGATACCCTCGATAGCTAAAAAATGAGTAGTCGAAGAAAGTTCGTTCTTTTACCAAAAGGGTTGTTTTTTTTTATTTTTTTATTTTTTTTTAATGATATTGATGTGAGAAGGAGATACACCAGAAGGTGCATCCCCTAAAGGCCTGTATGGGATGGCCCCTCCATTGTGAAAAGAACAGAGTAGAAGGAAAGAAGCCGGGATCACGAGCCAAATCTCAGAAAGTTAGATACAATCCAATTTACTAAGTTTTTTTTTAAGAATTTTTTATTGTATAGAACTTGGATTTGGGTCTCTGTCTTTAGAATTTCAGAAAATATATATTTTTTTTTTTAATTTTAAGGCCATGCCATAAGATATTGCTCACACTACTATTAAACTTTGTATAAAATTAAAAATAAATAATAATATAATAATAATAATTTGTATATTGTATAAAAGTGTAAATTGTAACTGGGATAACTCCCGTATATCGAATAAAATAATAATGGTATAAAAGAGTGTAAAAAGTCTTGAAAAAGTTTTTACTTTTTCTTTCATTTTTCTTATGCTTCGATTTGCACCAGTTTTTCATAATTTCTATATACCGTCAAGGCGGTGAATATTTTAATTGATAACATACTACCTTAAAAAGTCACGATATATATGTATATATTTTTTTTAATAAAAACTCAAAGAAGTCCAATTTTTTCTCTATTCATCTGTTTTCTTCATTTTGTCGTCTCTCTTTGACTTGGAGATATCTTTTTAATATTTGTCTCCGAATCTGAAGAAAAAGAAAATGTCAGATCCAATATATTATACGTAAAAGGAAAACGAAATAATATAGTAATTTCCTTTCTAGATATAACACTCGCACTGTTCTTGTTATATAATCTGAGATGGCGAAGGAGGGAAAGAGAGAGAGAATCCAAAGGGACAGAGAGGAGAGAGCAGATATCGGTTTTTGTCGACTGCTAACCGGAATAGCTAGCTAGCTCTCTGTGTATATCAATGTGTAGATGTATTTGTGTATGTGTGTGTGTTTGTGTGCTTTTATATCTCCGACGTGGTTGGCATACCTAAATAGATGCCCCGCTGCCTCCTATATATGTGCTTGATGGCGATGCCCTTGTTCTGACAAAACCTGAGCAACTTGACTTGTTTCTATCTCCTTTCCCCTTTATCCCCTCTCGTGGTGCTCATCTGCAACATCCCAAGATGTAGATATAACAAAAACAATAAAATTGAATATAGAGAATACCGATCTTTAGTGCGACGATACGATTCCCATTAAAGTAAAAGCAAAAAGAAATCAAGAAGATTATTATTAGGGTAATATAGGGTGATTTAGAAGCAGAACACATCCAACCAGAATTTAGTATCTATTACGTATAGAAAATATGTTTTCATAATAATAATACTTCTAAAACTACAATTCAAAGTCTTAATTTCATAAATCAACATTTCCTTTCATCTGATTCCAAAGCCTCAAAAAATTAAAATTATTAGGTTGGTGCATAATAATCAGTACGTTTCTCGTTAGTGATAATTGTTGTTGTTGATTATTTTTTTTAATAAAAATAAACATTTCTATTTCTTTAAGAAAATGTCGAAAATCATATTCATATTCGTCATATTATTCTGTACCACTACGAGAAAAGATGGAATGCAGCACAGTCATTTCTCGATCTCAACGAACTTTTTGGCGATAAAACCACATTGCCTTGTCCGAGTGGATGCTTTTCGGTAATTCTTTGGGTGAAACACCTGTCGAAACTCAAATGTTTTTTCTTTTGACGTTTTTGAAGAGAAGCCGCAATTCATCGCCAGGGACGAGATTCTTCAGAAACGGAGTTTGCTCATTTCTCTGTACCAGATCGGTGTAAATTCAGACAAGTTCGGTTTTGTTTTTGTCGAAGAGTTCGTGGGGCCCATACAGCCAATATCCATACTTTTCTGAGCTTTTTGAGACGACGAACGATGGTCGAATTGTCCACATTAAAGTCTTCGGTGAACATTCTGGTTGTCAAGATTTCGTCCTCTTCCACGGATGCCAAAAGTCTGGTCGTTGAAATTTGTTGATCGACCTCTTCCTTCTTCATCTTCGAGGTTTGTATCGCCATATTTGAACTTCTTAAACCATTTTTCAACTTGGCTTTTGTTCATTTGATAAAAAGTTCGTTGAGATCGCGAAATGACTGTGCTGCCTTTCATCATTTCTCGTAGTGGTACAGCATAATATGACGAATAGGAAAATGATTTTCGACACGCATTTCCTTAAAGAAATAGAGAAGATTATTTTTATTAAAAAAATAATCAACAATATTTTTTTTTCTTTTTTTCCCAGGGAACTAAATTCCCATTTAGCCAGTCGTCACAAATTCCTTAATTAAGCATAAGTAAGCTATGAAAAATAATTTAAAATATATAGCCTTAAGAAGGGCAGGAAAACTCTATACAAAATAAACTATAATAAATAGAGAGAAACGAAGATTTATAACAAATTACATTGGTAAACTATATGTTTAAAGGATAACAATTCTTAGCCTTAACCATGCAGAAATTTGAAATAAAACGAAGAATAGGTGTAAAACAAAATAAAAAATAAACTATATGATATAAAAGAAACAAATATCTATAATTGAATATTTTAATATAAATAATTTCTAAATCATGAAAACTCACTAGTGATCATATGATTATATTTGGAAGCCAATGGATATTATATGCTTCATAATGGTATCTGCAATTGGACCTCCTTGGCAACAACAATTATATTTCAAGCCTCGTCCGAGATAATTCACAATGAGTCCAGCAGCAGAATATCTACTACAAGTTATCAATTATCTCGGACGAGGCTTTCATATAATTACAATCGAACTTCACTTACAGGTAAGTTCGTTTGATTTACAATTATCACTAAGCAAAAACGTGCCAATATAAACGCCTGATAATTATGCCTACCTAATATTACATTAGTTTGTTGATTGACCAGCTTACTATTATAACATAACAAATTTACTTATATCCAATCGGGTATTTAAACCCACGAGAAATAACAGATAGAATTTCTCTAATTAATAATAAGACCAACGATGAAGGTCAAACCTTCGAAACTATATTCTCAAGCAATATCTTCTTCTTCTTTAAGTATCATATCAAGTATCCCTGACGTTTTGGCTCCTCTCCACATATACCTGTGCTGAGTGTGTTTAGCATTTTTTACACAGTTATACGGGACCTACTTTTTAACGCCGGTTCCCGACGGCTAGTTTGGAGAGGTTATTAGACAATTATACTCTTGGTAGGTTGCCATTGCATTCCAAGAGGAGGCGATTGCAAATATCCGAGACTCGGTCTCGAACCAGCGTATTTCAGGCCATCGGCCCGACACTCTAACCACTGACCCAAAGTCACTTCCTCAAGCAACATATACGCGTTAATATAAGTATAACTTTAAAAACGATACTAACTTCATATTGGTTAATTTTTCTTAGAAGAAAATAATAAAAATATAATACTATAAAGTAGAAGAAATCAAAATGAAAATAAACAAGAATAAAACTAAGGTCCTAGTATATACAAAAAAAGAACAAACGAGACAGGAATGCATCAAAATTAACCAAGAAAACCTAGATGGAGATAAGGAATTCCGCTACCTAGGAAGTAAAATAACATGGGATGGGAGGAGCGAAAACGAAATTAAATCAAGAATTGCCCAAGCAAAAATGGGGTTTAATTCAAAACAAAAACTACTATGCTCCTCCTCAATCAGCTTAGAAAACAGGAAGCTGCTATTGAAGACATATGTATGGACATAGCCATGTACGGGTGTGAAACCTGGACAATTAGAGAAGCGGAGAGAAAGAGATTAGAGACTTTCGAAATGTGGTGCTTCAGAAGAATGATGAAAATCAAATGGATGGATAAAATTACAAATGAGAAGTTCTTGGAAGAATCGGAGAAAGAAGAACCTTGTGGAAGAGTCGGAAGAAGAGAAGAGGTCAGATGATGGGGCACACACTGAGACATGGGGGACTGCTTAGGGATATCTTGGAGGGGGAGGTGGGAAAAAAGGGGAAAGGGAAGACCCAGATTAGAATATTTCAACCAAATAATTGGGGATATGGGATGCCAGACATTTAGAGAGGTCAAACAGCTGGCCGGGGACAGAGTCGAGTGGAGACGGATTGTTGCATCAAACCAGTCTTAGGATTGTATACTCAATGATGATGAATATAAAGTAGGAAAGAAAATTATCAAGAGATGACCTTTTCCACTTCCTACTCACTAGATAGGAATCCCCAAGGTAGTTAGAAACAATAATTATATACATAGGTCTATCTCAATTGTCACACGTGCCCTACTAACTCAGCAGCCCTACACACACACTTAGGTTGTTATTTGAGCCCTTAAACAAATTTTTATCCAGTTTAAGCCAAGCTGACGCCCTTTGGTGCCATTTAGATTTGATATATATATTTTCATAATTAACAAGTGTGCACTTCTCATGTTCAACGGTTTATCATCATATATGACTGATATTGCTATAAATACACCTAGACGTGAGTGTGTGTGTATTAGCATTCAAGTGAGAATAATTTATCAATTTTAATGTTGAAAATTCAATAAATAATTCCATTAGATTGCGTGTGAATTGCCTATACAATTAACTGTTTTATAATTAATAATATTACAAAAGAGGAGATTCTAAATATAAAGAATATGGTAAATATAAATAAGTGGGTGCTCAAACTTGAGAACGATCGCAGAATAAGACAATCGAAACGTCGTAGTTGTATTATTTGTTCTTGTTCAATAAATAATTATAATTAATTATGTGTGATTTCACTAAATATTCAAATTTTAATTAAATTAATCATAAAAATAAAAGTTTTAACAGCTTCATTACTAATAAATATAAAGAATATAGTTTTACTTATATACTATTATCACATGATTTGAATGTCAAGAATGGTGACCACTCGTTCAATTATTATTAGTATTAACTTGCAAACTCCTGATGATGGACTAATAATCCGAAATATATTGAGTTTGTATAAACCTCTTGGAGTTTTATTTCATTCACTGTGAAACTACACACCCTTTACTCTATTAATTAAAGAATATAGTATATAAATATAAACTCAGGGAACTAATTAATAAAATATTAAGACTTATTAAATATGAAGATCGAAGCACCCCGAATTTTTATTTATTTATGGTAGATCAATACAATTGTGGCCAATATTTTGCTGTAATACATTAATTTAGCTTTCAGACGACGTTTGGAGTCTAAACTGTATATTTTTCACCGGGAGAGAGGCTGTTCTGTGCATACATATGGTATTAATATCTCAACTGATATTTCGTTATAAAAGTTGAAAATAGCAAACGACTGCGGAAGACTAAATAAATATATTATACCGAAATATATACATGTTTTTAGTGACCTACTACAAAGAAATTCAGATTAATAAATAAGGGATGTAAATAGTTTGGTTAGTTTTTGCATAAGTGGGTAGGTACTTTCTCTTTTTTGTAAGCAGATAATATAGATGCTTGAGAATACAAGAGAAATAGGTATCTTAACTAAAGTAGTTAAAATAAATCAATAATTTGGAGGTAAATTTGAAAACACGAGTATTTTCATAAATATCTAAGGTTGACTTCAAAATTTCATGAGATTTTTAAAATTTTCAAATTAGTATCCGTTATTTCAAATATTTCTATAAAATACATTTTTTTGTTTTGAAAAGTATATATTGGTTGTCGAAATGGAATAAAATTGTTTCATAGTTTCAAGGGGTAATAAAATGAATGATTTTTCCTAAAAGGTTGCTGATAGAAGGTTTGAAGTCCATGCCTGGTATATCTTCCAGTTCAAGCATGTCAAAAACAATTCTAGACGAGTTTTAGTCTAATAAAAATTGTTCTCCTTGAGGAACTATTAAAATAGTAATAATACAAAAAAGGAATAAATAAAGATGATTTGAGAATCTCTGGACTAATCCATTTCTAAAAACTCTCAATAAATAAGATCAGAAATAACTAAGATCGCTTTAAACAAGTCATAGCTTGCTTATAGCATTAGAATTAGGAGAAATTTAAGATTTTCTTATATATAGATTTAAGTTTGAATACTGCGCGTCAAACTCGAGACACCACAAGCCAGCCAGCCAGCCAACCAGTCCCAATGACTTGACATCAATCTCAGCTGACGTGTAACTTAATAAATCAAAATTTATAATTATTAATAAGAGATAATAAAGGACCTGAAAAATCGATTCTAAATTCAATTTCAGGTATTGTTCAAATATTTGACCTGTATTTAATTTGTATATAATTTGTAATATATTAATGTACATTGTATCATAACCTATTAAAACTAAATTCAATTTCAGAATTCGATTTTCATTTACCTAAGAAGAAACCTACATAGATATAGATAGATATAGATATAGATATAGATGATTCATTATGGAAGGAGTTTAAGTCACAAGTATTAATTTCTGACTCTTTGGGGAAGGTCCTAAAATATATTTTTTTAATCTAATGTTAAATTTGAAAAACAACGAAATTGATGCCGTATTCGATGATATTTGCAATAAAAAAAAGCTAAGATTAAAATAAAATTTCAAAAAAATGAAGAGTATTTTTTTTTTTTGCATGAATTTGGTGTGGAAGTGCAAATACCTTGTGCTCCAAATTTAAGCTCATTTACTGAAACCGGTCGAGACTTCACATATAACATATATATTATTATTTGATAGGAAGAAATCCTTAAAAGTCAAGATGTAATCAGTTGTTTAATATAAATATTTTTGGCACCAGCTTTTTATGTCATTCAATTTTCGAGGATCAAATTTTTTTCTTTTTTTAATATTGACAGTACATCAAAAAGAGTAGAAGAACAAACAATATCTTTTTATCTACTTGGTACATTTGAAAATTGGTTCGATTCGTTTATGAATGGTGATTTAAATATTGACATCAGCGACCTCTGAAAAATACACTCTGTACGTTGGGTTGCCTAAATACAGGCACTGAAAGAAATGATTTAATAGTATAATTGTTTAAATAATATAGTTAATTAAAATTTAATGAATTTTATCGCTAAAATACTAATTTAAAAATTCATAATTTACATTCTAATCTACCTTCAGAAATATTATTATCTATTAAATTAGATTTTATAGAGTATTATCTATTTTATAATAAGAAAAGTCCGTGAAAGTCTTATGGTTATATGAGTATAAATTTCAAGTATACCATATTTATGCATTATATATACATATATTACTAAATTTTAATTATATTTTAAATTTCACTGCATTAGAGACAGAGGGCTGGTATGTGTGTATGTATGTGACCCAGTCCCTGGAGTATTCTACCACTTGGCTACATTTTCCTTTAGTTGTTCTTTCTTCTTCTTCTTTTAAGTCCTCTATATACCGAACGCCGCTCCATCACCGTCCCTTGAGTTTCGAAGGGGCTTTCGAACACCAACTCAAGTTTTCATTTAATTAAGACCAGAAGACCTAAAGGTAATTAAAAAGTTTTCTGTAAGTAATTAATTTATAATATATAAATATATAAGATACTATACCTATTACTTACTTAAATTATTTATAAGTATTTTTATATCTAGAGATATTGTAAATATGTATTCATATTAATAGGGTTTCATTTTACTTTTTTAAATGGAGCTCTAAAAATAAACAAAATTAAGGCATATTGGTCTACAAGAAAGCTTTATTTGTGAACAAAAAATAAATAAATAAAACTATTTTTTCATGATATAAGGGCCGTCCATAAATTATGTCCCACAGTATGGGGGGAGGAGGCATCTCAGATTTGTGACAAAATGTGACAGGGGGGCCTAGGGATCTTAAAAATTGTGATGTCACAATAGTCAAATTAAAAAATTAAAAAAATTTCAAATATATTTTTTAGATCTTAGGTTATTATTATTCCAACCTGAAAATGTTGGTAAAATAAATCTAGACAAACAATTGTAAGCAAGAAATTTTTAGCAAAAATACGGTATTTTAAATAAAGAAGATATAAAAGTGATATTGTGACGTCACAATACAGGGGGGACTCAATGAAAATGTGACAGAATGTGAAGGGGGTGGGGTCTGAAAATCTTGAATTTCGTGTGATGTAATTTATGGACGGCCCTTAAGTAGAATTAAGTAGAATTAAAGAAAAGAAAAGAATTAAGTAGAAATAAAGAAAAGAAAAGAAATAAGAAGAATTAAAGAAAAAAAGAATTAAGTAGAATTAAAGAAAATTTAAAATATTTAATTCATTTTAAAACGAGTATGTAGAATAAACCTCAAATTATCCATTTTTACCTCATTTTTGTACCAAACGGAATTTCCATTCTACTGAACATAAAATTATTAAAAAATTCTACAAACACCCCCCATATTTCTTTAATAAATAAGAATGAATTTGATATTTTTAATATTTTGGAAGATATGCGAGTCTGACTTACACTTGACCATTTTCTTTCAATTTAATCATTTCTTTAAATTAAGGAAAAAAGAAATTAAAATAAAAAATGTTATTAGATATGTTTAATTTCTCGGGAGTCGAACCAAAGTGCCAAACATGGTTTTATCCTAGAGATGAATTCCTTCCATATATGCAGCTTAGGGTGGTGTTTATTTTAGGTATTTTCAAATTTTTACGCTGACAGAGACTCATATGTTTCGAAATAAATAAATAAAAAAAATATCCCCTAAGTTTCAAGTCTCTATCTCAATTTTAACCTGTGCCTCACAGCGATGCAAGTTTCCCATCTAAATAACATGGGGTTTTTGGCATTGAAATATCAATTTTTTTTCCGGTCAAAGCAATAGTTCAAAAAATTTAAAAATCTGTACTTTATTCTTCTAATAGTAACTATCTTTCAGAATTTTTACAGATTTCTAGCTATTATAATTTTGGAGTTACAGCTAGATAAAATACTGATATATCTTAGTGTTAGTAGGTTATAGACTCCAAAATTAAAATACCTAAAAATCAGTAAAAATTCTGATGGATAGGTAGTATTTTAATGATATAGACTAAAGAGTTTCAAATTTTTTAAACCATTACTTTAGCCAGAATAAAAAATTGATCGTTCAACGCCAAAAATCCCATGTTATTTATATGGGAATCTTCCATCGCTCTGCAGCACAGGTTAAAATAGGGATACAAACTTGAAACTTAGGGGATTTTTTTTTATTTATTTCGAACCATATGAGCCTCACTGTCAGCGTAAAAATTTGAAAATACCCAAAATAAGGACCACCCTAATTCAGCTAAATGAAATATGGTCCCTCTAGTGAAAATGTATTTTGAAAAATTTTATATTTCTCAAAATTCAAAACACTCGTTATTTTTTAAATTTAATTTTAATAATAATCTGTATATGTGACCAACACTCCGGAAACACTTTGAGAGGCGGGTTCTAATGCTATAGCAACCCCTTAATACCCTAACTCTGACCATATCACGTGACTGACTCTTTGAATGAATGTTTCCATTCTACGCGAACTAGAAATAGAAAGCCACTTGTCCTATTGATGAATGGGCGAAATCGTTTTATACAGCCTGCCTTATACGACAATCCGTCTGTCAGTGACAGTTTATCATTCAGTCATTGAACGAGTGAATGAAAACGAAAGGAATCTGAGTACGGAGCAACCATCTTTGTTTTTAAAGACCACTTAAGCCTTTATTGGACGTTTGGAAAGCGAATGCGCATTCCAGGCCAGGAACTCAGGCTCTTTCAGGTCCTCTTGCATCATCCGGCGAGATTGTAATGGAGAGTATGATTACCTCACACAAACACACACATAGATATACACAAACAAATCAAATACATTTTATAAGATTATCATTCATTTAGATAACAAAATATAGCATTAAAGATAGCAATCTCTGCAAAATAGTAATGGATGATTGAAATAAGATATGGACAATGGAATTCCAGGTCAATATATATATGGTATGGGTGAATTTGAAGTTAAAAGTGCTATATGTTAGGCAAGATGATAAAGATAATTTTTAATATGCCGAAAACGCTTATCATTTAACACTGATAGCACCCTAGAAGTTGTTTTTTAGACATCTCAAAAAAAATCTTAAAAACAATATGAGCTAAATAATACATTTTCTAGAGCAGCGGTTCCCAAGCTTGGGTTCACGGTCCCCCAAGGTTACATATTTGGTTCTTTAGGGGTACACGAAAAAAAAATATTACCGAAAAATTATTCATATGAAGACACCATGGAAAAAACAGGTTAAGTCCATTTTTTCGGAAATGAATTGACTTCTGTCTGGAGGGCAGACATTGTCACTACAAGCCAGTTGAAGGTACTTTCAAATTACGTGGTAAGTTACGGAGATTCAGAGGTTTTTATTTTTAGTGGAAAAGGAAATAATGTTCCAAGTTTTTGCCATTTTTCATAATTTAACTTTAGTTGTTATTTTTAAAATCTAATTCCTTTATAAGAAATAAATTTGGCATCATAATTATTTTGCGTACACTCATTCGGGGTGGTTTAAATATATTTTTTTTAATATTGAAAGTTTACATTTTTTATCCTGAAAATTTACGAAAAGTAACAACTTAACTAACTTTTTTTGTGGAGTTTCATATATATATATATTAGACTGGTCATTAAAAATTACATTTTATCCGATGCCCCCTCAAAAGCTTCCTTTTGATGAAAAAAACACGAGGTACATTTTTTTTAATTAAAAAAAACACGTGCTGAAGACGATCTAAGTTCATTTTTTGGTAAAATCATGTTTTTTTGGAAAATTATATTTTTCATCAAGTTATGCGGTGTAATCACAAGGAAACCTATAGGGACCGTGCGTCACTACTTTAGCGCCAACTGGCGACGAAAATGTAAGCTTTGGGGAATGATTTATAAAACATCCAAGACAAAGAGACTCACTCACACGACCCTTTATGCTCCGTGCAGTCTTTTATCTATGATATATACTATAATACAATATTTTCCCCAATTCTCCCCAAATTATTTGAATAAATAAACACAAGAAAGCGCTACCTTCGGCAGCAGTGGTCCATCTATGTTTAACGCACTATCCCTAAATACTGAAGACATTTTTATATATTAAATTAGAAAATAAGGAAAAACAAATCATAAATACAAGGATCATCCGGGGCTCGGACCAGAGACCTGACGTATCCAGCTGGTTCTATAATTTGTTATCCTTATTTATCATTTTAATTAATTACAATTTTAAATTATACGGTTGGCGTGTTAAGCCATTCTTATCAGCATCATGGTGATCCTGACAATTTGTTAAACTTCTTTATGGAAGGAAATCTTAAAGCAATGGAACCAGAAGAAGATATATCATTTTTTTTAACAACAACAACACATCGACTTATACAACTCAAATTAAACTCTACTCATGTTTTTTTCCAGCTTTACTCTCAAGTCAATTTTTTATCATTCTCTTGATGTTACTGACGAGGGTGTTTATGTTTTGTTGGTTGTCTTCGAACTATTCCAGTCGTGAAGGATACGAACGTTTCGTTTTCATTTTTTTCTCTTTCTTTTTTTGCCCCCACCCCCTGGCCCCTCTTAAAAAAAGCGCTTAAATGTTTTAACGCTTGTAAATTTTTCTATACGTTTTATTCATTCATCTTCGTGTCTCATTTCCTTGTCGTTGTTCTTGTTGTTGTTTAAAAAAATAAACATTAATTTTAAATAAAAAAAAAGGATACACCTATATATAAAAAATGGTAGGAAATCCTCCTTAAAAGATCTCATTTAACCGGTGACTAATTCGTTTGAAAATGCACGCAATGGAAATTTCTCGTTAATCACGATGTCAAAGTGTAATGATTTTTTTTTTTTACTAATAGAAAAGAAAGCGAGATAGAATATAGATTTTTTTAATTATACTTTGTAATTAAATTGCAAATATATAACTCACCTTGATTATTTCATTTATTTTTTTGTTTTTGATTTTATGATTAAATTAATGTTTTTTGCATACGTGTAGCTTAACTTTTATTTAATTTCATATTAAGATTAAATATAATTATGCACTCATTTAAGATATTCAACAAATTCAATCTTTAATTATTTATTATTATTATTATTTACTAACACGCTTTAAAGCAGATTGATTGAAACTTTGGTTACTTTTTTTTTTTACTAATGCTTGATGCTTTGGTGATTGAACAGCTTATTGGAACTTTTTGAAATAAACTACAATATAGACTGTTTAATATAATTATTTATTAAAACTCTCATATAAATATACGATGTTATGATCGCTACATCTGTGATCGTTTTCATGTATGAGTTAACACGGTAATGTCTTGCAAGCAGGTTGAGTAATCGAAACATCGTTTATTTGTGTTTTTGTATAATAAGATATTCAACAAATTCAACCTTTAATTATTTATTATTATATTTTTTTACTAACACTCTTAAAGCAGATTGATTGAAGCTTTGGTGGTTGAATAGCATATTTGAACATTTTGAAATAAACTGCATTATAGACTGTTTAATATATTTATTGATTAGAACTCGAACATAAATACACGACATTTCAATCGCTACATCTGTGATCGTTTTCAAGAATGAGTTACCACGGCAAAGTTGAGTGATCGAAACGTCGATTATTTGTGTTTTTGTAGTATTGTTAGTGTTTAAATAAATAAATATATTAAACAATGTATATGTGGTTTATTTGAAAAAGTTCTAATAACAGCTAAGGCAGCTGAGACTATTATATTTCAGAAGCAGTTCGTGAGTCAAAAGATGAGGTTGTTAAGTTTATTTTTGGGTGAGAAAAGTATGCTACCCTTCTGTCGATTACGCTATGTTCGTTTGATAAATATATAGTATATCTATACTTAATAATAAATAATTCAAAACTAGCCTAGCGTAATTAAAATGTAGCTACTTATGGTGGGATATTCATCTCTAAAAGAAAAAAAATGTTACAAACTATTAATTTCTGAGCTGTAGTTATATACTATAGTTCAATTAGGTAACATTTGAAATAAATATACTCAACAAGATTAAGAAATCGTCTCTACCATTATGAGATAAAATGGAAAAATTAATTACCGATTGGTTAACCCATGCAGAACCAATCTTGTTATTAAAATTAAAATTATTTTATTTTATTATTAATATTTATCTTATTAAAAAACAAGTTTTATTAAATGTATGAGACTCTGACTATCTTTACATCATAATTAACAAAAATAATTAAACATTTTTAAAATTTTCATTTCATTAAAACTTTATAGTTATCTAGAATAAAAGCTTGGAATTTAGAAGTTGTATGTATTTATTTTCCCGCAAATAACAAATTCTACTAAAATTTTACTCGAATTATTATTTCATGTAGGGTGGAATTTTTATATGGCGTCAAAAATAAAATATTTTTTTTTTTACTTTTTATCATGTGAGGTATCACTGTTAAAATCTCTTTAAGTGGAATTATATTTTTTGTGGGGGCCCGTGTGAGAGAACTCCAAATTTATTTTTGTACCTGGCAGCGTTAAGAAATGGCTTTACTTAAAATTATAAAAAAATTCCACAAATTCATTCATTCCCTACTTATCAACGACGAATATAAATAAATTGAATATCCCAAATAATTTGGGAATTATAAAGTAGTTCCGTACCATCGGTATGTGATCCGAGTTGCACTTGGCAGGCATATTCAATATAATACTTTGTCTTTTTTTGAAGTATTTCGAAAAAAAGAAGAAAAAAACAAACAACACATTTTTCACGCTCGATTACGATAATTCAGGATAATCTATATGGTAAACTTAAAATCACAGACCCTGAGAAATACTAAGAAACTTATTAAAAAAAAAGACTTTTTGGCAATTTTTTTTTTTTTTTTTTATTTCTCCATTTTAGACAGGAAATCTGCCCCAAATGGCAAAAGGCATTTGATAACAAAATAACAATAGCATGAAAAAAGGTTTATACCTTAAATTATAAAAGTCCCATTGAACTTTCAATTTCTCCGAATGACTACATATATACAACAAAAATTAAATATAAGTTTTTCCAAAGGGCAATAGGCACATTTATTTGATAACAAAATAACAATGGCATGAAAAAAGAATTATATCTTAAGTTATAAAAGTTCCATTGAACTTTCAATTTCTCCGGATGACTAAATATATACAACAAAAATTAAACATAAGTTTTCTGATTTGAAACTATTTACAAAACATTAATAAAATATATAAGTTATTTGACTTGAGACTATTTACGAAATAATAATAATATAAGTTTTTTGACTTGAAACTATTTACAATAATAATTATTTACAATATTTACAGAGGTATAAGGTCTGGCACGATCAAGTGTCGAGGGAGGTCATTAGGTCTGTCTCTTAAGTCTTTTTGGGATTGTTGTTGTCATTAGTTGTTTTGCGTAGTCGATTGGGTGGTCATTTAATTTGTTCAAGTATTTGTGAATGTATTGTCTTATTTCTTCTGTTACTGTAGGGATTGGTGTGTCTTTTTGTATTTCGGAGTTGGAGGTACTTCTGTGGCCATCGAGTATGCCTCTTATCACTTTGTTTTGAAATCTTTGTATGATATCAATATTTTTTTGGGAATGGGGATAAAAAATGTATTTATTTTAACAACTAAGGCCCTGATTAAGGTTCAACCCAAGGTACCGAGAGCGCTTTTGGCAGCTCTCGATATGGATATGGGATGAATTTAGTGCACGAAGAGCGTCAATTTCTAGAGTATGTTAATGGAGTGGAAGCATCGCTGAAGACATTATCCAATGAGTGGGTGAATGGGCCGACAGGATGTCACCCAATTAACGAGGGCATCATTGACCTGTCAGCAAAGCCCCTCCATCTATACATCTATACCTAGATATAGAGATGCGGACAATCAGAACCAACCGGCATCAACAGCAGCATCAGTTGATGGCTCTCGAGGAACGAGGGATCCCTCACTCACAAATGCACACCAAAATAGATATGATATCTAGCAGCTAGTTGATTTTAAATTCAACGATATTTCCTAATCTCATAAAGTACTTGACCTACTTAATATTAAACTAAATGGGATGAAAATATTTTTTTTTTAATTAGGGATCGTTTCTGCAAATTTTGGTGAATTTGATATTTTTATTAAGATAAATTAATGAGGTTGTGCTCTGTTTGATGCAAATAAACCTATATATATATGAATATAAATATATAATTTATTTGTTATAGACTATAGTTTCGAAGGTTTGATCTTCATCATCAGTGTTTTGAATTAGAAATACTTTAATCAAATCTCAAACAAATAATATATACAGGGTGTCCCGTATCACAACGATTACCCGTGAACAGTGGATAGGGCAATTTGAGACGGTCCTGAACATAACATTTTTTTTAGTAAAAGCCTTATAGTTTTTGAGTTATAGGCATTAGTTTGAAAATGGTTAAAATCGCTACCCTGCCCTAAATATCGAGATGGCTACAAATTTACATATTTTATTATTCTAATTTTTGTTACGCAATCCTGAATAATCCTGCTATTTACCAGAATTTAAAATAAAACAATAATTACTATACTTTTGGAGAAAAAAATATTTTTGACAGACTTATGATTTAAAAAATTTTCATCCGCTAACTTTGATTCATCTTTAATGTAAAAAAAAGTCTAGTAAGCAAGAATGGCAAGTAATTTAAAAAAATGGCCCATTTTGTCAAGATTTCAAAATAGTACAGCACTTTGTACTTATTTCTTTAGAAAAAAAAATATTGATATTTTTTTGGTAAAATTAGCTAATTTAAAAACATATTTTGATAGTATTTTTTTATTTAATAGGTTAATCAATTATGCATCTTAATTGAACTAATCTTTGGCTATTATAGACATTAATACTATAATAACTATTAATAATGCCATTAATAGCTAAAGATTAGTTCAATTAAGATACGACATAATTGATTAACACATTAAATAAAAAAAAAACACTATCAAAATTTGTTTTTAAAATAGCTAGTTTTTTCCAGAAAATATCAATATTTTTTTCCTAAAGAAGTAAGTACAAAGTGCTGTAGCATTTTGAAATCTTGACTAAATGGGGCAATTCTGCTACTTTCGGCAAAAAAAAATCTTTTCAATCAAAATAATAAAATATTCATCATCAGGTCTGGACCAAATTTTACAAAATTACTATTCGCCAATAGCATGCCCGTAACAGTTAGTAATATATAAATATTAATATTTTCTGTAAAATGTTGGGATCAAACCTTCATAAACGCTATGTTTTATTGTATATATCTGGAGCGAGTAAACACATGCATCTATTCTCTGCCACGTTTGAGCTGTCATTTTAATTCGGTACCGTAATGCCCACGAAAATGGAGAGGGAGAATGTGGGGTAGTATATAGAGTGGATGTGGTAGGGTAATTCGATAAATATTAATGAATTCGTGGTTGAAAATGAACCAATACCCTTGGATGGGACATCACACGTCTATTGGACACAGAGGACTGAGGGAGATTCCACTGATTGACCATTATATTGTATTCAGATCAGAATGAGGAGTGAAATTTGTACGGATTAGGCGACGGGGAGGATTTTATATTTAATCAAAATGTGTGAGTGTGTGGGTGTGTTGAAAAGTTAATATCACTCTGCTCTGTTCTCGAATTCATCCGCACTGGAATTAATCCAATAATTTGATTTAAATTTGTATCAACACAACGTGAAAAAGAGTGAATGAATGAAATCACGAATAAATATTTGATAATATTTACATCACAAAATAGCCAGTTTGGATCAATTAGAATTCAATGATCAACTCGAGATTGCTAATTTGTACAAATAGAAATCAAATAACCACCGCCACAAACTCTACAAACACACATGCGATTGGTTGTATATACACAGACTGATCTGTGCATCTCTGCACACATACCATACATAGGGAGAAATCAAATGTTTGAAATTCGAAATGGTTTTAGTTCTTGGAAAAATAAATATATTTTAGACAAGAATTCAATATACCATATTACCTATAACAATGGTGTTCAATGGATTACGCGGGCCACATTGGAAGAAAAAAAAATTTCTCAGACATTTTTGTTTATAATTGAATTTACTTTAACAAAAGTCATTTCATTAAACAAAATTAGGCAAATATTATTAAATCTATGTTTCATTTCAAATTTGATCTTTTAAACAAGCAAAAGTAAGTCATCTACAAAAAATTTACATGAAACAATTTTTAGGGATTTAAATGTACTTCAAAAAATCTTATATATATAACTAATTTGTCTACGACCAATATTTAGAAGATAGACGAAGATTATAAATTTATATTCACGATTATTTTTTTTTGTGAAAATAGAAATAAATTTTCAAAAATTTTTACTTTAATATCCCAAAATTTTTTAGCGAAATCCGTGACATCAACCGAATTCCACTTTTATTCCATCTCATTGAGAGAGGCTTGCGGCCTTTTGATATTATGGTAGACCAAAAGAATTATAAATGAAAAAAAAATCGATCTTATTTTATCATTTTTATCTATCTGAAGGTTCACAGTATCATTCTAATATAAGAAAATAGCATTTTAATTAAGAATTTTGTATTTCAAATGAAATTTTATGAAAACGTTCAGTTTTTCCTCGCAGGGAGCAAGTCGACTAGAAATATACAAAAGTTTTTTTTCTCATTACATATTCAATCTAATCTATTTAGATTTCATATCTGTGTGTTATTTCATTTGATTTTTATATCAAATATTTTTATTTTTATGGCTACGGTAGTTTATTTGAAGTCTAATAATTTTTAAAAATATGAAATTAATAAATATTATAAAACAATCGATAATTAATCTTTATATTTAATTTAGAACAAAATTGGTGGATTAGTTTTTAAAAAAATGAACAAAATACTCGCTGATACGGAGTGATTTGAGACGCAGCCCTTGATATAACAGACCAAAAAAATTATAAATATGAAAGAAAACGATCTTATTTTATCGATTTCATCTATCTGAAGGTTCACAGTATGTCTATTATATAAGAAAAAAAATTGATTAAGAATTTTGTAGTTTAAAAGAAATTGTATGAAAAGATTCAATTTCTTGCCGGCAGCAATTCAACGAGAAATGGAAAAAGGTTTTATTTTTTTTCTCATTAGATATTTATTCCAATCTATTGAAATTTCATATCTGTTTGTTATTGTTATTTATCTTTTATAGAACAAAATTATTATTGGAAAATTTCTATTTTAAAGTTAGTATATTTGAAGCCCAGTTTGAAAAACTCTAATAACTCAGTTGAAATTTTACTTTTTTTAAAAATATGAAATTAATAGATATTATAAAACAATTAATTGAAAATAATAATTTAAATCAATTTTGAACGAAATCGATGAGAATGCTTTTTGAGAAAATAGTCCAAAAACCATCTGAACCGTCTAAAAACGATGTTTATTAAATGCACGAGATGTCTTTGAAAAAGTTTAAAAGGCATATGAAACAGAAACATTGACTTGTGACATGGAGATGAATTTTAAATTGTTCCTAAAGCGAAACCTTTCATAGATGGTGTAGGTGTTTTTGACGATTTTCTCAAAAAGTACTTCATCGATTTCGTTCAAACTTGAATTCATTATTAATAATTAATTATTTTATAACTTATTTATCATTTCATATTTAAAAAAAAAAAAAAAAAAATTAACGGAGTTATTAGCGTTTTTTCAAATTGGACTTCAAAGAAACTACTCTTTAAAATGCAAATTTCTAAATAATAATTATTTTATATAAAAGATAAATGAAAATAATATACAGATATCAAATTTCAATAGATTTGAATAAATATCTAATGAGGAAAAAAAATAAAACCTTTTGCTATTTCTAGTTGATTCGCTCCCGTGGATAAGAAATTGAATTTTTCCATAAAATTTCATTTAGAATACAAAATTCTTAATTAAAATGCTATTTTCTTATATTAGAATGATACTATGAACCTTCAGGTATATAAAAATGATTAAATAAGATCGCTTTCTTTCTCATTTATAATTCTTTTGCTCTACCATAATATCGAGAGGGTCTGCGGCGCAAACCTCTCGCTTCCGTGAGTGGAATAAAATTGTAATTCGGTTGATTTCATGGATTTCGCTAAAAATTTTCGTTTTATTAAAGGAAATATTCCTTTACCAGAAAAAGTGAATATTTTGAAAAAATATTTTTATTTTCACCAAAAAAAATTCCTGAATATAAATTTAAAATTTTCGTCTACCTTCTAAATTATTGGTCGTAGACAAATTAATTGTATAAGATTTTTTGTAGTACATTTAAATCTCTAAAAATTGTTTCATATTACTTTTTTGTAGGTGATTTACTTTTGCTTGTATAAGAGATCAAATTTGAAATGAAACATATATTTAATCATTTTTGCCTAACACTTTGAAATATTCAACTTTGTATAATGACCTTTGTTAAAGTAAACTCAATTATAAACAAAAATGTCTATAACACTGAAATAATAAATATTTTAGAAAATGAAAATATGAGAAGAAGATTAAGTTGGGCCACACTCATTGCAATGCTGGCCCGCATGCGGCCCGCGAGCCACGATTTGGACTGTCCTGACCTATAACAAATATCAAGTTCAAATTGCCGATAGAAGCAGACTTTAACTAAATTTCAAAAGAAAACACATCTACGAGATCGGAGATAGAATGGATTGTTAATTATATGTCAGAATGGTTGTTTGCCCTTCGAGTTTTGAAGAAATTCAAAATTCGAAACATTCACTACAGACCGGGAAATATTACAAATGAAGATTTAAATCTTTGAGTGAAATATTTAGCGCGATACATATGTCAGAGAGATTCACCTCACATGGTAGCCAATGGCCCTGCGGTCCGATTCCCGAGAGGGTGAAAACAACCCTTGATATATAATTAAAAATATTCCTTTCAGTTTCGATCTTACTAGCTCAGTGTTTCTCAATCTGGCTTCCGCGGAACCCCATGGTTCCACAAAGGGAGATCAATAAAAGTGAAAATAGAATAACAAAAATAGTAGTATCACGCCTCAAAAAATTTGCCATGTAATGAAAAAATACTAAATTTAGAGTCTAAGTATAACCTTATACTAAAATAAAACCATTGATACTTAAGAATGCGGAGAACATTACTACATATTATTGTCTCAGTGATACAATTTTTGTTCCTTAACTTTCATATAATACAACGATTACGTTACATTAGTAACAAAATGAAAACATAATTTAACCAGTGGTGACCGAAACTGTATAATTATCAATTAAATAATACAAATAGTTATTAAAATTATTGTTTAATTATATTTGTGACAAAACCAACCCTTCAATTTAACGAAAAATTTAAATCAAGTCACTTAAGTTCTGGAAGAAACATAATTTAAATCGTTTTATTATTATTTTGTTATTAATGACGTTTGAAATAATATTGCTTTTCAAATAGATGAGAATATTATTTATGAGTAGGTATACTTTGAATATGTAAAAAAAACCTGTCGAATCCGAAAGTGGTGTATGGGTATCAATGAGATTACCAAAAAAATTTAATAATACTTAATATTATTCATGAAAAATTTTTAAGAAAAAAATAAAACCGACTTCAAAAAAATTAAATGCAACAAATAAAATTCACTAAAAGGTATAAAATAATTATTATCTTATTTAGTTACAACTAAACGACGAAATATTAACATGAAATTACTTTTTGAAGTCGGTGCCAAACAAACTATACCTATAAGCGAGCACACCCACCAAACGTACTAAGTAAGATCCGTCGAGTGCGATTCATAAAAGGTATATGTTTGGCACCGACTTCAAAAACTAACTTCATGTTAATATTTAGTCGTTTAGTTGTAACTAAATAAGATAATAATTATTTTATACCTTTTAGTGAATTTTATTTGTTGCATTTAATTTTTTTGAAGTGGGTTTTATTTTTATATTGCACCAGCCCTAAGATACCCCCTTTCCAATAAAAAAAGAATCATCGAAATCGGTTTATAAACAAAGAAGTTAGTCCTGAACAAACATAACAAAAAAGGTCTAATACCTACGAAAAAATTGGGACCAATAGGAACGGAGACTGGACCCAATGCAAAAAAATTTCAAAATCGGTTCACAATTGGCGGAGATATGAGGTAACATAGGCACCAAAAAAAAAAAAAAAAAAATTAGTCGAATAGAGAATCTTCTCCTTTTTTTGAAGTCGGTTAAAAATAAAAATGATAGGTTAAAATGCACGTTTTTTGTACCCAATTTCCCCAAAATCTAGCAAATTTTTAAAATGTGGCAACACCGTTTTCGCCGGCGGTATGTTATATTTGGAAGCTATAAAAGTAGCTTTATGTTGATATTTTGACGAAAAATTAAATACTTTTCTCATATTTTAGTGCTAGGGGGTTCCTCAGAAATAAATATAAGTGCTCTAGGGTTCCTCGCTCTACAAAAGGTTGCAAAACACTGTAGTAGATGACAACTTCATGTGATTTCCTTTTATATTTAACTTTTAGTCGATTAATACACGGTGTTTCGGTAAAACAAAGAGCGTGTGTCAGAAAAAAAAGAAAGAGAAAGAATAAAACATTGGTAGGTGAGTTGGCCACCTGTAGCGACGAGGAGGCTGGTGAAATGAAAATAAGATTAATAAATCGACTTGACCCCTTTTCCTCTGGTACAGTACCAGGGCGGAACTTGAAGTCATCGCTCTCGCTTACATGGAGCCAATCGCGTAGACCACCTAAAATGAAATGCTCTCAACCTGTTTCAAACTAATACTAATTCACTCCAGATATATATACATGTACATACACATATATAATATATAACAGTTGAAATGAAAATGCAATTTATATCGCTTAGGTATAATTTCAATTTATTATCCAACATTTAAAATTCCACCAAAAATAGAATAAAAATGTCGTAAGAAAGAGGAAAATGAAAAGGATAAAAAAAAGAAGTCACGTTTCTACCTTTTACGCATAGCTAGAATTAGTTACTTTTTCCTTTTTTGCATTTATGAATATTTCAAAATTATAATTGAACTGATAAACTGAAATTCTAACTTACCATCAGTTATATTTATTATATCATTATTATATGCCGAAGTATTCCATTCCACTACCGAGGTCTTGAGTTTTTTACAACTTTTATCTCCGAGATTATAATAAGTACTTAATTTAGCTGAAAGTAAACGATACAATTACCTAATATATATAAATCGGAGAATAAAAACAATTGATTTTTTGTAAAAAATGAACCATAACCAAAACCTATTCATAATTGTAATGTTCTCTGTACTGACAGAAACCGAACCGTCTAAAAACCAGCCCGAAATGGAGGTACGAACTGAATATATTCTAACCGAAGGCCAAAAACCAGAAGTGAAAAAATTTAAATCCAAAAAAAAATAAAAAAATAAAAAATTGCAATTAATCATAAAGTATAGTTATTCGTTTATTTTTTGTGTTAAGTTAAAATTTTTAAATAATATTAATTTCATATAGCGCTATTTAAACCATTCTAAACTTTAAAAATGATCATAATTTTATATAAATTTTGATTTTCAATATTTAATATATCAATAAAATAATTGACCTATCCAATTATTATTAATAATAGACAGTATTTATGGAGTGTGATTTTTTAAGGGGATAACATTTTTGGCCGTAATATAATTTTACAAATAAAATCTATGGCTACATAAGTTTTACTTCCGACGTGAGCTTATCCGGATGAGGCTCACGACTTTTTTTTTTATTTTCACATCAACCACACATTAAAAGACCGAAAATGCTCGGATGGCACTAATGGTGCTAAAAAAAGCACTTGGGACCTAGACAGCTATTGCAAAAAAATAATTAATAAATAAATATAATTACTATCCATTAATTTTGTAACCAGGCTGACACACACATGTCGGGATTTTTGGATGTCGAGATTTTGGGTGTCGGAATTTTGACATTTCGGATTTCGGATGCCACCCAAATAAAATAGCCGTTTAATTCTATTATTTATTCTATATTTTTGTTAAAAATCGACATACTCCTTATATCCCTTTAAGTTCAGATTGGGGTAGCTTTTATGTATTTAATTAATAAAGTAAAGGGTGTGTAGTTTCACACTGAATTCACTGTGAAACTGAACACCCTTTACTTTATTAATTAATATCATGTTTCACCTAAAGCCTACACCACTTTCTCTAAGTAAAATTTTATGTATTTATTTTTTCTCAAAAAAATTAGTCCGATTTAAAAAAATCTAATGTATCTATGTTCTGAAATGTGTATATTTTTATTTCGATTGAAACACTGTGAGGGGCTTTATGATTAGTCTGATAGCAAAGGGCGTGTGTAAGTGAAGATAATTAATTTTACAATATGTAGTGGATTGACAGTAGATCTTGCTGTGACTTAACGTTGATGCTTCCGTTGATTTACTATAACATAATGAATTAAATCGAAAGTTTCTTTTTGCCGAGAGGGGCAGAATTTTTATAAAATAAAGGAGACAATAAAAGAGTGTCTTTTGCTCGAAAAATAAATTTTTAAATTTATTTATAACGAGATTAAAGTTTCGAAGGCTTTGCCCTCTTCATCAGTGTATTACAATTGATGTGTGAAAGTACCTATCTGTAGATTTTAGTAGATCTGGAATTTTTCATTTTCGAACGGTTTGAGTGAGAAAATTGAAATTTCAAACAAAACTATAGCTTATAAATACTAACTGTTGTACCGAATTTCGGGTCATTTGCAACAACGTTCAAAAGGGTTCCTATTCTACATATATTTTTTCGACATTGTCCAGTTCAGAAATTAAAGAAAATAAAATCTAGGCATGTATTTGTTTTGAAGAGGATTTCGGGATAGATAGATAGATATACCGATCAAATTTTGGTAAGTGATGAATTCCCTAGCCGTTCAGCTATTTTCATTGCTGATATCTAATTAAAGATGTTAAATCAGGTTGATGTCAGTTGATTTATAACATATTGAATTAATTTTAAAGTTTCTATTTGCCGAGAGTAGGAGAATTTTTATGAATTAAAGTAGACAATAAAAGAGGGTGTCTTCTGCTGGAAAAATAATTTTTTAAATTTATTTATAACGAAACTATAATTTTGAGGGCTTTGCCCTCCTCATCAGCCTATTACAATTTACTCACAGAAATTGATCAATTCCTGTGAAAAATTTATTTTTCCAGCAGAAGACAAACTCTTTTATTGTCTCCTTTAATATAACATAATGAGTGAAAATTTTATGATGTTTCGGGTATGTAGTAATTGTAGGATTGAATAAAAAGAAATTCAAAACACACACAAATTGAATTTCTTTTTATTCAATCCTAGAATTACTACACATCAAATTCCGAAACACCTCAAAATTTCCACTCATTTTGCTAATTAATTTTACGTATTGGCTGAAAAGAACATTTCTATTGCAAATTGGTCTATTAGATCATCCTTTTAGCAATAACTTTTAAGGAGAAAGGTGTTGATTCAAGGTGAAACATTTTTTTAATAATGAAAAAATTAGGTAAAATTGAAAAGTGGGTTTCACATAAAATAAAATAAAACTAAAGTGAGTTTTGATTTCGATATATTTCGGGTTGTCAGACCATCGTCACGTTTTCTAACTCATCGTCAAGACGATGGGCTGACAACCCGAAATATATCGAAATCAAAACTCACTTTAGTTTTATTTTAGTTTTGTAGTTGTGAATTCCACAAATTTAAGAGGAAAATTGGTATGGTGATTTCAAAGAAGGGGTGGTCGTAAGTGCAAGAGTAGTAGTTCAGACACACACCAGTTTATTTATATTTTTCTCAACATAATGATTTTGAAATTAGCCATTCTAAAAACATCTCAAAGAAGATTTAATCAATTTCATAATAGTTTCAATAGAATTTTGTTGAGATTAACTTGAAATAAGTAAAACAATAAATGGCAATTAAGTACTTTCGCGGAAAATGACCTAGAAAGAAGTTCTGTTTCATTAGGCATGTCCCAACTCGCAGCCAAATCGGTTCTTGTGCTGGTTTCATCATTTGCGCTTTGAATTGCTGCTTCATGCACTCTAATCAGTGGATTGTAATTGTAACAGAATGGAGTTTTAAAAAAGAAGCCAAAGAAATAAAAACTCCAGCGGAATTACTATAATTTAGATTTCATTTTTCAATGTGCAATGCATTGTTTGTTTAATCAGTAGCCGCTGCACAGTTTCAATTATCATCTTCTATAAACAGAGAATAGAGAGTTGAGAATGGAATTCGGCGGATGATAATAGAACAGCTTATATCCCAAAAAAAGAATGACCTGACCTTTAGAAAATTAATCCCTCTCGAATTTTTCGAAAGAGTTAAAAATAATAATTCATACCAAAAATGAAAAAAATAAATAAATAAACATGTTTGGAATAATTGTTAAAATCAATCTCTCTCTTATTATGAAATCAGATGTATCCCGGGTCTTAGGCCCGAATGCACCTGGCTTTTGAGGAGAGCTTATCAAAATGTATTCGGGCTGGAGAAGTTAAAGGAAAATGGTGTGGGTTCTTGAAGAAACATTTTAAATAAAGTAAAGAAAATTTTGAAAAAAATTTTAGAAACTTTTTAAAATTTTAAATATAAAATACTAGGTAGGTTTCACAAAAATAAAAGATAATATGCTTCAAGCAATTTGATCCGCGAAAGTTAAATAATGTAATCAATAATTTCTTATGTTAATTCTACATAGAATCTTTAAAAAATTATTTTATTATTTTTTGAAAAGAAAAAGTAAATTGAAAATCGACGGAATTCGAACCCGTATCTCTCTCCTTTAGCCGAAGAGCGCCTTTACCAACTAAGCTACGGATTTTTTTTTTTAGTTCAAGAGGATGTTTTATTAGTCAGAAAAAAATATATACAATTTATTACAAAGTTACTTCTAACAATCCAAAAGAAGTATAGCATCTTAAATTTAATACAATGAAAAAAGAAAAGGGCCATTTTAAATGAATCCCAGTAGATTTTGTTTACATAATATAGTTACTAAGCCACGGATGATCCCTATAATAAGATGCTTGTTTAGGAAACTTTCCTCTGTTAACTCCTGAAGTTGGGCTTATACCCCGGAATATATATAGAGTCGTGCTAAATAAGCATCTTATCTTTTATTTTTGTGAATTCTACCTAGTATTATTTATTTTAAATTTTCAAAAGATTCTAAAAAAAATTTCAAAATTTTCTTTACTTTAGATTATATATGGTAATGTTGAAATCTCTATATTTCGTGGATTCCCACTAAAGTTCGGGGTCTAAGAATATTATGGAAAATCATTATAGCCGTGACATCTCTTCGAGATATACATATAGAATTAATAATTACACCCTAATATCGATTGGAAACCGCTAGAGGTGTTAGCTAACAAATAAAAAAGTATACAAACAGATTCGTATGGGAAAATCGAGGTGTGAACCGCGACCTAATATTGTGTACACCTACTTCCACTTACACTTTCATTTCCAAGTAGAAGGCAATAGATGAAGAGGCATTATCTAATGAATTCCAAAATAATTCCACATAATTCCAAAGACGATGTACACCTAATTTCAATCGCGGTAAACCCTTCGGGAAAAATGTTCTGCTTCACTGTTATATAGCGGCTCTAATTTTCGTCTATAATATTTATAAAATATTATAAATGAAATATTTCAGATGGTTATTTCTAAATAATTTTTTTTATATACTAAATAATATTAATTATCTACAATATTAAATAAGTATTTTTCCGATAGTAGCAGTGTTTGGAAACACTGTTATAGAAAAATTATTTCAAATTTCCCTGATAATCCCAGGTTTTCCAGGAAATTTATTATACTTTTCCATGATTTGAATATTTTATTTGTATGATCGAGATACGTATTTTAAATTTTTATTAAAGTCATTTTTTCGTACTTTTTCAATTTGAGCTTCAAAAAAATTTTCTCTCATTTTTTTAAGCGTACAAAATTTTATCTCTTAAACTAATGATGGCACAGTAAGCCTTTTTTTTTACTGTACGATCATTAGTAGTACGTTAGATATCGATAGTAAAAAACTAATGGTTACTTTTCATTTAATGGCCGATATCTCAACGATAAATAGTAGTTAAATATGGAAATTATCATGGCAGTAAAGTTAAAAAAATGAAAAATTAATAATTAATAAAATTAATTATTCGCCCCTTACTATTGGAGATTCTATATGAAAAATATACGAGTTAAAGTTGAAATACTTGATGATAAGTTTCACGACTGAAAAAAATGTGGGATATTTAAAAAAATTATTTGAAATTTCTTTAAAATATATTACATTTAAATTCCCTGATATTTCTAGGTTGCATTCAATTCCCTGATAATTCCAGGTTTTCCAAGTCTGTGGCCTCCTGGAGAAATACTTCGTAATAATTGATAATCGACCAGATAAAACTTCTGAAATAAGAAACTGTTAATTCTTCTAATATATTTAGATATTAATTCGGAACTAATGCTAATGCCAACCCACTGAGACTTAATACCAATTTGCTGCAATTCGTTTTGGTGTCTGTTCTTTGATGAAATGACAATCTCGAGGCTTCGACGATGAAGAAAGAAGAAATTGAGTAAAATAGAATGAAATAAAATGATTCAAGTGTGTCATTACTAATCGTTATAAGCGAAGGAGTATGAAACAACTTAAAAAGCCATTACTCTTGGTCGTATTTAGCAATAACGACATTTTATGCTATAATTTTATATTAGGAAAAAATTGCAATATATACTGTAAGATCAAAGATTTTTAGGAGAATTAATAGACTTTTATCTCTCCTCTTTTGCAGGGATATTTGAGTACATTAATTATTTAAATGTATATTATAGTCATTGTGTACCTTGGTGGAAGAAGCACGCAGGGCGGTCAGAGTATTGTATTCACTGAATTATTTTATTTATTTTTCTGATTCTTTGTTCTAAGAAACACATTTTCATTTCCAAGTATGAATATATTGAGATCAAAATAAGATCGTAGAAATTTCTACTTCTGTTTTTAAAATGTTTCTATTTCAAAATCATTCAAGTATAAATGGACTTCCTAGTTTAAAAATTCAAACGTCTGCTGTCGGGGAACCCACGTCAGAAAAGAAGATCCTTACGTTTTTTGAAAAATATTAGAGTTTATAAATACGGGCAAAAATTTTATCTACCTTAAAAAATCACACTCCATAAATGGTGGCTATTATAATTGTATAACTCCATTATTTTCTTTATTATATTAAATATTGAAAATCAAAATGAGTATAAAAATTACTATCTTTAGTTTTTAAAGTTGAGGATTATTTAATTTATTTAATTTATTAATTATTATTATTTATTAATTATTAATTATTTAATTTAATTAATATTATTTAAAATTTTTACATTATCTAATCAAAATAGATAAATTGTATAATTAAAATGGCAATTTTTTTTTATTAAGGATTTTGGATTTAATTTTTTTTTTTATTTCCGGTTTGGCTCGTATATTTAAGAAGCCGTAGAATGTTTCTCTTAAAATTGTTTGAATATCCATAGAACTGATTAGATTTTAGAGTTTTCTAACTTTAGAACTTCAGATTTAAAAAATGAAGGAAACCAAAAAATAAATTGAATCTATATATGAGAA